>CM075346.1:143145000-143745000 GCA_037693485.1 Kitagawia praeruptora
TATAATGTATCACTAATTTATACTAAACTATAACATATAAAATATCTTAGAAATCAAAATATCAAATATTCTTCATTCATCACCCGACTTACATAGCATATTTATGACTTACAACACAAGTGATTGGTTAGCCTAGTGGTAAGGTGATGTGCATATGAATGGAAAGATCGAGGTTCGATTCTCCTTAGCAACAACTTTTTGGAAAAAAATTAAATGAATTAAAAGCAGGGCTAAAATAGTAACTTTGGAAGGAATAAAATGTGACATGTTGTGGTATTATATATATAATAGATAGATAATAGATAATAGATATAGATTAACATACTTTTTTTTCAAGTGCTCTCGCTTTCTAACAGGTTGTGTCCAAAATATTTTAATATCCATTTAATTAGTCATCTAGTTCAATGATTCCATTCAATTAGTCATCTAGTTCAATGATTTTAGTTATAAATTTAAATTCTTTATACTTAGAACTGGATGTCACAGTTTCGATTCTGGACAATGTGAAGATTAACTAACGTTTTCATAGCATTTGACTTTAGGGGGAGTTTAGAGTTAAATCATAGAAAATTGGAAGGCATAAATGTGAAATGATATTAAATAAAATGTGGAATATTACGATATTTTGGATTTTAGTAGTTCGCCTTTGTAACCGTGAACACCTTTCAATTTGTAGCGGTGTTGCCTAAATATAGCTTAGCAACTCTCTTCTCGAGATCTTCATATTCAACATGAATTGTCTAAGATTTATACTCCCTCCGTCTCATAATAATATTCTCGTTCCATATGTCAGGACTGTTCATGACATAAGACAAATTACTAATTTACGTCTAATCTATATGACCAAATATAGTCATGAGTGATTTTATTGGATTCGTATTTGTTAGTACTTTAATACAGTGAAGTTTTTATATTTAAAACTAATACGAAATTTAAGATATTAACGATTAAAAGTGTGCATTGGCAAACGTGTCCAAGTGAAATGGGAAGAGTTTTTTGAGACAGAGGGAGTAATATCTATTAAAATAGTCATCTAATTCAATGTTTTCGGTTGTGAATTTAAATTCACTTTATTCAGAACTGAGAATTTAAATTTGATTACTCGCTATGAACTTTTAAATATTATATTTTATTACAAATTAGACTAATACATTAAATACTACTTATTAAAAAAATATATTTGTTTATTATTCTTGTTATTCCCAAGCTTAATTCCTAATCGTGAACCTAATCGTTTAGTTCCAATTCTCGAATTTTATAAGTATTTCTATACAATTATTATTCATATATTGGCGTAATTATATAATAATTTACCCAAGAATTTTAATCTAAATATATGCACCAATATAAATTATTAAAAGTTAATGGCTATTATTAGTTTGTTGTAATTAATTACGTAATATTAAAGTAGATATTAAATAATCATATTGAATATAAGTTTATTAAATGATATATAATAAATAAATGAAGGGCTAAAATAGTAACTTTGTCAGGAATAAAATGCGACATGTTATGGTATATATCTAAGTTCACTACATATCATGTATCACTAATTTATACTAAACTATAACATATAAAATATCTTAGAAATCAAAATACCAAATATTCTTCATTCATCACCCGACTTACATAGCATATTTATGACTTACAACACAAGTGATTGGTTAGCCTAGTGGTAAGGTGATGTGTATATGAATGGAAAGACCTAGGTTCGATTCTCCTCAGCAACAACTTTTTGGAAAAAATTAAATGAATTAAAATGCAGGGCTAAAATAGTAATTTTGCAAGGAATAAAATGTGACATGTTGTGGTATTATATATATAATAGATAATAGATTATTAAATTAATTTACTTTTTGGGAAAAAATTAAATGAATTAAAATGCAGGGCTAAAATAGTAATTTTGCAAGAAATAAAATGTGACATGTTGTGCTATTATATATATAATAAATAATAGATTATTAAATTAATTTTTATAATACCCGTGTGCGTATCACGGGCTATAAGTATTCCTAATGAAGCTAGTATAAGTATAATTTTGTAGAGTATCATGGGCGGATCACGTATGACGGGCTCTAATCTACTCCACTTATGAAATCACTAATGATAAATGGCGCAGGTCCCTGGCAAACATTTGCCAGGGAACTGTTACACAACATATGATTTCCCAGCCGTTGGATCGTTGATCCAACGGCTGGGGTTTAAAAAAAAAATTTACACCGTATCGCAGAAATTTTCCGCGGTACGGGGTAATTACAAAAATGCCCCCTGTTTTCACATCAAAAATCTACTGTTCATCGTATCGCAGAAACTTTCTGCGGTACGTGAACAGTGAGGACATTTTTGTAATTACTCCGTACCGCAGAAAATTTCTACGGTACGGTGTAATTTTTTTTTTAAATCAGGACCGTTGGATCAACGATCCAACGGTCCTCGAACCATATGTTGGGAAACAGTTTCCTGGCAAATGTTTGCCAGGGAACGGACCCCATGATAAATTAGGAAGAGGCCCATATTCATCCACTAGCTAGTCTAGTCCGTTACATTTTCCACCCACCCCCACTTCAAAGAATTAAACTTATCTACTCCCCCCCCCCCCCCTCTGTTGGACCTCAATCTCAGATCTAATTCTTCAAACCCTTGCTTTAATCGATGAATTTCACAACAAATCGCGTTAATAGAAAAGTAGCCACTATCTCATTCGAATCCCCATCACAACAGCCTAACAGGTGAATTATTTCCCTGTAACAACCTAAATTATCTTGATCCGTTGTCCAGTATGCTCAACGGATCATTGCCTGTCTCCATCTGCGATTCAATTTCTTGATATTCCCAATTTGTTTCATAATTAGTTGAGTGGTGTGCTCCCCCGTATCGAAGAAGTTTTCACTACAATATTTCAGTTTTCGATCTATAATTTGAAGGTAATTACTATTACTTCTTATGTTCTTTCTCATTTGATTGGGTCGATCGTTTTGTTATTTCTTTAGATCCAGTTATTCGTATTTTATTGCTGGTGTATGAGAAATTATTCGTTTTTGGTTTAGTACAATCATCAAGTCGTTTGCATTTAGTAAGGAATGTAAGGTAATGAATTTTTTTAATTGTAAAAGTGTTTATAGTAGCGAAGATCAGTGAAATGTTTTAAGACTTTGTCGACGTAGTCTATGGTTTTAATTTCGTTACAGTTCCTTAGCATGTAAATGAATTTAGATTTCAGCACTTTGGCTAATAAGTGTTACTAGTATATGATTAGAGCGTCTCCGAGAGGCTCTTTATACAAGCTCTTAATTCAAAAAATAAAGAGCATGAATTAAAATGTAGCTCGAAGAGGATCTTAGTGACTCCTTAAAAAGTTAAGAGCACTTAGTAGCTCTTAACTTGACATTCCCTTCAATTCTTACATAATTTTTGCTATAATGGTGTTGGTATATCATATATGAATAAAATATAAATAGAGAGCTAATATAAAGAGTATTGTTGGAGGTTGACACATAAACCAATATAATAACTTGCTAAGAGCAATTTGTTTATATTATTTTTAAAAGTAAATATAAAGGAATCTCTTGGAGATGCTGAGACATAAAGTTTTTTTACATGATGTAGAGTTATCATTGGTTGCTAATCTTCAATCAATTTATGTTTCGGAGAAATTTTGGGAAGTATGAATTTTCAGAATTTCTCCTCATATTGGTATCAGGTTTATTTCAATTCTTAATATGGAATGACATCCTATTGTGTTAAAAGAAATAGTCTGCATTGTATGTATACAAAGCGTACTTCAGTTTTTATGTGCCAATCGAAATCACGTTGCTGCTTTTAAATTATATGCTTGAAGTCTGATTTTCCCCTCAAGCTTAAATTCCAGTTCTGCCAATTTTTTCCTTTAAAAGCTGAAAATTGAAATTAATGACGTGTCTTGTTTAGCGCAGTCAATTAGTATAGGAAAGATTCCTTATATTGTTGATGCTTGCTAAGGTTATTTTTTTTTGAAATTATTCTAGGAGCTATCATTGTAGACCGAGCACCGAAATATCTTCTTGTGGAAACTTCTTCGATATGTGGGAAGCACACCACTCAAATTGTTATGAGACAAATTGAGGATGTAAAGAAGTTTGAATTGCATATGGCGACGGACAATGATCCATTGAGCTTATTGGACTGCTTATTGAGATAACTTAGGTTGTTGCAGGGAAGATGCTGAAGACCACCTGTCAGGCAGTTGGGAGAAAGATACAAACAAAAAATAAACCTCTCTCTATCAATCCAATCCGCAGAGGTGTTTCCCTTAATTTTAGTATGGCAGATTCAGGAATCGAAGGTGCTTTATGGATCTTAATCTTATGAATGTAGAACCAATACCATCATGATTTTGCAATGTGACAAACCAATCCCTAACCAATCCGTGAAGCTATGGAGTAGGCACGGTCATAGCATGATGATGTTGCAGAGCACGAGCAATCATCGTTGGAAAAATAACCACAAGCATATCTCAATTTTATTCTCTCTTTGTATATCTTTGTACAACTCTGTATTACATGATTTCATGTATCAGTTTACCAAATTTTATTGTATTGTTCTCAGTTTTCAGTGCTAATAGGACTAATTTGTCTTGCTTTCTGTATATTTAATTTCAGTTCAATCCATTAACGACCTTTTGTTTGATAAGGTTCATCATTCATGCATCGCTTGTTACTACAACTTTATGATCAGTCTTAAGGATTTGAACAAGAGACTAATGAGGGCATTTTAAATATTGTTTCAGTTCCTTTATTTTTTTAATGTGCAATATGGCAAGTTTCCTAATGGATGAGTAGATCTCTTGAAAGTTTAAAATTTGTCATGATTGGAATTTGGCAAAAAATAAATTAACACCTTAAAAAAAAAATTGAACTAGATTTTTTAGGACAATATTTCTTTTATTCTTTGTGAAGGAGTACTTTAAGAGCACCTTCAAAGGTTGCCTAAAAAATTAAAAAATCATGATTGACTAAAATTAAAATCTGGTCATTTTTTATAATTTTAAAATTAAAAAATTCATTAAATTATTGTACATGTATATATTTGTAAAATTATAAGTATGACAAGCAAAATTATATTTGGCAAATTGAAAAAACAAATTATATTTTGAAAAAAACATAAATTGATTGGTTAATCTATGCGGACTTGCGGAGAGATTAAATGAGAGAAAAATTTGCGGAGAGATTATATTTTTTATAATATGTAGTGTGAAGGTGCAATGGCCAACAACATGTTGGTGCAGTGGGTTGAACCCTTCGACCCCTGGGTGTGTGTGAGTTTAGATTGTATTAGTTTCCTTTCTTTGTATTTGTATTTGTATTTGTATTTGGCCGGGGGTCCTTCGAGTTTAGATTGTATTAGTTTCCTTTCTTTGTATTTGTATTTGTATTTGTATTTGTATTTGTATTTGGTCGGGGGTCCTTCGGAAACAGCCTCCCTATTGTATAGGGGCATGGTCTGCGTACATTTACCCTCCTCAGACACCACTTTGAGTGGTATTATAACTGAGTAAGCTAAGTTTTTAAGTTAGTGTGAAGGTGCAATGCCAACAACATGTTGGTGCAGTGGGTTGAACCCTTGTCTTCTTTGTAGGAGGTCAAGGGTTCGATCCCTTGGTGTGTGTGAGTTTAGTTTGTATTAGTTTCCTTTTTTTGTATTTGTATTTGGCCGGGGGTCCTTCGGAAACAGCCTCTCTATTGTATGTATAGGGACATGGTCTGCGTACATCTACCCTCCTCAGACACCACTTTGAGTGGTATTATAACTGAGTGAGCTAAGTTTAAGTTTTTAAGTAGTGTGAAGGTGCAATCTAGATTATTTTGCTAAGTATTGAAATTGGTTGTAGATGCTCTAATTGATTAATGTAGTTATAAATACTAGCTTTTATACCCGTGCGATGCACGGGTAACTTTATTAATATTTTGTAGTACATTTTTGTTTATAATTTTTTTCTTGAAAAAATAGTTTATAGAATTTTGAATAATTTGTTTTTATTTTTAATGATAATAGTACATAAATATTATATAGTTTGTAAGTATACATTTATTTTCTTTCTTGTAAACGGTTTTTCAATAATTTATATTTCAAAATTTAGGTTAACATATTTTTTAGTATTTCATAATTATTTTTAGTTTTTATTATTTTATTAGATTACATATGATATACTTGAAACATATATGTACTATATTCGTATAGCTATTTATTATTTTTTTTTCTAACTTTTTTTGAAATATGTGTGGTATTAATTTTTTTTATTTGTTTAATATTGATTATTTTTTCATGTTAATTTTATATTTTTGTTAGGTGTTTATTAGGTGTTTTTGTTTAGAGTAATCTTATGAGTTTTTTATGTTGTATTATATTTAGATATTAATATAAATTTATTTAGTGGGTGTTTACATTGCTTGATAATTTAAAATATGTTCATTTATTGATTTTTATTCACTTTTTTAATTAAAATTTTTTCTTTGCAAAGTAAAAATTTGTTTATTTGTTAATTTGTGCTCACATGTTTAATTTAAAATTTAGAAACATATTTGTTGTCAAACCTAAAAATAGAATCTTTATTGATTTTTATTAAAATAATTTTTTTCTTAAAATTTATTTGGTAAACGATTTTTTTTTGTAAATTATATTTTAAGTTTTAGCCTAACATATATTTTAATATTTCATATTTTTTGGGAAGTTTTCTTCAATTTTATTAGAATATATAATATAGTTTAGATATATGGGAACTTATTAGTTTAACTATTCTTTATATATGTATACGTGACTTGTGAATACACATAAATTTGTACTTTTTTTAAAAAAGAAAGTTTGTACTATTTTTTTATGTTTTTGTGTTGATATATATTTGTTTTAAGTGCATTATATTAAAGTTTATTGTTAATTTTAATTTTCTACATTTAGATATTTTTTTTAAATTGACAAATGTTTTTTAGATTATATTTTGTTAAATTTTGGTGACATTTACAATTATATATAACATGTTTTTTATTATCTTATTTTATCGTATATTTTCTGAAAACCTTCTTTTTTGTTTTCTAATTAAATGTGCATTCTTGTTTTTTTTAAATTATTTTTTTAATTGAAATTTTGATGATATGCTTTGTTTACTTGTTTATTGTATATAAAAAATGAATTTGTGACTTATTTTTAATTATGATTTTTTTCTATTTTATTCTTATTTGTTAATATTAGAAACTTATTTGTTGTCAAACCAAAAAATAGAATCTTTAATGATTCTTATTAAAATAATGTTTTTCTTGAAACACTTTTATTTGGTAAACGATTTTTTTGAATATTATATTTTAAAGTTTAGCCTAACATATATTTTATTTTTTCATATTTTTTGACGTGTATTCTTCTATTTATTAGAATATATATATAATATACGTGAGAACTTATTGTAATTTAACATACATGTGAACACACATACATTTGTACTTTTTTTCAAGAAAGTTTGTACTATCTTTTATATTTTTGTGTTGGTTTTTATTTATTTTATATGCATTATATTAAATTTTGTTGTTGTGCGTTTGTTTTGTAAATTATATTTTGTTGAATTTTTGTGTCATTTCCAATTATAACATTTTTTTATTACTTTTTTAATATATTGTTTTACCATATACTTTCTTTAAAAAAAATTTTGGTTTTGTAATTAAATGTAAATTCTTGTTTTTATTAGTATAAATTTTAAAAACATGTTTGTTGTAAAATGTAAAATTTAAATTTTCTTTTGACTTTTTTTTAAAATTAGGTTTTCTTGAAACTCTTTTTGTGATATTTTTTTTAAAAATTATACTTTAAACTTTAGTCTAAATTATCATGTGTTATTTATTTTAGTGCATTCTTTTTTATCTTGTTTGCTAAATTAAAAATGCAATTAGTTACTTGCTAGCATAGTTTTTGCTTTTAAAGGCCCAACTTATTTTCTAGTCCATTTCTAATATCTAATGAAGTTACGTTTAAACCCCTTGACGACCAGACCACTAAAACCTCCTTACGCCAATTATATATAGGATATAATGTTTTATTAGAAATAAAAGATAATGAACATTGGAATCTATTAATTAATAAGAACTTCGTCTTTATTATTTCAAATGGGTAAATAAAAAAAAACGTTTTTTCTAATCCAAAAATTGAAAATAACATTTTTTGAGGTGGGTGTTAAAAATGACGTTTTGGATACGTATTTTCAATTTGGGTATCCCAATATGCATTTTCAATTTGGGTATCAGTGAGTCCTGTAGAAACAAAACGAAAAAAATAAAATAAAAAATGGTGATATGCATTTTGAAAATGCGTATCAGGGCCAGATACGCATTTTTGACACGCATTTACAAAATGCGTATCGTTATTTTTTATTTTTTTTGATTTTGCCTCCGCGGGGCCCATTGATACCTAAATTCAAAATGCGTGTTAGGATACCCAAATTGAAAATGCGTATCCAAAACGTTAATTTTCACACCCTAATTCAAAAAATGTTATTTTCATATTTTTATCCAAAAAATGTTATTTTTAACATTTTTTCATTTCAAATCATATGTTCGATTCTTATTCAACAGAAATATCTGAAATATATAATTATGAGTTCGCATTATGTTTTGTTTTTATTTTATCCGAAATGTGAGATTACGAGTTGGATTCTGATGAACAAAATTTATGTAAGAATTGGCATGTACTTCATTTTTATGACCAGAAGAGATTACCAACTCCATTTCTAATTTCTAATTAATTGACTAACCATCTTCTTGGGATAAAAACTCCGTTTTTTCATATTTAATCACTAAAATATTCAAACCCAACCAATCCATTACCATTAGACTTCTCCAACCCAAATATAATAACATTAAAATTATTAAGAATACAATAATTTTGGATATTTACAAGAAGCAAAGAATCAAACCGGGTCAAAAACCCCAAAACCCGGTCAGCAGCCGCCCCGAATCCGTCACACACCAAACACACACACAAACCCACATATAAACACACAATTCAGCTCAAACGAGTCAATCATAAGAGTAATCGCCATGTTTGCTAAACGCCTAATTCAAAAAGCTACTCAACAGCTTCATCATTCTCCTCAGGTACAATCAATTTCAATAATTTTAATTTTATAATTTCATTTAATTTATGAAATTCGTACTTAATTAACTGCTATGCCTTTGCTTTAATCTCACTTATTCAAATTATTATGATGTTTAGGGTTTCATTTATCGTTTCGATGATCGGATGCTGTATTCGTAGTTTATTTGTGATTTTGTTTCGGAAATGTTGTTGTTCGATATGATATACGAAATGTTGAGGTTTAAGTAGGAGAGTTAGTGATTGTACTTGAAGTCTGTGTTAAATTGATATTGAATGTGAGGATGTTGTGTGATCGTAGGGTTCGTAGCTCTCGAGTGGATGATTTTTGTAGAATTATGGAGTAAGAGTGAATTCTTGGTGTGGAAGTTTGAAGGAATCGGTATTGGAAAATGTAGCTCTTTTTTAGGAAGAGGAACTTATATTTTGTGTGTAAAAAATTAAACAACCGAAAATACCATGGTTTTAAGTCACTAATCATATGACCTTTGTATACTAATGTGGTATAAGATTGTATTATAAATGGGGTCTTGTTTTTTAAATTATGTATTTTGGATTATAATAAATTTAAATAATTTTGGGCAAGTCCTTTTGCGGCGGCATTAACCTGTTTTGAAGGAATTATACTGGTGTAGTAATCGGAACCTAATAAATTAGTATAACATTTAATATGATGTTCCCTTTTAAAAATATCTGCTTTTCTAGAGTTGGGCACGAAAAACAATTTTTACAAATATTAGAATTAAATATTTTTGTTCGTTACGATATTGCCCTTATTAAAATTAACGAGTCATGTACTAATGTCTGGATAAACGGAAAATTCAAATTCGATTAATGTGGGCATAGTAAAAAATGTGTCATTTGTTATTAGCTCATGAAATAAGAACGTAAGTACATTGAAACAAGGAGAATGCTTTAAAATGCAGATGTGTCCAAACAGAGGGAGTAAAGTTAAACATAACCTTCTTAATCTCCGGAATATAATTACATATTTTTGAAATTTGACTCGCTTAAATTTGTGGTATTCTGGTTTATTTGTTTCTAAGATTTAACATTTTCATTGTAGTATTTTGGTTTAAGTAACACTTCAGAAGAATATCTGAATAAATTAACCTATGCGCTATGATTCAGCACTTGCCAATCTCTTATCCTAAAGCGTTACTTAATGTTTTTCTCATCGTGATAAAATGATGTATTAAATTCAACAATACTTTGACAGAAAGTTATTAAATGGTTTCAGTTATTCGAAAACTAGTGGAGTATAAATGCTTATGAAGAGTGAGATTTACTTTACAGAGAGGTAGTAATTATTAATGTAATTCTGAATCTTGATTATTCTGTGTCGGTACCTTTGAACTTGTTTATTTGAGCCTAAATGAATGTTCAACTTAAATCCAAAAAACGCATAATAAA
The DNA here is from genome assembly GCA_037693485.1 of Kitagawia praeruptora. Taxonomy (NCBI): domain Eukaryota; kingdom Viridiplantae; phylum Streptophyta; class Magnoliopsida; order Apiales; family Apiaceae; genus Kitagawia; species Kitagawia praeruptora. Next base: position 143,155,522 of record CM075346.1, read on the forward strand.
ATAATGTAAAACTAATAACCCATCCTCAATACAAATGTTTATCATGAAAATAAAATTCATGTGCTAAATAGTAGCGGGTTTATATTGCTAAAGTCACCCTGGTTAATCCATAAAATTAAATTTTATATATTTTATATTGTAAATGGAAATTATAAACTGTATGTAATATAATATTATGGTTTATTGATTCTACACTGTCAAACTCCATATCCTAGTCGAATCTGAGGTCCATTCGACAACAATTTGCATAAGCTTTGAGTGTCAAATAAATATGGTGCAGCTTCCCGATTAGTAAGTATGGAGAATAGGAGGCTGGAAGCTTCAGTCGTACCTGCGTGAAGGAGAATTTTTTTAAAGGAATAATCTTAAGATCTTCCTTTTTCCTAAACTCATGAATACACACAACATCACTACCAAACAAATGAATGCACACAAATTTACTATTTCACTGTTATCTGTTAGACTTTCCTTGTTCTTATGTATCTTAATTGTTAACCCTCTCCTCTGACTAGAAACTTTTAAAAACTGGTGTTTCTTAAAGATTGATTGATTGGAAAATGGGCTCCACAGAAATATCTACTTTATCTTTAAACGTGGTCAACAGGAAATTATAATGGTCATTTTAATTTTTTGGGGTATCAACAGGGTTTGTTGAGTAACAGTATGTACCCAACAACTTATGACCATTAATCTGTCACATCCAGCTCGCATTTCATCTTAAGAGACCAATTAGTAGTACACGGCCGTGGCTCGCGTGAAAGTACACCATTTCTCATGCTATTATAAGTTATCTACATTTTCATATGCAAAATTTTTTGAATGAAAGTCGTTCAACTATAACAAAATCCATTGGTGTGTAACATGACAAAACACGTGTTTTTCATTTTATGCTTTGTCTCTGTTTAGTATCAGGTACTAAGTTATAGTTGTTTGGTTTAATATGTCTTTTAGTGTAATGTGCTTAATTTTAATTGGACATAACTACAACCCAACATTGGTTCATCTTTTGATTCAGCCCAATTTGAGCTCTGTGACAGCAGCCGACTTAGATTTTCAAGTAGCAGTTCACTATGGTATCCCATCTACTGCATCAATTATTTCTTTTGATCCTATTCAGCGTCTATTGGCCATTGGAACACTGTAAGTCAAAATAAAATGTCAATGTTCTGATAATTACTTAGTTTCCCGTGGAAGTATGATTTTTCATATATTCTTTGAAGTAGTCCGTCTCTATATCTATAGTTATGACAAATTTGTAAAACTGTTATATGACCCTACCTTACTGTGACCTGTTTATAGGTACCTGTGACTCCTTTAGAGTAGTGTCATTAATTGATCTTCCCAGTTTACACGTGCTTAGTAAACACTACTACATCTGGTTGCTCATATTAAGAACTACTTTGCCGAGCTTGATTCTTAGCAGTTAAATGGTGTCTGGTTGGTGCATAGATGGATTATATGGATTGGATTGGAGTATATTTGTAGAAATTAATATAGCAAAGTCCAAATAAATTCTTTCATCAAATTGGCCTAGTTGCCTAAACTATGTATATGTTTTTCTGGTCTAATGGTCTCTTGAAGATGCTTCAACTATTGCTTCAATGCTAGATTGACCTTAAAAATATGCAAGTTTCATTTGACCAAGAAAAAAACTCAGTTCCTTTTGCTTGATTCTTATTTTAATTTCTTTTGTTTATGGCTGCCAAAGCAGGCTGTCTGTTGTGCCTTAAATAGATACACTTTATCATGAAAGCAATAAGACAGGCTTGCTGCTTTAACAAAGAACATCTTGTTTTGAAAAAAATGGCATTCTATTACTTGAAACTGTTTAATATTATGGCAGGGATGGTAGAATTAAAGTGATTGGTGGTGATAATGTTGAAGGACTTCTGATTTTGCAGAAACAGTTGCCCTACAAATACTTGGAGGTTTGTGAGCTTCAAACTCATATGCTTGCTCATAAATTAGATTGCCGATGTATTCACCATTTTAGTTGGTTGTATGTTGGATTGTTAGAGATTGGCCAATTAAAATTTGTGTTCTTGTGGTGGAAATTTAGGAAAATTGGAAACTGATATCAATTTTAGGATGTATATATACTATGATGCATGTAGGAATTAACAATTAATTAGTGCCAAATAGGCAAATTCTTTAACATACACATTTTTTTTTTGTCTTTGTTGTTTTGGCAGTTTCTAGTCAACCAAGGTTATTTAGTCAGCATCTCCAATGACAACGATATCCAGGTATGAATGTTAATTGTCTGTCTTGTTGTTTTTCTAAATGATGGATATAACTCGAACTATCTCATTGTGGGTGAATGATCCACTCCTTTGGGCTTTGGTAATATTATGGTAGGATTACTGAATTAGAGAAGGTAATAATTGATTACTTTTTCTGACACACCTAGATGAATATGTATACCAACAGGTCGTATTAGACTAGAGATTTAGCAGCCAGTCCCCTATTGAGAGCCAATTGTGTCTAATGACTAGATTTGATGTAAATTAGAACCCATTTGCCAAACTCATTATAATGCTTTTTTGATCGAACCTATAAGAAATGGTTATATGTTTATTGTGAGTGTGTGACTCCTTTCCAAGTTCCTTTATAATATCCCATACCAGACCTGTCAATGATCCAAGACTTTTTAAGTTAAGTATTTTGAAAGACTGGATGGTGATTGGTTTCTGTATGCAAAAAAGTTGAGTATGTAATTTGTTTGGAAAATCATAATGTAATGGGTAATATATCGAAAGAAGCCAACTATAGCTCCACTGAGTTGCTTCGTTGTGGTTGTCAAATTGAAGAAATAAGGCATGAGAAATATTTAAAGCGGAGACACTTGTTTATTGGGGATTAGAGATTCAAAAACTTGGTTGGTAGAGAAGCTAATTAACAAAATGAATGTCTAAATTATGCATGAAAGATCTACTTGTGTAAATACACTAGTTATTAGCTAAGCATAAGGTAGATTCTCTTAGTTTGAATAAAGAATATCTAGTTCACAAGTATTTTAAGTTCACTTCTAACTAAAAAAAAAAATAGTAATCCATTATTTATTACTTGTCCATTTGACATGTTGCACTTTGCGTTTAGGTGAATACTAAACATAGCTACATATACTAGATTTTTATGATTTTTTTTAGTTTGAATTAAGAATTGTCATTTGATGTTTAAAATTTATGAAGGGAAATGCAAATAACTATTATTTTTAAATGTATTTTATATTCACCTATAGGTACGTGCAAAAAGTCAAAAGGATGGATATAAGGAATAGAGTATCAAGTTTTTTCTTTTGTAGTTGTTAGAAATTTGACTCTAAGACATATCTTGTGTCAATATTAAAATTTTGAATCTAATAGATCCATGGTCTTCAATTTTTACTGTATTTTATATTCACCTATAGGTACGTGCAAGTCAAAAGGACGGATATAAGGAATAGAGGAAATATCAAGCTTTTTCTTTTGTAGTTGTTTGAAATTTGACTCTTAAGACATATCTTGTGTCAATATTAAAATTTTGAATCTAATAGATCCATGGTCTTCAATTTTTAGGGTGTCTAGTAATGATTCCATATTTCGATTTTTATACACTAGCATATAACCGGTGCCAACAAGATAGTTATAAAGAAATATAATTCTATTTATGGGTACAAAAAGTGGTTTTAATAGTAGGGAAAAATTGTATCTGATTTAGAGACCTCTTTGGTATACTTAAAAGAAGTTACCTTTAATTAAAACTCTTTAGTATTAGTTTTAAATTAAAAGTAAAATTTTTACTTATTACAAGTTAAGGGTTGAGGAGGAAAGAAACCGTAACTGAATATATGTTCAAAAGAGAAAAGTACTTGTTAGTTGCTTTTTAAAATATAAACCTTTTTTTGCTAAGTCTTATGGAACTTTTTTAGCTTTACGTTTGTCATAAATGAGATTATATAAATAGCATCAAAATAACTGAAAGGAACATTGCACTAACCTGAATTAAAGGAAGCCCAAAGGGGCTCTTATTCGGATTCTAATAGAAACCCGAAAATCTAAATTTATAATTTAATTTGCAATATTATTAGGATTTTTTTTGAAAAACTAGAACTCAATATTAATTTGCACTTCTAATAATACTATATTTAAATATGTAAAAAATAAATTATGTATTTATACAATATGTTAGAATTGTAAGTGATTGAATCTTAAAGAAAATGAATCTATTGTATCAAAATTCATGCTTACGTAGCATCACTATATTTTTTTATTTTTAATGTACATTTGTATTGAATTTTTGTTCATGTTTACAATTAGAATTAAATTGGTTTGACCAGCACAAGTTAAAATGCAGAGTGTTTTAGTAGTTCAAGAAAATGGTAAATGATTTAGTGTGATTCTTTTGGAAAATACAGAAAAATAAATCTATGATCATTTTGCAAATTGTAACTCAATTTTAGTGAAGGAATCATAAACAAATTTTAAATTTGTAATTGTAGTAAGATTTGAATGTAAGAGAGTAAAATAACTAAATTTGATACTATATTTTATTGGAAGACAGAGAACACAAATCTATAATTAAATTTGCAAATTCTAGTGGGAAAATTGCAAATGAAATAAAGTAGTATATGTTTCTATTTGAATTTTAATGTGAACATCAAAGGATATTAGATATTATGTTAAGCAAAAACCATACTACATGGGAGGAAAAGTTTATTCGGCTTCTAATAGAGCTATATTTTAAATCTTAGATATTAAACTCTACTGGAAATTTTGAAACATAATTCTATAATTGAATTTGCAAACTCTAATAGGATTTTAATGGGTATTTTTTTGAACGAAATTTTAATTTGTAAATGTAATCAATTAAAAATAAATTATATATGTTAGATATCATATTGTCCAAAATCCGTACTACATGCCATTTAAAGGGCTTGTCGGCTTTTTATAAAGAGTTTTGGACAAGCAATATAGTTACCTGCAAATCTTCAAGTGTTTTTCAACTTTTCATCCTTAGTTGGTCCCCAGTCCTGCGCAGTAGTTTAACTAGATAAGAAGTTGCTTTATATTGTCATTCATTTGCTCTTTAAAAATTTTGCACTATGAAAGCTTGTTGGATTTTAGAAGTTATTTGATAGCTTTCCTGTATGGAAATAATTTATTCTTTCTTGTAGGTGTGGAATCTGGAGAGCAGGTGCATAGTGTGCACTTTACAATGGGAATCCAACATCACTGCCTTTTCTGTAATAAATGGCTCCTACTTAATGTATATTTCTTGTGGCAATCAGTTTTTTTTTAAAAATTAAATCTGATTCACTGGTTGCTAATCTAATTAGGTGCCTGGTGTATAAGTGGTTTCTCGTTTATTGCATACAGGTATATAGGAGATGAGAACGGCCTATTATCTGTACTGAAATATGAGCCTGAGGGCGAAGATCTTTCGCTATTGCCATATCACATTTCTGCAGATTCTCTTGCTGGTAATTGCTTGTGTGTACTTATTTTCTGCTTGAATCAATTATATATCACTTCCTCATTTCTGTCTTTCACTTTTATTTAGTTTCCGTATAATTTATTAACTCTATCTATGTGTATATCCTTCAGCTTTAATGTAATCGTAAACTATATCATACTGATTCCCTAGTAGAATGGGATATTTGTCATTTCCTAGTTATATTCTAACATTGCCTTAAGTACCCTCTAACATGTGTGATGCCCAATAGTATTATTTTTAAAAAAGGCAGCTTTCCATACCTTGGTCAAATTTTGATTGGCATTCCCCCCTTTTCCCATTTTTTACCAGCTAGCAGTTGTAAAAAAAACCTATTCCTCACCAACCTAACAAGTTCTGTTTTCACATACCTTTTTTTATATATATGTTCTCATCTAAAAACATTTCTGTTTTATTAATCATGTTTCTAATTGTGATAATTCAGTGTCTTCTTATGTTTCTTTTGTCAAAAGTTTTGTCAGAGTACAAAAATGAAAACGTGAAGAAGCTTTGGACATGTATGATGTTTTCATTAGTGTCTGCAAGTATGTGTGTATGATAAGGATATACTGTGCTTCTTGCATCTTGTTTAGCATACTTTGGGGGTGGCTCATCTATTAGGCGGATTAGGCGTTTGCCTTGGGCTACCATATTTATAAGGCCTAAAAAATATAATATGCAGCAAATAAATTTTAATTAATTATTTTTAAAATTTATAAAATAATATATGTAGCATTAGTTATATAGAAAATGCCAAATATTTTTTGTAGCAATGTTTCCGCTGGTCATCCTTTCTACTAAATCAGAATTACACCGAAAGTAAACAAGGACCATAACCGAAAATTAAATTCTATATTTTTTTATTGGTCTGATGAAGCCCCTGCGGTGATACTAGTGAATTATAGGTAATGTTTTGATTCTGAACACCAAAAGCGTGAGCATATGTAAAGAGTAGGATCCTCCAACATGGGCTGTAGTTGAATTCGATTTAATTTAAGAGAGTTATTAGTTATTTTCACTCTGGAATGAGTAGGGCCTTAACCTTGATATGTATTCTTGATGGGTTCTTTTTACATATATAAGCCAAAGTATTTATCTTATTTTTCCTCGTGCCAAACTGAAACCTACTTGCATTTGGTAATTAATGTATGTTTTTTGTAATTATGTTTTGTTATTGCTGAGATATTACCTTCACCTAGTATATATGTAAGGCAAATGAGCACTGCCAAGTTAATGGTATATGCTTTAACATCTGTGTCAATGTTTGTGCTTTACACAGAATCAGCTGGATGTTCGTCTCCTGATAACCCAACCGTGGTCGGAGTCCTTCCCCAACCTTGTTCTTCTGGAAATAGGCAAGCACTTCTCAAACTTTCTTTGATTCTTGTTCTCTTATGTATGAAGCTGCATCCCTTTTAAAGTTTGTAAGTTTAAACCTCGAAAGATCATATCGTCTGTCATGTCTCTTTATCATGCACACAAGCAGATATAATACTTATTGTGCTTACCAAATAATAAGTTATGTCGGCTATATTTGGTCATTGGGTCTCCAAGGATAAACACACGGGTCACAGATGCTCATGGCTCATTTTGATCATCAGAAGTCCAAAACAAATATGCATACCATTTGGAAAAACAAACATGCCTGCCATTTTTCCAAACTGATTTTCATAAGATAAAACATAAAATCTCATGAGTGTCTTTACGCTTAGTAGCAGGTAAGCTTCTATAATAATTAAAAGTCAGTACTGAATGTATTTAGTCTTTGATATACTAGGTGTGTACAGTTTTCGTTTTGTATAAGAGGATATTTGTGCTTTCAAAATGCGCTCTTCTGCTCAATTTTCGTTCTTGCTTGGAGAATGTAACAGGAAAGGGATCTTTATATTATATTTTGCTTTTGTGATTTTGGAAATCTATCATACATTACGAAAAACATACCTGGAAATAAAAAGATAGCTGCATGCCTGCATCACTATTACCTAACAACACTTTGGAGGTTGGCTACTCAGAGACGCAACCCAAGTTATTTAGATGATTTGTAATTCAATATGTTATAGAAAAAATAATTTTGACAATTGAGGATGAAAGAGGTACGTGAATCCTTCTCGCACCTGGCATTTAGGATGACATTGAAGATCACCTTTGATGGAATTATCAATATACTCTTAGGGGTCGTTTGGTTCAGAATGCGGTATGGGTTTGGAATCAGGAATCGGGTTATGCTGGTATGGGGTTGAGGTATCATTCTTGATATCATGTGTTTGGTTCAGTGCTGGAATGAGTCTGTTTAATTTAAAATATAATTGACGACTCATTTTTTGTTAATATTTTTGTGTGCAAGTATACATTATACATCGAATTTAGGATATTATACAATTTAGAAACAAAAAAATTACTATTAAAAAATTATTGGTAAATTATAATTTGACCGACTAAATAATAATTTAATAATTTTTTTAAAATAATACTAATTAGTATTAAATACAAATAACTAAAATATATTTAAGATTGAACAATATCATATTTAACATATTTGTATTAAGATTGTATTTAATTTTATAAAGAAATATGATATAATAAAATTTAATTTGATACCATACCCCTTTCTCAAACCCACCTTCCCCCGAAGGTATCAAATCTCATTCTTGATGGGTTTCAGGTATAGGTTTCTGTTGGAAATCTGGTCACCTGATTCAAACCTTCTGGAATGGTAGGCTGGAATGGTAGGCTGGTCAATAGTTGTAGGCTAGCTAATCTTAGTATTAGTCTTATATGGTAGGTTAAATAAATCTGTAGTGATGTATGTGATTGTAAGTTTCTCCAGCCTATAAATAAGGTTGCCATATGTATTGTAAATATACACAATGAATATATGAGACATACTTTTTACTCATAAATCTTGAGATGGTATCAGAGCTGGAAAAGAATTGTCTCTAATCCCCAATACACAACAGTCCCGAATATTATAGTAGCTATGTCAGAAGCTACTCCGTTCAAATCACACTCCGTTCAAATCACCACCATTCGTCTAAATGGTGATAACTTCCTCCGTTGGTCACAATCTGTCCGAATGTATATTCGTGGGCAAGGAAAAATTGGTTACATTACGGGCGACAAAGTGGCTCCTACTGATAAGGTTAAGGATCCACTTTATGCTACTTGGGACGCTGAAAACTCCATGGTTATGACATGGTTGGTCAACTCCATGGAAGAGGAGATAAGTTCAAATTATATGTGTTATTCTACTGCAAAGGAATTATGGGATAATGTTAGTCAGATGTATTCTGACCTAGGCAACCAATCTCAGGTTTTTGAATTGACCTTACAATTGGGACAGATTTATCAAGGAAATGATTCTGTCACCAAGTATTTCAATTCTCTGAAAAGGGTGTGGCAGGATCTTGACACCTTCAACACCCATGAATGGAAGTCTATTGAGGACTGCAACCACCAGTCCACCACAAGAAAACTGTGGAAGACAGTCGTATTTATAAATTTCTTGCTGGACTTAATGTTGAGTTTGATGAAGTACGAGGGAGGATTATTGGCAGATCTCCACTTCCTTCCATTGGCGAAGTCTTTGCTGAGGTCAGAAGGGAAGAAAGCCGAAGGAGTGTCATGCTCGGAAAAAAAGGTATTGGTGAATCAATTGAAAATTCCGCTTTAACTACTGATGCAGCCTACAGGACTACAAATTATCAGCGCAGAGCTGATGACAAGCCACGGATCTGGTGTGATGTGTGCAACAAGCCTCGCCATACACGTGAGACTTGCTGGAAAATCCACGGGAAACCTGCCAACTGGAAAAGCAGCAAGCCTGGTGAGAGAAATAGCAGGATTCCAACTGCCAATCAAGCTAATTCAAGTCATTTCAACAAAGAGCAAATTGATCAACTCTTGAAACTGATAAAATCCAACTCCTCATCCGGTATTCCTAATGTTTACTTGGCACAAACAGGTAGAAATCCTATAGCCCTTTCTTGTTTGAATTCTTCTCCGTGGATCATAGATTCCGGAGCTTCTGATCATATGACCAGTTTTTCTCATTTATTTGAAACCTATTCCCCTTGTTCTGGAAATCAAAAAATTAGAATTGCCGATGGTAGTTTTTCACCCATTGCAGGAAAAGGACATATCAAATTGACGGAGAAAATTAATCTCATCTCTGTACTTCATGTCCCTAAATTAGCCTGCAATCTTTTGTCTGTCAGTAAACTATCTAAAGATTCTAATTGTCGTATTACTTTCTTTGAATCACATTGTGAATTTCAGGACCAGAACTCGGGGATGATGATTGGACGTGCTAGAATGATTGAAGGTCTTTACTACTTTGATGAAATACCTATCAGTAATAAAAAAGCTCTGAGCTTTAGTAGTACTAGTTCAAATTCTGCTCGAGAAAAAATAATGCTATGGCACCAAAGACTAGGACATCCTAGCTTTCTTTATCTAAAACACTTATTTCCAAAATTATTTGAAGGAATCGATTGTTCTTCGCTTCATTGTGAAAGTTGTGTTTTTGCCAAAAATCATCGTTCTTCTTATCCGCAAAGAGGTTACCAAGCTTCAAAACCTTTTTATATGATTCATAGTGACGTTTGGGGTCCTTCTAAAGTTACAACCCTTTCTGGTAAAAAATGGTTTGTCACTTTTATTGATGACCATACACGTTTATGTTGGATTTATTTGATGAAAAAAAATCTGATGTAAAAAACCTATTTGAAGATTTTTACACGATGATTGAAAACCAATTCCAAACCAAAATTGGTATTTTGCATTCTGACAATGGAACAAAATATTTTAATAAGCACTTGGAAGCTTTTCTAAAAAATAATGGCATTGTGCATCAGTCTACATGTCGGGATACCCCTCAACAGAATGGTATTGCCGAACGAAAAAATAAACATTTACTTGAAGTAGCACGTGCCATAATGTTTTATATGAATGTTCCCAAGTATTTATGGGGTGAAGCAATTCTAACAGCCTCTTATTTGATAAATAGGATGCCTACGAAGATGCTAAAATACCAAACACCTCTTGAGTGCCTTAAAATATTCTTTCCAGAAGCGAGATTGTTTTCTGACTTACCAGTCAAAGTTTTTGGGTGCACTGTCTACTTACATATTCCGAGTAAATTTAGGACAAAACTTGATCCTCGTGCCATAAAATGTGTTTTCCTCGGTTATTCTTCAAACAAAAAGGGTTACAAGTGTTTTGACCCATTTACAAAAAAAATACATGTGAGTATGGATGTGTCATTTTTAGAAACAACCCCTCATTTTACAAAAAAATCTCTTCAGGGGGAGATAAGTGAAGTTGAAGACAATTTTTGGGACACTTCTGTTCCACTCCCAAATGTCATTTTTCCCACACAAGAACCAAACCCAAGTATTTCTGATTATGATCGCTTAGGAGAACAAGGTTCTTTGATGCCTAGTAAAGAAAATTCTTTGACAGGGGGAGAAGTATTACAAAATTCTGAACTTCAGGTTTATACTAGGAAGAGATTTCATCCAAGGAATAAAGACATGAAAGTCAATCCGGTACAAGTTCAATCTGAAAAATCGAGTTCTGGAACTTCAGGTAACCCTACTCCAACATTGAGTCCTTTAAATATCTCCAATGATGCACCAATTATTTCTGATCTTGATGTTCCTATAGCTGTTAGAAAAGGTGTTCGAAATTGTACTAAACATCCAATTTCAAATTATCTTTCGTATCATAAACTATCAAAGGGCCATAAAGCCTTCACATCTAGGATTTCACACTTGTTTGTTCCAAGGAATATACAGGAAGCATTGGATGATCCGAATTGGAAATTAGCAGTCATGGAGGAGATAAACGCCCTAAGGAGAAGTGGTACTTGGGAAATAGTTGATCTACCTAAAAAAAAGAAAGTCGTTGGATGTAAGTGGGTGTTCACTATAAAATGCAAAGCTGATGGAAGCATTGAAAGGTACAAGGCAAGACTTGTGGCTAAAGGTTTCACTCAAACTTACGGTATTGACTATCAGGAGACATTTGCCCCTGTTGCAAAAATTAATTCTATCAGAGTTTTGTTATCTCTTGCTGTGAATTTAGATTGACCTCTTTATCAACTCGACGTAAAAAATGCATTTCTTAACGGTGATCTTAAAGAGGAGGTATTCATGAGTCTACCGCCTGGATTTGAGAAGAGACTTGGTAGCAATAAAGTATGCAAATTAAGAAAGACGATATATGGACTAAAACAATCATCAAGAGCATGGTTTGAACGTTTTGGGAAGGCAGTCATTAGTTATGGCTACTTGCAGAGTCAAGCTGATCATACAATTTTTTATAAACATTCGAAGGATGGTAAAGTTGCTATTTTGATTGTTTATGTTGATGACATTATTTTAACAGGTAATGATGAAACAGAATTAGCAGCTTTGAAGAGGAGACTCGCAAAAGAATTTCAAATTAAGGATTTGGGAGTCCTTAAGTATTTCCTGGGGATGGAATTTGCAAGGTCTAAGGAAGGTTTGTTTATTAATCAAAGGAAATATATTCTTGATCTTCTTGGAGAAACAGGTTTACTTGGTTGTAAGATAACAGTGACTCCAATTGAACCTAACTTGAAATTAGAAGCTGTTAAAGTTGAAGAAATAATGGATAGGGAAAAATATCAGAGACTCGTTGGAAAATTAATCTACTTGTCCCATACGCGTTCGGATATCGCTTTTGCAGTTAGCATGGTTAGTCAATTCATGCACTCACCCGGGGCAAAACACTTTGAGGCTGTTTATAGGATCTTAAGGTATCTAAAAGGAACCCCTGGGAGAGGCTTACTGTTAAAGAAACACAAGCATTTGAAAGTTGAAGTCTACACTGACGCAGATTGGGCAGGAAGTGTTACTGACAGAAGATCAACATCTGGTTATTGCTCATTTGTTGGTGGGAACCTAGTTACATGGCGGAGTAAAAAACAAAATGTAGTAGCTAGAAGTAGTGCTGAAGCAGAATTTAGAGCAGTTGCTCATGGAATCTGCGAAGGGATGTGGATAAAAAGAATTCTTGAAGAACTAAAGGTTCCTTACTTAGCTCCTATGAAGGTCTATTGTGATAATAAAGCTGCAATTTCCATAGCTCATAATCCAGTTCTTCATGATCGTACGAAGCACATAGAAGTGGATAAACATTTCATCAAGGAAAAAATCAATGCTGGAATCATATGTATGACATACCTCCCAACTGGTGAGCAATTAGCTGATGTACTTACAAAAGGACTGCACAAGAAGCAATTTGATAAGCTGACTAGCAAGCTGGCCATGGAAGATATATTCAAACCAGCTTGAGGGGGAGTGTTGGAAATCTGGTCACCTGATTCAAACCTTCTGGAATGGTAGGCTGGAATGGTAGGCTGGTCAATAGTTGTAGGCTAGCTAATCTTAGTATTAGTCTTATATGGTAGGTTAAATAAATCTGTAGTGATGTATGTGATTGTAAGTTTCTCCAGCCTATAAATAAGGTTGCCATATGTATTGTAAATATACACAATGAATATATGAGACATACTTTTTACTCATAAATCTTGAGAGTTTCAGATTAAAAAAATTAACCAAACACCAGGTATGGGTTTGAAATGAACAAAACCCATACCTGATACCAGAATCAGCCGAACCAAACGACCCCTTAGAGTTATATTAAGGTGTACTGCTATAAAGCTATTGACTTTTCGAAATTTATACTTATTGTTGCAAAGGGGAGGAAACACTGTGTTGTCACCGTGAAATGCCAGAATGAGTTAGGTCTAACTTGATAACATGTGCATACATTTTAATAAAGTTCTTTGAGTTGTTCAGCGTTAAGATTTTTGTTTAAAGGTTAGTTTTCTGAATGGAACAAAAATTAAGAGAATTTCTCAATTCCAAAATTTTCCAATGTGTGTATGAAGTTTGACCGAGTAAAGTTATACACAAAATCCTTGATTGACTATATCCATTATTTTTTTTCCTCTGGTTTTTGGTTTAGTTTTTAGTTTTTATATATTTTCATTCTATATATGTTAAGATGTTCACATGCTTTAGCTTGTCCCTTAAAAAAAAAAAAATCTTTTTAAATATATCCCTTTTTTTAAAATATTACTTTCTTTATACTCTTAAGTAAATTTTGTACTGACACATAATTGGAAAATCAAAATAATGTAGTAATATTTAAGTTTTGTACAATTTTAGTAGATGTACAAATTAGTATATCTTTAAATGCAATTTTGTCATTACATATACTAGTATTAGTTAAACTGTTTTCATTATTGACTAAGAAGAGCAGGACAGGTAGTTACAGTCATTAACTATGTTACTCCGACTCGTCACTTCTGGTCGTCGTACCTGTGTTGACCGGACCCGACACGGGACACGATTCGGGATACGGGACGGATTCGTTGGTTGCAAAACGGACACTCCTCCGTCACCGGAGAAATCTCAAGGTCGCCGGAAGAATTATTAAGACTGAAGAAAAGGAGGAAAAACCTAGAAGAAGATGATATACATACATATGCCTGTATCTATATGTGGGTATTAGTTTGAATGAACAACTGCGATTAGATTAAGATATGGATTTGATGACGTTAATGAATTTGGGTACAATTTTTTATGGGTTGGGTCGGGTTTAAAATGAATATGTAATGTTGTGTAGTGTACAATGAATGTACCTGGACTGTTGGTAGGCTAGGTTCCTTAATAATTAAAATTAATATTTTATTGGAAAGTGTAACCGCCTGTTTCGTATAACACACCTTTTAAGTATCAGTAATTCAGCATGTACTCTAGTAATTCCTATTGACTGTACTGGACATTAAAAAAAAAATACTCTCGTGATAAAAAAATTATAATTTTTTGTTCAAATATTAATTAAATTAAATAATACAAGATGTCTAATTTTCTTTATTTATTTCTATAAAATAAATTAATTAATTTAATTAAATTACGCCGTATCCCCGTATCCGTGTCCATATTTTGGACGGTGTCCCCATGTCCCCATTTTTTGAAAGTGCCGAATCCGACACTTAGATATTTGATATTTGTCGTGTCTGACACTCCGTACCCGAGTCTGAGCAACTTAGGTCATTAATGGTGTTGTGTAGTCATCAAACAAGCTTGTTCATACATTATTCAAATCAACTGTTCGTTCAGAAATCTTAACAATTCAGTAAAAGTCTTTGAGTGTTGACCAATGAACTCTTAGTTACTCAATCATCTGAATGAATTTATACAAGAAATTAGCATCGACTGATATTTAGTTTGATTTAGCTGTTCTTATTACAGTAGAATAGTAAAGTTTGAAATGTGAAGCTCCTTTTTCTAAAAGGGTATTGTACAAATACTTGAGAGACTGCTGACTTTGATGAGATTTGTATGCTTACTCGATCCATAAAACTGAAATTTATGGTGCTTTTGCAGAGTTCTCATTGCTTATGATAGCGGGTTAATTATTCTTTGGGATGTTGTTGAAGCTCGGGTTGTCATGGTTAGAGGTGATAAGGTTCTTGATCTAAAGGACGGAAATGTTAATTCTCAAAGTGCAGTTAGTACCAGCCATACTGGTGATACCATTCAAAATATGAATGAGAAAGAAATTAGTGCTAGTTGTTGGGCATCTTCTGATGGGTCCATTTTAGCTGTTGGCTACATAGATGGAGATATATTATTTTGGAAAATGTCAAGTTCTAACTCTATTAAAGTTGACCAAGGCGGATACTCAAGTAATAATGTTGTGAGACTACAACTATCTTCTGCAGAAAAAAGACTCCCTGTTGTTGTGTTGCACTGGTCTTCAAACAATAATTCACAAAACGATGTTGATGGACATCTCTTTATCTATGGTGGTGATGAGATAGGATCTGATGAAGTTCTAACGGTTAGTTATTCATTCCATTTTCCTTTCAAGTATAGTGATGTCGCAGTTGTTTTATGTGTATTATGCTTTTGTATGCAAGATTGGAAGCCATTTTAGTTTTCTTAAGCTAGAAGAGTCTTTAAGTTGGTGTTATATGTTAAATAGTGATAATGTGTTGAAATATAATCATTTTCCTTTTTCCTTGTACATCATCAAATCGATAAAACTTCATCATGCCCACTTTGGCTCTGATATGTGATTGTATTTACTTGTAGGTAGACGCCTTTTATTAAACAACAAGCTGCCATGCTCATTTAGTTATTTGCAAACACTGCTAACTCAATTTGAATAATTTTATTTCCAATAAAATTATTCAATTAGATTTTTTTTCTTTTCTTGTGGCAATTCTGTTCCTTGTTTGTATTAATCATTTAAATGGTGTGTCACTTTGCTATAATTAGCAAGAGTTGAGAGCTCTGTATTTTGATAGAGTTTTACAGTAGAAAAACATAGCATCAATGATGAGAGGTGATCCTAAATGCCTTGGTTTTCACAGGTGTTGAGTCTTGTCTGGTCTCCTGGGATGGAGACTTTAAGATGTACTGGTCGTTCTGATCTCCACCTTAGTGGCTCCTTTGCCGATATGATTTTGACACCAAGTGCTGGAGAAATCATTAGTAGTCATAATGCAGCTCTGTTTGTATTGACAAGCCCTGGAAAGCTTAATTACTATGATCATGATAGTTTGTCTGGCATAGCAAATCAAGATGACAAAAGAGTGTCTATATCTTCTGCTGAATATCCTATGGTTGTACCTACAGTTGATCCAGTCATGACTGTGGCGAAGCTCATCTCATTATCTGCAAGTGAAAACTCATCAAAGACTTCGTTTGAGGTATGATAATTTTTAAAATTGATTTGCATCTCTCTGATATTACTATCAGTTCCTGGATCTCTGTTAAATTATTTCGGCAAGATAATGGAATGGAAACGTGATTTATATAGATACTCACGCACCTCAGAAAAAGCTCATCACTAAATCTGGCTGAGGGCATCAAGTGGCCCATGACTGGAGGCATAGCCAAACAATTGGTTGATGCCGAGGACAGGGTTGAAAGACTTTATGTCGCAGGTTATGGAGATGGATCTGTCCGTATATGGGATGCCACTTATCCAGTCTTGTCTCTTCTATGTGTTTTACAAGGCGAGGTAAGAGTCTTGCAGTCAACATTTCTCTGATTTGTTTGCTTAAAGCAAACCAGTTTTGTTGATTGAGAAGTAGATGTATGTATCTCAATTAATCTGCAGGTAAAAGGTGTAGAAGTTAATGGTTCAAGCTCATCAGTCTCAAAACTCGACTTCTGCTCCCTTACTTTTTGTTTAGCAGTCGGCAACAAATCTGGACTTGTAAGATGTGTTCTGTCTTATGCTCTTATTTTTTGGCTATATATTTGTATTTGTTTGTATTGATAAAATTTGCTGTGAACTCATGTAGGTCCGTATTTACTGTCTCAGTGGCAGTTTGGATGAGCCAAGCTTCCACCTTGTTACTGAAATGAAATCTGAAGGTAAGTTACTAAAATGTGCTAATCTTTTATGTGTTGTCATATACTTTACTTGCTATCTTGGTCGCTCTTCTGTTTAGTGTGCTTCAGTTAAAGATTACAGTTTGCTTTATATCAAGTTGATGGTTTTGTGCAATGAACTGAGATGCTAATTTTTTGCAGTATAGTTGTTTAAAATAGTGATTGATGTTTGCTGAGCTGCAAATATGTCGGTTGTATTGTTTATGTAGTTATTAGGTTGGTGACTCACAAACACTCTGATCACTCTTCATTACTCAGACTAATTCAATATATATTATTCGAATTAATAAACAAGGCAACTTTATAAGATGCTGTAAGGAGAGTAATGTGGTCTTTAATTACCCTTTCATAATCTGTTTTTTTTTTCTATTATAACTTTGAGCATGGAAGGGTCAACTTTGTACCCCAGCATTGAAATTGGTAAAGTGGTATAAAATGACTCCTCAGAGCTATGATGCTCAAGCATACACATGCAGGCCCAGTCACCATTGCGGTGAAGGTAGTCAAATCGATATCTAACTCACAAGCAGACAAGCCTATATCTAGCATATCCTAGTGTATAATGTATACATTAAATGTCAGTTTACATGTCTAAAGTATATCAAGATGTAGTACTTTGAGCACTTCAGTTATGCAGGCTATATCTTTTGCTGCTCATCTTAAATACATCATTTTCGTATTTCTCTTTATTTTAACTTAATTGCATAACCAGATAATGAACTAATGGCTAAACGTAATTCACCAAAGTTAACATTTCAGTTGGTCATTGCATTAACTATCTTCATCTTCAGCTTATAGTCTTACGAGAGGTAAAGGATTGAATTGTAGAGCTATTTTTAGCGTACTACAGTCTCCAGTTCTGGCCCTTCAATTTGCACGTGAGGGAGCCAAGCTTGCCGTTGGATATGAATGTGGTCGTGTGAGTACATTTGACAATTCTGTATATTATTTTGGTTAATCTACTGGTCAGCTTTTTTAAGCACGAATATTTGGTGTCAACTGTCAATAATTCTGTTTCAGGTTGCTGTGATTGATATGAGCTCATTATCAGTTTCTTTCTTGTCTGACTGTCTGTCTGAACCTAGCTCTCCTGTCGTAGCAATCACCTGGGAAGCTTTAAGACAAACCGGTGATCATATTGGAAGTCCCAAAATGTTGGAATCAAAAAGTCCAGAAAACACAGCAGAACAATTATTATTTGCACTGACGAAAGACGCAAAGATCTATGTTATTAGTGGTGGCATAGGTAGCATGATTAGCCCTAAGCCGTTGCACTTGGATTCAACAGTGATATCCATGTACGTTATAGGCAAGTATGAATTTTTGAGGGAGGTGTAGTGATATTAGTTGTCTGTTTGGATTTCTCTTGAACGTTTTTAAGCTTCTTTATCCTGCAGATGGAAACATGACTTCATCTGAGAAATTAACGCAAATGCAAGAAGCTGTTATGGATGCTGGAGGAGAGGATGAACCTTCTCAAGATACTAGTTCTAGTGAAATTGATCACCTTAAGACTGACAATCGCTCTCATAGTAGTTCAAAGGATCCAGTACTTCTACTTTGTTGTAAGGATGCCTTGCTTTTGTATCATACAAAATCTGTGGTTAAGGTGAGAGTATTTTATATCATTATTCACTAGTCATCACATTATGCTTGTTTTAAATCTGAAATTGTCCATCTCGTCACTTTGTTAGGGGAAGAATAGACCTATTAGAAAAATGAAACTAGCAAATTCTTGTTGTTGGACTACAACTTTCAAGAAATTTGAGAAACTTTGTGGAATAGTGTTACTCTACCAAACTGGAGAAATCGAAGTCAGGTTATACTACCTAACTTAGTTGATTATAGACAGTTCTGTTTAAGCATTCTCCTGCAAGTCTGCAACTCTATTCATACGTCACATAAACATGAATTTATATATTTTATTTGCTTATGCAGAGCGTTATCTGATCTGGAATTGGTACACAAGACCTCCTTAATGTCAATTTTAAGTTGGAATTTCAAGGCAAACATGGACAGGACAATGAGTTCTACAGAAAATGGGGAGATCGCTTTGGTATATATTATATATCTATATTTACACATACACACATAAATTATACTTATGTTACTGAGTCAATAATATGCAATTGTTTACTACAATGCTAACTTGCCAAGTGGATTGTCATAACGTTTAGACAGTTTACGAGTTCCTTATGGTTTACTCCTGCATGTCCTTAAAAGCAACGATGATCTTTTGTTAATAGATTCTCCTAATTATGAGTATCTATGTAGGCAAGTGGGTGTGAAGTTGCTTTCATCTCTCTGTTAACCAGTGATAATAATTTCAGGTACCTTGTTCTCTGTTTTGTTGCAGCAGACAACTAATTGTTTTTTAGTACGTGAGGAACACCAAGGTATTTGGGGTTGATTTAATTTTTTAAAAATTTATTGCTACAGGATTCCAGAATCTTTGCCTTGTCTTCATGATAAAGTAGTTGCAGCTGCAGCAGAGGCTGCCTTTAACTTCTCGTTGGATCAAAAGAAAAGAAAGGTTCACCTTCTCTTCGGTCTTTGTTCTAGCTAGTTGTGATATGTAATACAGCTTTGCTCGTGTTTGCTTATCTCTGGTGTCACAGGGTACTGCACCAGGAATCTTAGGTGGAATTGTAAAGGGGCTTAAAGGGGGAAAAGCGAGCAATGCTGCAGATCTAGTTGCCAACTCTAAATCAAATCTTAATCATCTTGAGCCGATTTTTAGAAGGAACCCTTTCCCAGAACCTGTTTTATTTACGAAAGATGATCAGATAATTGTTGACGAACTTGATATAGGTTTGGCATTCTCCTTTACCATTATTTGTGTGCATCTTATTCTTCTATCTTGCCACGTAACGCGCACACAATATGTTGTGTATGTAGATGACATTCATATTGACGAGCCTGCATCTGTGCCATCTACTTCATCCCCTAAAGTACAAAAAAGTGAGATATTCTGGAAACTGATAAATACAGAAACTGTATGTTGTTTGCCAAATGTAAAATAACAATTTTACCTCCTGCTTTAGAAAAGGGAAGTGAAAGAGAACAACTATTTGATGGTGAGGCTACTAACGGGAAGCCCAGACTTAGAACACGTGAAGAAATTCTAGCAACATATAGAAAGGTAAGTAAATTTGTCACCTCACGCCTTCCCTACGACCCCCTCCCCCCTCCGGGGACACACATGCCAGTTGTTATAAATTTTCATAAAATTGAAGTTTTCCTCCGAAAAAGTTAAAATTTTGAGAAATCATGTCTTCAAGATTTTTTAATGTCTTCAAGATTTTTTAAATGATTATACCATATTACCTGATTTCAGGATGCCTCTTCGGTTGCTGGACAAGCAAGAGACAAGCTTTTAGAACGCCAGGAAAAGCTTGAGGTAATAGAGGCTTACTTAATATGATGGATCTCATTTTTAGTCTAGAGCAGTACTGAAAGAGGTGGGGAGAACATGTATAGGAAGAGATGAAACAGAACATATATATTTTAATTGATTCTTCTGTGTAGGTATTGGGAGAAGCCAACAAAATTAATCTTTTACATTTAACGCTCTCCTTTCTGGGATTATTAAGTAGATCTCTAAGAACCTATCTTTTGGGTAAACAATTTAACATAGCATCCAGAATAATCAGGAGCAGAGTGTAAAGTGTTGGGATGGGTCACCAAATGGATCTTATACCGTGGTCAACAATCACTTTAAAAATTGTGTCTTTTTTTTTTTGGGATATGTACATTGTTTGTTGATCTCTGGTTAATTGTCCTGCATCTCTTGTCAGCGAATCAGTAGAAATACTGAAGAACTTCGTAATGGAGCAGAAGACTTTGCTTCACTAGCTAATGAGCTCGTCAAAGCAATGGAAAGACGCAAGTGGTGGCAAATATGAACCTTTGCTGTATAGTTCGTACCTAGTTGTATTCTTTGTTTATTTTGGTTTGTCCTGTATAAGACTCTCAAATGATCTTTAGAAAATGGATACAATCTGGTGTAATTTCCTAAAGGTCATGTACAAGCAATTGATATATCGGAAGAAAGGTTGTTAAACGTACAATAGTGTTAACCTCTGGTGGTGGTGGACATTTGTATAACGTGGAAAATTTTTTAAGATACGTTTATTTAAGTATCTCACCGAACTGTTTGATAGCTGGATCGGAACTCCTTAAAGGATTTTAATAGATATAAAGGTACTCTCTTTTAGTAAATCATTCCCCTCTGTGCACTCTAGATGCATTGTCTAAGTACATTGTTCTCTCCATCGGTATTACGCCAATATAGCTACTTCAGCATATATGTTGATGTACACTTTAGAGTTTCAGCACGATGCATCTACATCCTAATATGTTGATTACTTTCTGGGTAATTGAACACACCTACTTTTGTTTTGACAGGATTTGAATCTTTGACCGAGTGTGATTCAACTAGAAGAAACTACCTCAACCTCCAGGGTAGGTAATAAGTTGGAAAAATTGACCAGAATAGCACAGAAATAGGAATAAGTATTAAGAATAGCAGCTTGCAATTTGAGCACAGTTTAACATCTTTTTCCCCAATTTTTTATGGGTTCCTTGTAATAAAAGTTTTTAAAAAATTAGTTAATTTACTTGGGTGGCTAGTGTAACCAAGCAAGATTTGTTGGTGCAGGTTCAAAATCTTCGACCAAACAAATTTTGATTTTTATTTGTTGAAACAATTATGAGCAAAATAACAGTTGTGGGGATGAAGGATTAAAATTAATAATTTAAATACGTATTTTGTAATTGGGTATTAACCAATACCCATTTGGTATGTGGTAAATGGCTAACACAATAATCTTATTCAAACGCATGAGTGTTTGGGGTATTCTATATTAACTTTATTTTGAAATCCAGATATGCAATTATCAATCGGGTAACGTGAACAAATTTGAAATTAGTGCACTTATGATTTACCTAACGTATTACAAAAAAATAATAAAATTTTTTGAGTCCGTATTTGTATGTTGGATATCTTATAAAATTGAAATATTTAATTTATAAATGTGTATTTAAATTGTTAAAAATCATTTTACTCGCAAATTGTTCTTTTGTTAATTTTAAAAATAGAGTAATATACTAGTCCTATAATCTAGGTAGTGTTTTAGTAGTGTATAAGGGTGTAACCCAAAATTTATTCTATAACTAATATAATATAATTTGATAATAATATTATAATGAGTGAAAAATAATTTCAGCTATAAACTAATTTAATTTATTCATATTTAAATAAAAAATAAGTACATATTAGTAATATATATATATATATATATATATATATATATATATATATATATATATATATATATATATATATATATATATATACTGGACAAACAAATTGTATTTCTACTGGGTTTAGGATTTCTATAATCGTTAGGGGTGTAAATGAGCGGAGCCGAGCTGAACTTTAGAATGTTTATATATTGTTCGTTAAAAAATTATCGAATTCAAAATCGAGCTCGAACTTGAATCGAGCCAAAAAATGTGTTTGAGCTCGGTTCGTTAAGAAAAATTGTTGTTCGCTAACGGTTCATGAACAACTCATGAACATGTCTCATGAACTTGCTCACGAACTTTTTTTTCGAACAACTCATTAAACCTTGTTCATGAGCTCATTCACCAAATTGTACTAATGAATAAATCTTAAATATTTGAGAAATATATTCCGATTAAGATTTCACGATAAACTTGTAATTTACTTAAAAGTGACTCAATTTTTTTAAAATCGTAAAAAAATATCGATTTTAATACAAATATAATATAAATTAAGTTAAAGTTATATTTTGTAAACTTCAAATATTACCGATCGTTATTGTCATCATAATCATACAAAAATACTAATTTTTTTACATAAAATCTATAAAATATCATAATCATATAAAAGTATTAGTTTTCTTACATAGAAACTACAATCTTATATGTAAATTTTGACATATATATTACATATTTACTATATTATCTCCTGATATTCTATAAATTCGAAGTACAAATTTATAGAAAAAACAATTATTAATGTAATTGTTGTGTTAAAATAACTCATTTTGGTCTTTGAATTACATATTTGCAGGTATAACAAGTTATTTTAGTTTTAAATTTTATACAATCATTAAGATGTATTAATATCTTTTTATATATTTAAGTAGTAATAATAAATTTATACATCACTAATATTTAATAGTAAATTTAGCACTTAAAATAGTGTAATATTTAATTTGATAACATATTTTGAATAATATAAATTAGTTATACTAATTGCAAGACTTTGTTGTTGTTGTTGCTATTATTATTATTAGTATTAAAATTAATCAAAATTATAAATAAACAATTATAATATCTATATAAGATATTCTAATAATGATGTACAATTCATAAGAGTTTCGAGAGTATATTCTAATAATCAAACATGTATTATATATACGAGATTATTTATCGAATTTGTTTATGCACCGGTAATGAACTCGTATACCGCTCAATTATCGAACTTATTCATGAACATGTTCATGAGTTATGTTCACGAACCTGTTCACGAACTATATTCATAAGCACATTAATCAATCTTGTTCGCGAGCTATCGAGTCGAACTTTACCATGATCAAGTTCAGCTCGTTTATAACTCGATCCATAAAATCATGTTCAAGATCTTATGAATCAAACCGAACACGAATCGAGTTTTTTTCGAATCGAACGTCGAGTTGTTCGTGAGGGGTTCATTTACAGCCCTATAATCGCTAATCTAAAAACGGGGCAAAAAAATTGTATTCCTACTAGATTTAGGATTCCTATAACCTCTAATATATATAGAGGGCACATGCCCATTGAGAGGTATGGTATGACATAGATAGATGGAGAGAGGTAATGGACATGTAGCAGTTGAAGGTTATTCTTCTGATGTACGCGAAACAAGTAAATTTCAGGAGTTGGGTGGTGGTAATGATCATAATGCAGTTAAAAGTCATGAAGATGATTTTCGAAAAATATTCGTGCATAGGAAGACATGGAGTAGGGTGGTGGTGATCATTTTAACTCATGAAGATGATTTTCGAAAAATATTCGTGCATAGGAAGACATGTACTAATGAAAGTAGGTGTTTGTATTGTTGCAGATTCATGCAGGCAATTTTTAAAAATGTTAGGAATTGCAATAGTTCAGATTGTCGTGCTTGTTTTCATTCGTGCATAGGAAGACATGTACTAATGAAAGTAGGTGTTCGTATTGTTGCAGATTCATGCAGGCAATTTTTAAAAATTTTAGGAATTGCAATAAGTCATGAAGATGATTTTCGAAAGATATTCGTGCATAGGAAGACATGGAGTAGGGTGGTGGTGGTGATCATAATGCAGTTAAAAGTCATGAAGATGATCTTCGCAAAATATTCGTGCATAGGAAGACATGTACTAATGAAAGTAGGTGTTCGTATTGTTGCAGATTCATGCAGACAATTTTTAAAAATTTTCGGAATTGCAATAATTCAGATTGTCGTGCTTGTTTTCATGTTAGAATTGAAATTGGCAAAACAAACGTATAACGTCCTAGAAAATTTCGTATTTATTAATATTTATTTAATCTAAATATGGATTATATTATGTGAATAATGGGTGAAGGTGAAAAATTGTGAGGCCATATTTATATGATTATGTGTTGATTTATGTGTGTCGTGTAAGTCCGTGTATTTTTATTTGTATTTTTAACGATTAAAAATCTATTTAAATATGTATTATTTAAATACATTGCCATGTTGATTTTTATAACTCATATTTAAATGATTTATATATGTATTTTTGAAGATTTCGTGATTCTTAATAACTCTTATTATTAAAAATCTATATAAATATGTATTATTCATACTGAGATTCAGCATTGGGATCTTTATGAAATTCAACCAAGTTCCTACCATAATGTTGTAAAAGACTACGAATAACTGTTGAGTATTGAATACGATAAGAGAATACAGAGGGGGGTGAATGGATTCTCGAACTTTTCTTCTTCGAGTCTATGTAGCAAGAGTGTTTGTGTGTGCAAGATTGAAGGTGCGGATAAAGAATAACACAAAACACAATATCACTTTAATCTAATGTATTATTAGATAAAGGTTGCTACAATCTGTGAATACAAATGATAGTATTCTCAGCTTCGTTTTTCTCAGAAAGATACAGCTTAGTGTATGAAAAACTTGACTCACAAAGTTGCTAAGTTTAGAAGTGAGGCTGTGTCCTTATAGAACATGGATACAGCCTACTTACTGCAAATAAGGTAGCTACACAAATTACTTTCTAGTCTGTCTATCCTTTTTGAGTAAGTGTCCAAACGGTTACAGATTTGAATTTGCAAAGCCTGTTTAGATCCACTTCTTTAGCTCCTTGTCTCTTCTATATCTCTCCAAGCTTCCTTGTAGGCTTTCCAGAGCACGTTACAGATTGTGGTCCATAAAGTGCATTGGCTTGTTGCAGGTTTCTGACTTGTACAATTTCTTCAGTATTTTGTCTCCAAGAATGTATTCGAGAAGTGACTAAGTAAGTGATTCGAGAACTAGAATTGACTTGATCAATAACTCTGAGTTCTCGAATACTGGTATATTGACATATCGAACCACTTCTCGAATAGCTCTTTTCCATCAGGATTCCTTGAGTTGTCGAATAGAACATTTGACTTATCGAATCCTCGAGATATCGAATAACTTTCTGAGTCCTTGAGATATCGAATGGAACTTTGACTTGTTGACTCCTTGAGAACTCGAATACTACTTTGACTTGTTGATTTCCTGAGTTCTCGAATAGAGTACTTAGACATATCGAATCTCTGAGATATCGAATGAGATATCGAACAGTATATACAGAGATATCGAATAGTATCTTGAGATATCGAATCCCTGACTTCTCGAATGCTGGACTTCTCGAATGCTGGACTTCTCGAATAGACAAATATACTTCTCGAATTGGTACTTAGGCAAATTCTTCATTTCTTCAAATCCCAACTGTGATTATTTGATAGCCTTTATCTTCTTGCTTGAGGCATGAACCTTGGAACTTCTTTCAAGCATTATTCTAGACTCTATAAGTACAGTTACACAACTAGGATTTGATGCCTACTACAAGTACAATACAAATAGAAACTCTATAACTAGAGGTTCCCTCAGTTAAGAGGTCATGTAAGTAATGCAAAACATTACAAACAATTAGGTTTGTTATTATATGTATACAGGCATGCCTCTGTGACTAACAATCTCCCCCAAATTGTGAGTAAGACCCTTAGTCACAATTTCATGTCTGATAACAAGCCTAACATACATAAAGATAAAACTTTAAAAGTACACGTATGTAGATTGATTGAGCACATGAATGAAGTTACAAGATAAATAATCTTACAGTGTGATGAAATACTAGCCATTCTCATTTGATTCCATCTCCATTGCCTTGGCCTGTAAATCATCATATGCTTTCAGTTTTCTTTCCTTCTCCCTCCTTGCATTCTCATCCATAGCTCTTATGATTTCTGCCATAGCATCCAGTTCTTCGAGTAGAATAGAGTTTTTGAAATCTTCAAGTACTGGCTTTAGAATGTTGGCAGGATAGTGACTTAGTAGATTCATTCTGATATTGACATTGTCTCCATTTCTCCTCCTATACTTCACCATATAGGGATCAAACTGAACTCTACACAATCCCTTGGCCCTTAGCTTATCTGCTTCAACTTCCAGCCTATCAATCTCCTTCTCCCTTTCTAGCCATTTCTCAAAGCACCCCTTTCTTATCTTCTCAGCATAGTCTCTCTTCATTTTTACAAAATCAATCAACTCCAGCTTCCATACTTTCTCCACTTTGTCTTCAGAATCCAATAATGCAATGATTCTTTCTATTTCATATAGCTTGCCCCAATTTTGACACTGTCCTTGTTTGAATTTCTTCTCCCTTTCATCAGTATATTTAATCTCAAGGCAGTTATTCATAATGGCAACATAGTAGATTCTTTGAGCTCTTAGATATTGCAATTGGTCTTCATCAAAGTCTTCATCTAATGGTTGGAGTTTTAAGCCTGGATATATTGTTAGGGCCCTTGACCTGAATGACTTTACTCTCCTAGCAGCATGCTTGAGTTTAAACTTTTTCACTCGATTGTTTGGCAGAAACTTCTGACCTTTGTTGGCTGACCATAGTAGTGTTCCATTAGCAGTTTGCTTTTTGAAACATACATATGGTTTCTTGACTTGAATCCCTTTCTCTTCTTGAGGTAGTAAAACACTTGCAGAGGCCAGAGATGTAGATTTTGATGAATCATTACTAGTGACATCCACCCTAGACATTGAGCCTTGTGTTGTGGTAGGAGTGTCATTAGTAATGTTCATGGCTTGCTGTTTTCCAATCCTCTTTTCATAGACCTTTTCTCCACCCTTGTCATCATTCTTCTTTATGCTTTTATCATCCCTTTTCTTCTTGTCATCACTGCCCTTATATCTCCCTTGATCTCCACCCCTGCTTCCACTTTTATCATGATCATCCTTGTCTTGATTTGACTTTCCACCTTGAGCAATAGGCTTGATGTCAGATTGAGAATTGATGAACTTCACCAGGATGTCAAGAGCTTCCTTTTCAGATTTAGATTTTCCACTCCTTGAATGTAGAACCCCAGCCAGAAACTTTATGGTGGACATGTTGTTTGCCTTTAGATGTTGACTAAACCTGAATGCAACAATGTCTTGACCCTTTTCATATAGAATACAATGAGGCTGAGGAATCACTTGAGGCAGTTGAGATTTCATGCACTTGGTGAGAATCTCCTTGAGCATATCATTGTCTGGTGAGTTATTCCTTTCTATCTTCTTGATGATTGTTCCAAGTTCAGAGCTAGATAGAATTTGAAAGGCTTCAATGTGGATGTGAAAAAGGTTCTTGGCAGTGTGAACTAAGACTTCTCTTTCATTAGAAAGAATGATGGCATGGGGATTGGTTTGCACAATTTCTCTTCTCATTACAGTGACTAGAAACACATCTTGCACAAGAAGCTTGATGTAGTCAAAGTAGTGGAAGTTGGCTCTTTTCCTTAACTCTTGTAGATGCTTCAGAAAGGCTATGTCATGGTATAGTCTGGAGTTTGCAGTTTCTTGACATACTCTTTGAGTAAGCACATTTTTGAATTCTGAGGGTTCAGCTTGAAGAGATTGTTTAGCAATGTCAGGGATGTCAAATTCATATTCTTCCTTGGCAACTTCATCTACAGCCACTTTCTTCAGCTTGTCATCCTTGGATGCTGGCTTAGGTTTCTCAGACAGAGATGGGGGCTCATCAACCTTTGTTTTACCTTTTCCTGGCACATTGGTTATAGATTTTGAGGCTCTTTGATGACCACCCTCATTTAACTGTATGCCCTTCTCCTTAGGTTTCTCCCCCTTAGCCTGAGGCTCCCCCATAGATTTTGAGTTCCTGATGTCCTCTTCTCCCCCTTAGGCTTGTTGTCAGGCACAGAGGCTGTAGTAGGAGCCTTTGGAGTCGAAGATTCTTCAAGTAGAGGGATACCCATGTGCTTCATCATGGCAGACAACATAAATTGTTGATCCAAAAGAACATTAGCAGTGGTAGAGGCCTGAGTGTCCAATTGCTCAGTTAGATGTGTAACCTTGTCTGCCAGATGGGCATTGGATTCTTTGAGAGACACCACCTCCCTTTCAAGAGAATCAACCTTGGTGAAAAGTGCAGTGGCCTTGAAACCAGTTAGGGATTGATCTTGTAGTCTTTTCACTTCAGACTTGGACATTTCATGCACAGGGACTTCAGTGACCAACTTGTCCCCATACTGATTTTTGAACAGTATTCTGAGCATGGCATTGGCCTCTGTAGTCTGGTCAGATAGATTTTGAAATCTTGTGCCTAGGCCTTTGACTGTATCTGTGAGGAGGGCTAGGCCATGGTCCACCTTGGTGCAGGTGGTGTTGCAGTGTTTGAGATCTTTGACCACACCGTCTAGTTGAGGAAATTTAGCATCAAAGGCCCTCTTTACTTCTGCTACTGAAGTGGCTGTTTTGTCACACACCCTGTTGACTTCAGTTTTGACTCCCTTGCCAATATAGTGTGCAGCCTTGAGGAAGCCCTTGTAGGAATCATTGACAGCTTCATACACTTCACCAGGAGACAAGGATTTTGCATTGGAGCCCAGTGAAGTGATGTATTCCTCTCTAAGATATTGAAGTGCTTCACTGAGAGTTACATCATTCTTTCCTTGCAGCCAGGCATCTGCATTGCCATCTCTCTCAGCATCATCAATAATCTTGGCCTTCTGCATCTCCACATCATCTCTATGGCATAGTAGGATGGCCTCATAGTCTGGATTAGAGATGTTGGAGGTGACAAGGTTCTGAGTTATTTTTACAAACTCAGGAATCTGATCCACAATTAAGCTTTGAAGTGCTTCAACCGTCAATTTGTGTGGAACAGACCCTGATCCTGAAGCACTGTCATGTTGCACATGCTTCAGCCATTGTGACATAAAGTCAGAGCTAGAGCTAGGTAAACTAGACTCCTCAGTTACAGATGCAACTTCTGTAACCGGATGGATTGACTCTACTACTGGTGTCTCCACAGAAGTGGGATGAGTTACACCAGCAGTTGACATAGGCACAGAGTCTCTAGTAAAAACTAGTGAAGCCTCTGTGTTTGTGATGGTGTCATCAGGATATACCCCAGCATGCATTCCCTCACCATCTAAATGTGGGTCCTGGGTGGTGAGCAAAGTGTCATGCACTAAGTCACTTGAGTCCATTGGCTCACCAAGAGAAAAGGATTCTTGGTGATCAATGCCTTGCTCTTCAATTTCTTGAATTACAGGCTCCAAAGAAATTTCAGTGTTAGATTCTGGAAGAGGAGTGTGTTGTAGAGTAAATTTTGGCAACTCCCCCTAAGAGATAGAGGGAGTTTCAAGCGTGATGTGCTCTCCACTCAGTGTAGTGCCATCCTTATCACTCCCATGTGCTGACTCAATACAAGAAGGTGCATTGGGGAGGATGCTTGATTCTATAGATGCACCCTGTTGAGAGGATACATCTAGTGAGCTGTGTGCCCCTGATTTTACAACTTCAGCCATTTGTGTGACTGAAGAGGTGGTCTTAGTTTTCTTCTTCTTTGGCTTTAGTAAGGGTGACTCAGGTTCCTCACTTTCTAGACCTAGTTCAACAGCTAATGCTGCTTCAGATAAGATATTCAAGGGTGCAGACATTACTTCCTTTCTCTTCTTTTTACTAACATCACCCTTTTAAGAGGATGATGCAGTTGGTTCAGTAATTGGTAGAGTGTTTGGTTGAGAGGGTTGGTTAGCTAGCCCTGGGTTAGCATTTTGTTCTACTTGCTTGGGCTTAGCTAACTGAGATTTTGCATCAAATGTTGGCATGTTGTGGGGGTAAGTTCTAAACAAACTCTCCATATGGGGAGTTATGTTAAGTCTTACATCCACATCATTCCTAGTCTCCAAATTACCAAAAATGAGTTTGGTCATGGATTTAGGATAGCCTATTTTATTTTTATCTATCCCAGGCAATTCAATCAATTGAGCATTTTTAAAGTTAAGTACAGATTGAATAAAGCGAGGGAAGAAAATATCAGTACCTCTCTTGGTTGTGTTCTTACCAAGTCTCCCATATAGTTCTTGTAGGATGATTTGGCCAACATCTATCTTCTTTCCATAGGCCAATGCATAGCCAATTTGCTGCACAGGTGCACTGATTTGATCAAAGCTTGATTTCCTGGCAGTGAAGACTTGAAGAAGAGTTGCAAACACATAGCTCCACTCCTTTCTCAGATTCTTTCTGTTCAGCTTGCCAAGATTGATCCCATCTGAGTAGTTGATGAACTCAAAGAATTCCTCTAACTCTGCATTCGTGGCCAGTCTGTCAAATGACTCTTGTTGTAGGCCCAGTGCTTGATTCATGTCTGCAGTAGTGATAGTGATTTCCTAATCCTGAATCTTGCAGTAGATGATATATGAAGTGATTGCGTTTTCCAGGGCTACCACCTCCACAGTAGCAGTGCCCCAAAACTGTTCCAGGATATCCAGATATAGAGTTGGGTTGGCAGAGAATGCATCCTTGATGTATGACTCAGCCATCCATTTCACAAAGCACTTGAAATTGGCGTTGGGTGCTTCCACATCACTAGTTAGGGCAATGAAGTTGGTGTTGAACTTTACTGTTGCCATTTGTATGAAGGAGAGGAAAGAAATTGAAGGTTGAAGAAGAAATTTGGCTTTTTGCAGTTAGGGTTTCAGAGGTTTAGAGAGTGTAGATGCTTGAGAAATCGAATGAAATGAATCGAATAGGTGTAGAATTGTATAAGTATGAAGTACTTGAATTGTCGATTAGAAGTATGTTTTGTATCGACAAGTCAGGCATTCGAGAAGTAGAAAACAGCTATTCGAGAAGTCAAGAAAGGCTTAATCGATAACTCAAGCAGATAGAAACTCACAGCTGGCAGTTATCTAACTCAGAAATAATTCTAAATTAAATAAAATGTGTTTTTATGAGTGAATTAAACTTTTAGACAAAAGTCCAAAATCGGTTAAAATTCAGCGAGAATTCAGCCTTTTCAAATGATTCGAGAACTCAAATATAGTATTCGAGAACTCAGTCAATCGAGAACTAAAACACTATATTCGAGAAGTCAAGGAAATCTCTATTCGAGAACTCTAAACGACTCTATCCGAGAACTCAAGAGTACTCTAATGAGACTTGTTAGAGATGTCGAATAGTGAATCATTCGAGAAGTTTGACTTATCGAACTATACCCATCACTCATAAAAATTGATTTTCACTATCTTTTAAAATTGACCAGCCATATTCATTGAAGAATATTCTAGCAAATTAAATAGTGATTTTCTCAAAATTTCATAGAAATGTCAAGTTAGCAAAAATATGATTTTCCAACATATGCAACAGATTTGAAATATTTATAAATCATATTTCAGCCAACACTTACTCCAAAAATATTGAAAATTTAGATAAAGTAAGTGTTTACTGCTGCAACAATCTAGATGATATATTCACTTAGCCAGAATCTGAAGAATTCAGCATTCCAATCTCACTAACCAACCTTGTGAAGGTGGCTTCATCTAGTGGCTTAGTGAATATGTCAGCTAGTTGTTTATCTGTAGAGACATAATGCAACTCAATGGTTCCATTAGTTGCATGTTCTCTATTGAAATGATATCTGATGTCAATGTGCTTTGTTCTAGAATGATTGACAGGATTGGCAACTATAGAGATTGCACTTGTGTTGTCATACATGATTGGAATTCTTTCTAACACAAGTCCATAATCTCTAAGTTGATTTCTAATCCAAAGCACTTGAGCACAGCAACTTCCAGCAGCTATGTATTCAGCCTCAGCTGTAGAAGTTGACACAGATTGTTGTTTCTTGCTATACCAAGAGACTAACCTTTGTCCAAGAAACTGGCAGCTACCTGAGGTGCTTTTCCTATCCACTCTGCATCCAGCATAATCAGCATCAGAATAACCAACCAGATTGAACCCTGTGTCCTTAGGATACCATAGTCCCAAGTTTGGAGTGCCCTTCAGATATCTAAAGATCCTTTTTATAGCAATCAAATGTGATTCTTTCGGATTTGATTGAAACCTTGCACACAAGCATGTAGCAAACATGATGTCTGGCCTACTTGCAGTGAGATAGAGCAGAGAACCAACCATGCCTCTGTAGACTGAGATATCTACCTTCTTGCCTTTAGCATCTTCATCCAATTTAGTGGCAGTGGCCATGGGTGTCTTTGCAGGTGAACAATCTTCCAAGTCAACCTTCTTCAATAAATCCTTGATATACTTGGTCTGACTGATAAAGATACCATCCTTCCTTTGACTGACTTGCAACCCAAGAAAGAATGTCAGCTCTCCCATCATACTCATCTCATATCTGCTCTGCATGAGTTTAGAAAATTTCTCACACAGCTTCTCATTTGTAGAACCAAAAATGATATCATCCACATAGATCTGAACTAAGATAAGATCATCACCATGCTTCTTGTAAAACAATATCTTTTCCAGTGTACCTCTAGTGAATTGATTCTCAAGAAGAAATTGTGATAAAGTATCATACCATGCTCTTGGAGCCTGCTTAAGTCCATACAATGCCTTAAGCAATCTTTAGACAAATTCTGGGAAGTGTGGATCCTCAAAACCAGGTGGTTGTTGCACATAGACTTCTTCTTCCAACTCTCCATTCAGAAATGCACTCTTGACATCCATTTGATACACTTTAAAGTTTGAATGAGCAGCAAATGCCAAAAATATTCTGATGGCTTCCAATCTAGCAACAGGAGCAAATGTCTCATCATAATCAATGCCTTCCTGTTGAGAGTATCCTTTTGCAACCAACCTTGCTTTGTTTCTTATAATTACACCATCTTCATCCATCTTATTCTTTAGAACCCATTTTGTTCCAACAATGGTTCTGTTCTTTGGTGCAGGCACAAGTTCCCATACTTTGTTCCTTTCAAATTGATTCAGCTCCTCTTGCATAGCAATAATCCAATCTGGATCCAATAGTGCATCATCAAGTTTCTTAGGCTCAACTTGTGATAGAAAACAGCCATAGAGGCACTCATTCTGAGTTGCTCTCTTAGTCCTTACTCCTGCATTAGGATCTCCAATGATTTGCTCTGCAGTGTGTGATCTATCCCATTTCCTTGAGTGCTCAGCCTGATTTTTCATTCTTGATGTTGCTTCATCATCCACATCATGGTCATTCTCATTTCCAACCCCTGTGAAGTTGCCACTACTCACAGGTGTGTCTTGGATGCTTGTTCCTTCACTATTGATTGGCACAAATTCTTCTCTTGTATCATCATTCACTTGAGTTTGTTGAACTCGAGTTTCAACTTCAGTTTCAGTCTCTTCATCAGAATCATCTAGATTATCAAACTTCAATGGATCTTTATCTTCATCATTGGCTTCTTCTAGTCCAGGTAGTTTGCTGTCATCAAATGTCACATCTGTGCTTTCCATAAATTTCTTTTGACTGATGACATAAACCTTGTATGCAATTCTTTCCATAGAGTAGCCAAGAAAAATTCCTTCAAATGCTTTTGCATCAAATTTTCCAACATATTCAGAATTATCCTTCAATACAAAACATTTGCTTCCAAAAGTATGAACATACTTTAGAGTAGGCTTCTTTCCAGTCATCAAGTTATAAGGTGTCTTTCCAGTGTTTTTGTTGATGAGGGTTCTGTTCTGGATATAGCATGCAGTGCTCACAGCCTCAGCCCAAAAACATGTAGGCATTTTTGCATCAAGTAACATTGTTCTAGCAGCCTCAATTAGATTTCTATTCTTTCTCTCAACAACTCCATTTTGTTGTGGAGTTCTTGGAGCTGAGAATTGCTGAGAAATACCATTCTCTTTACAAAATGCTTCAAGTTTGACATTTCTGAACTCTGTTCCATTATCACTTCTCAGTGCAATCACACTTGCATTGTTGGCCTTTGCTTCCTTGTCAACTTTCTTTATATGCTCAATGATTACTTGTGGAGCCTCATCTTTTGATGCCAGAAATTCCACCCATGTATACCTTGAAAAATCATCAACCATCACCAAGGCATACTTCTTTCTTCCTAGTGACATAATATTGACAGGCCCAAACAAATCCATATGAATGAGTTGTAGGGGCTTGGTTATAGATGTCACTGTCTTTGTCTTGTGGCTTGATCTTTTCATCTTTCCTTTTTGACAAGCCTCACACACTCCTTCTTGACAGAATTCAAGTGTGGGCATGCCTCTCACTAACTCTCTTTTGACTAGAGAGTTAATGGCTTTGAAGTTCAGGTGTGATAGTTTCTTGTGCCACAGCCAACAATCTTCATTTGATGCTTTTGAGTAAAAGCAACAAATTTTGTCCTTGTTTGCAGAATCCATATTGGCTACAAATAGGCTTCCCTTCCTTACTCCAGATAGAGCAAAATCACCAGTCTTCTTGTGGGTGATCAAACATTCATCTTTGTCAAAATCTACCTTGAATCCCCTATCAATAAACTGACCAACACTTAGCAGATTATGCTTGAGCCCCTTGACTAGTGCTACATCTTCAATGATGACATTACCAACTTTCAACTTGCCATATCCCAATGTGTTACCCATGCTGTCATCTCCAAAAGCAACCATTGGGCCAGCCTATTCCTCGTACTGTGATAGCAGGGCCATATCACCAGTCATATGATTTGAGCATCCACTGTCCAAAATCCACATGACCTTCTTTTCACTTTCTTTGCCCTGCAAACACAAAGGTATTACTTTTCCTTTGGTACCCAAACAAGTTTGGGTCCATGTGACTTAGAAACAGTTTTATCATAAACAACATGCTTGTCAACTTTCTTGGCATTAGTCTTCTTGTCACTGTTAGAAGTCTTGGAACCTGAGGTTTCAGACTTAGGTGACAGAGGTACCTTCCTAGCTTTAGGAGGACTCGAAGACTTTGACCTGGTGTAGTGTGTGTGAGAATTGTGACTGATACAACCATCAATGAATTGCCTTCTCAGATTGAAACAACTAGTCATAACATTCATATTGCATGGCATACAGTCAAATTTATCACAAAATGGTGCATCTCTATGTCTTAGAGGCAGAGAACAATCATAGACAGGTTTAGATACACTACCAGTAGGTTTCTTGCATGCATGAGTTAAATGATTGGTACTGAAACAGTTCTGACAAGTTTTCCTAGGGGCATTAGGCATATAAGCATAGTTGTTATCCTTGTTAATCCCTAACTTGCCATTTCTGTTCTGTTTCTTCTTAGTCACTTTCTTTTCTGATTCACTCTTCCCAGCTGAAACAAACTTAACAAACTTCTTAGGTCTTGGCCTATCAACTACTGGCTCCTTGTCTTTTGACTTGACACTCTCACTCTTGGATGATACTTGTTGTTCATTTGATTGTGCCTCATCCTCATCATTCAACATTTGTTTGATGAGTAAGGCATCCTCATCAATTTCAAATGTTGGTTCCTTAAAAATTGGATTTTCAGTCTTTTTCAAAATGTGAGGCACTTCCTCATGAACAACTGTGTCATCTTCAATGATAGCATAACCTTTTCTCTGTTTAAGAGTGTCATAATCAAGTCCAATAGCAGCCTTGGGTTTTGCTTCAATTTTCTCACAGTAGGATTTCACTAGACCAGATGATTTCTTGAAAGTTTTTAGTTTGAATTCATTTTTAGCTAATTCATCCCTAAGAGCCTTTTCAACCTGACTAGCACACAAAACCTTATTCTGCAGATATTCAACTTCTTTCTTAAGGTTTTCTATTTTCATAGCAGTTAGCTCAAGTTCCTCATTCTTTTTGGTTAATATTTCATTTCTAGTAGACAGTTTAACAATCTCTTCATTAGCAGCAGTCATACTAGTATGAATGTTAAACATTTCAACAGATAGTTGTTCAATCATGCATTTATACTCTGAAACAGACATATCTATAGTAGTGAGAGATGGTACCTGAGAATCAGATGGAGATGGGTCATCCTTGGAATTGGCCATCAAGGCATAATTGCAGAATTCTTGCTCCTCACCATCACTGTCAGAATCATCCCAGCACTTCCCTTCAGCTATGTAGGCCTTACCTTGTGTCTGCTTTTTCAGAAGGGCCTCATACTTAGCTTCAAGCTCAAGATAGTCTCTATCCTTCTTTTTAGGCTTTTTGCATTCACTGGCAAAATACCCTAGGTCATTGCATCTATAGCACCTTACAGATGACCTATCCACATGGCTGGTTTTAAACTTATTCTTGTTTGGTTTCACAATTGCCTTGCTTTTGTTGAATGAATGGTTTTGGGTTTTGGGTTTGAAGGATTGATTCCTTTTGAATCTGATGTTTGGAAACTTTCTGGCCATGAAAGCATATGAAGTGTTTTCCATCCTATCTAGTTCTTCAAGAGTGTAGAACTCTTCTTCCTCCTTCTCCTCAACAGGTTCACTTACCTTAGGTTCAGTTTCTTCCTCTTCTACTACCTCCTCTATCCTTAACTGACTTGTAGATGCTTCCAGGTCTTGAATAGATTTATTGACAATCAGGGCACATGATGTGTTTACCATTCTACCTTGATTGGCTTGGATAGCCCTTTTCTGAAGCAACTCAAGCTCATGAGTTTTCAAAACTCCATAGAGCACATCATATGTAACTTTGTTCAAATCTCTTTCCCTCAGAGAAATGACCCTTTGCTCTAGATGGTTTGGTGAGGATAGCAGAAACTTCATGTTTAACTCCTTGGTACTGTAAACCTTGCCATTCATCTGCAACTCAGTAACTAGCTTGTGAAATCTCTCAAACATCTCAGTAATGCTTTCCTTGGACTGTGCCATGAAAGCTTCATACTGTGTGACCTGTATCTGTTTCTTGTTTTCCTTAACCTCATCAGTTCCTTCACACAACACCTCAACGTGATCCCACATTTCTTTGGAAGATGTACATGATGCAATGTTTGCAAACATTGACATGTCCATGGAATCAATGATAAGCAACATGAGGTGGCTGTCAAGAGCAGCCTTCTCCCTTTCTGATTCTGCCCATTTTGATGGATCCTTGGCCTCATAAGATCTTGGGATAGTTGTGGTTCCAACAGTCTTCTCTGGTATCTCTTGTTGTGGAACAAAAGGACCATTCTTGAGAATCTCAGGATACAAAGGATGAGAGGCTTTGATGAACATCATCATCTTT
Source organism: Kitagawia praeruptora (assembly GCA_037693485.1). Classification (NCBI taxonomy): domain Eukaryota; kingdom Viridiplantae; phylum Streptophyta; class Magnoliopsida; order Apiales; family Apiaceae; genus Kitagawia; species Kitagawia praeruptora. The sequence continues at coordinate 143,193,163 of CM075346.1, forward strand.
ATCTTCCAGAGGTTGTAATTCTCTTTGTCAAACTTAGGGACCTTCACCGTTCCTGTAGTCTTTGGTGTATTCGAACTCATGATTGTTTTTCTGTTTTTGAATAAACAGCCCTCTCTGATACCACTTGTTGAGTATTGAATACGATAAGAGAATACAGAGGGGAGGGGGTGAATGGATTCTCGAACTTTTCTTCTTCGAGTCTATGTAGCAAGAGTGTTTGTGTGTGCAAGATTGAAGGTGCGGATAAAGAATAACATAAAACACAATATCACTTTAATCTAATGTATTATTAGATAAAGGTTGCTACAATCTGTGAATACAAATGATAGTATTCTCAGCTTCATTTTTCTCAGAGAGATACAGCTTAGAGTATGAAAAACTTGACTCACAAAGTTGCTAAGTTCAGAAGTGAGGCTGTGTCCTTATAGAACATGGATACAGCCTACTTACTGCAAATAAGGTAGCTAAACAAATTACTTTCTAGTCTGTCTATCCTTTTTGAGTAAGTGTCCAAACGGTTACAGATTTGACTTTGCAAAGCCTGTTTAGATCCACTTCTTTAGCTCCTTGTCTCTTCTATATCTCTCCAAGCTTCCTTGTAGGCTTTCCAGAGCACGTTACAGATTGTGGTCCATAAAGTGCATTGGCTTGTTGCAGGTTTCTGACTTGTACAATTTCTTCAGTATTTTGTCTCCAAGAATGTATTCGAGAAGTGACTAAGTGATTCGAAAACTGGAATTGACTTGATCGATAACTCTGAGTTCTCGAACACTGTTATATTGACATATCGAACCACTTCTCGAATAGCTCTTTTCCATCAGGATTCCTTGAGTTGTCGAATAGAACATTTGACTTATCGAATCCTCGAGATATCGAATAGCTTTCTGAGTCCTTGAGATATCGAATGGAACTTTGACTTGTTGACTCCTTGAGAACTCGAATACTACTTTGACTTGTTGACTTCCTGAGTTCTCGAATAGAGTACTTAGACATATCGAATCTCTGAGATATCGAATGAGATATCGAACAGTATATACAGAGATATCGAATAGTATCTTGAGATATCGAATCCCTGACTTCTCGAATGCTGGACTTCTCGAATAGACAAATATACTTCTCGAATTGGTACTTAGGCAAATTCTTCATTTCTTCAAATCCCAACTGTGATTATTTGACAGCCTTTATCTTCTTGCTTGAGGCATGAACCTTGGAACTTCTTTCAAGCATTATTCTAGACTCTATAAGTACAGTTACACAACTAGGATTTGATGCCTACTACAAGTACAATACAAATAGAAACTCTATAACTAGAGGTTCCCTCAGTTAAGAGGTCATGTAAGTAATGTAAAGCATTACAAACAATTAGGCTTGTTATTAGATGTATACAGGCATGCCTCTGTGACTAACAACAACATAGCTCAAGTACCATTAATTTGTTGCACCCGCCAACCAGCCCTCGCCGAGACATCTCAGTTCTTAAGATTTTGTGATTTGTGTAATAAACATATTAAGTATGTCGTATTTGAAAGGTCGTATGTGCATGTCTTCTGCTCTTATTTCAATTATATCAAGTTTTTTTTGTTGCTAAGTTCAATTATATCAAGTTATGCACTTGTAAGTGATGTATGTTTCTCTATGTTTGGCTTGTAATCTGGACACTTTCCGTGGAGTATATATAGGGGCGGACGTGTCCCTCTAAAACCGAACTTTGCATTTTTCCATCAAAATATAAGAAAGTATTTTCAAAAAAATCTACTCGATATCCCCTATAGACAGGGGCGGACCCAGGAAGTTGAAACCACCAGGGCTAAAGCTCAGCCGCGCAGCGCCGATTTTTTTACACGCCACACGCGCCACCTTACGCGCCCTCACGCGCAACCTTACGCGCCCTCACGCGCCACCTTTGGGAAACTCTGGGTTTTGGTGGTGTCACAAGTTCAGAACAACTATAATCTACTCTAACAAGACTACAGATGGGTCTTAGGAGGATAACATGAATTTGATTGTCAAGCTTAAGTAGGTTTCTTGTGAAATTAGACACTATATGTGTAGAGATTAGTAGAGTAATAACATTCAAATATAAATTAAAAGATAAAATACTCACATTTTGGATTGAAGCAAGGTTTGATGAAGAGACATTGAGTTCAATCCCTAATTGCTTTCAGTTGGGCGCTTTTGTTTTCTACTCAAAGACTGAAACACACATAAAGACACAAGGTGAAGTGGCCGGATAGAATATTTTGGGTTTCTGGACAGTTGAAGATATGGGCTGGGCTGGGCATATTCATAGGGCTGGATTTATTTTTACCCGGGCTGGATTTTATGAAAACTTATATGTTAAATGGGTTCAAAGATTTTGACCTGGGCTGGAGCCAACCCTAGCCCAGCCCAAGGTCCGCCCCTGCCTATAGATAAATCAACCACTACCGGTGAGTGTATATTCATAAGAACCATGTAATCGTACCTTTGCATCTTTTGTAATTTGCATATTTGATGGCAAAAAAGGCCATCATTTTTAAATTATAGAGTGTTAGTACCTGCACGAGGAAGTACAAGTTTTTTCTTTTTGTTTTCTTGCTAATTAAAGTAAAAATTTATCAATATCGGAGGATTTTAGAAGTTTACGATCTAAGATTATAGATTCGATTTCAATGCAACACTCATATTTAGGTGTGAAATCATGGTGATGGATTATTGTACTAACTTCTCCAAAATTACTCGAGACGTGCGTAATTTGGTTAAAGAAAAGTACAATATTTTCCATCATGAAAATTCGTAAGAAAAAATAATGAAGAGATTACGAAAAAATTGAACATTTCAATATTTTATAGGTTGGAAAAAGGAATTGTGAAAAAGAAAAAAAGTATTATAAACACTATCCGAAATGACTAAAAATCTTAGGCCCCGTTTGATATTGCTTTGTTATTGCTGTACAATAGCTTATTTCTAAAAAGTAGGTAAATTGCTGTTTGGTAAACTTTAAAAATAGCTTTTGAAAAGTCCTTATGACTCAAAAACTGCTTTTAGAGAACACACATCCCCATGATTTTGAAAAAAACTGCTTTTCAGTTTTTACAGTAAGTATTTACTGATATCAACATTAAACATCACCAAAATCATTATTTTTTAAAAAATATTATTTAAAACATGCATATATTAGAAACATTACCAAACAATTATTTGATTTTTGCAACAAATTTTTTTAACAGCACTTTTTTCAACAACACTGCAATTTTGGCAATCCCAAACAGAGCCTTTGTTGGAAAGGGTTCGGTAGAAGCTAGAAAGTGATGAATGGAAATACTGTATGAAATGATACCTGAATGGAGTTGGGCCGTTGAAAATACTTGGGTGTTGGTTTAAATTTTGTGAGACTTTTAAAGGCTTGGGCCCAAAGGCCAGTAGCAAAACCAGATTAAGCATCCTATTTTGTAAATTTTTTCTATCCTTAATTCAAAAAATTGTTTGTTTTACCAATTTTATAAATTCATCTTGTTGATTTTTTTCACAAATTAGTTTCTTTGAGTAGACATTCGAATTGCGAAAAGGCTCTCAACATTTGAATAGTGGAATCGACGAGAACCTAGTCTAGTGGGGAAAATTGAAATCTTGTTCACGTTAGAGAAAACGGAGAATAAACGGCCTGATTTTTAAGCAAGAGAACACAACCTAACAAGAAAGCAACGGAAAATATTTTGCCAATGTTTTCAAACTTACGCTCAACAAAGCCTGAAAAATAATGGTTACAATCTTTTCCTGCCAAACATTTTCATGAAAGTATTTATAGAACTTGTATTCTTCTATTACAATCAAAAATATAAATGGTATTACATTATAACCACTATTATATATTCGACTTTCAATATATTATTTTTTATCGAACATTCAGTTATCAAGATTCGATATTCGATCGACTAATATCTAGGAGGGGTTGTTCGATGTAGAACTTTCCTATATATGCTAACTCAATTCTTGAAAGGCAAAACATGTATTTAGCTTGAAGAAGCAATGTGAAGAGAGGAATAAAAAGAGAACAAACAGTAGTTCGGAGTGTTAAATAAGAGAATATAAGATCCACTTAAGCTTAAAAAAAGACATAAAAAATGCATAAAGAAGAGAGACAACGGGACCCTTCAAACCAAAATGCTTGCAAGCAAAAGATAGGGTTGTCAAAAAAATCCGAAAAATCCGATATTCGACCGAAAAATCCGATACCGAATCCGAAAAAAACGGATAATATCCGTATTCGAAAGAAAACGGATATTATTCGTATCCGAATCCGTATCCGAAAATAGCGGATACGGATATAGGCACATCCGTATCCGAAATATCCGATATCCGAATATTTATAAATATATAAATAAATAAATAAATATATAAATATATAAATATATAAATATATATATATATATATATATATATTCTTTTTAGAATATATAATTTATAATATAATATCTATAATATATAATTTATAATATAATATCGAAAATATATTATTTAAATATTAAAATTTAATTATTTATTATTTAATTTTCATTAATAAGTAAAAATATTTACATTGAATGGGAAAAAATTGTTTTTTTAATTTTTTTATATCATTCGGATATTCGGATTTTCGGATATTCGGAGATATTCGGATTTTTTAAAAAATCTCAAAATTCGGATATTCGGATTCGGATAATATCCGTATCCGGATAATATCCGTCGGATTCGAATTCGGATATAACTTTCTAATATCCGTCGGATTCGGATACGGATTCGGATACGAATTTCGGATTTCGGATTCGGATTCGAATATAGGCAGATCCATATCCGAAATATCCATTTGACAGCCCTAGCAAAAGAGGGACAACACATGGCATATTTTTTTTTCTTCACCATAGACTAGAGTCATACCAACTTTATATAATAGTACCATTTCGTTCTCACTAGGCGTTCTCACTAGGTTCTTTATATTGGAATATAGGTCCGGTAAAAACAAACTTTTGTCACAATAAACGGTCGGTTCTATATTGTATAATTTTTTTAAGATATGTGTATAATAGATTTTTGATATGAAAATCAGGGATATTTTGGTAATTTATTTATACCACGAAAAGTTTATGTGATACGGGGCAAATTTTTTCTAATTAAATCGCAACCGTTAAATGATTGATGGTGTAAAAATCCTTTGTTGCCCATGATAAAACAACATATGTTTGCTAAGAATGTTTCCCTTGGAATATATACACGAGTTATTATAGTTCTATAAATTATTTTAATTTATTTTTTTTAAATAAATTTTTATTCAAAAAAATAAAATTTAAAAATAAATTATAAAACTATACTTTATATACATATGTGTAAACCAGTAAAAAAAATTATAAAAAAATAAAAGGGATGGAAGAAATATAAATAATTACTTTATATTCTTGCTTTGGTACCCTATGTGTTCACATTTTATTTTTATGTGAAGATTGTTTCCCTCCTGCCCATTTTACATGTTTCTTTTATAAAAAAAAATACATATTAAAAGATATTATGGAGATATTTGGGGAAATTTTTTTCCGGAATAAGTTAACTTATTTCAAGACAAAGTTAGAGATTCCTAACTTTTTTCTAAAAAAAAGTTAACATTTTTATGCAATTTATAGAATCTCAAAATACATTAAATATTTGTATAAAAAAATTATCAAAATATGAAATTTTTACCCGAAAATAAGTGAAAAAGACCCCCAATATCACAATTTTAGTGTAATTGGTCCAAAATATCACAACTCAAAATATTGGCCCCAAATATCACTCCATAACCAAACATCGTGTAGCGTTTCTGGTAATTTACTTTTTTCTTTTAGAAACGCTAGCGTTTTAGATTTTTTTTTTAATTTTTTTAATTAAAACGCTAGATAGGTTAGCGTTCTATGTGTAACACAAAAGTTGATATAGCGTTACTGTCAGTCTGTCAAATTAAGGGAGGGAGGAAACGCCTATTTTTTTTGGGTAATGCTAAACATAGCCCTAAGGGCTATGGTTAAGCATTAATATAAGTGGATAAATGCATTTAAAATGTCAAATTTGCACTTAATACATCAAATTTGCACGAATTTCAATATAATTATTTAGCAATTTGGGATTTTTTTATTAATGGAAATTAATGTGAATGCAGGGGGGTCCACTATTATTACTTGGAAAATTGAATTGATGTTGTAAAAGAGCATTGAAAAACTAAAAAACAATTAAATAACTAAAATCAATGTTGAAAAGATAAGAATATTTAATGCTTAACCATAGCCCTTAGGGCTATTGTTAGCATTTTCCTTTTTTTTCTTGTTTTTTTTTCTAAACCTCTTTTTTTTTTTGCTAAATAAACCTAAACCTTTTTTTTGTTTCCTTTTAAACATATATTTGCAAATAATATTAAAAATGGTCAACTAAAATTGTACTTTCCATTTTGAGTTTTAGAAATATTCGGAACGACGAATAAACCGTATACGAATTTAGGGTTTAGGGTTTGAGATTTAGGGTTGTTTACAACCCTAAATCCTAGACCCTAAACCCTAACTTATCCTGATTTTTAAACGCATTAGCGTTTAAAAATCATGCCGCCGGATTCAATTTTTTAAATTAAAATTTTTTATTTAGAAAAATACAATTTTAATCAAATTTAGGGTTTCAAAGTTAATTTTAAGGGTTCAACATTTCCACTTTGGATTTTAGAAATATTCAAAACATATAATCTTATATATCTAAAAAAAAAAATAATAGAATCACAGGAAACGATAAATGGAATGGCGTTCTTTCTTAAAAAAACGCTAGTTCATATTAGGTTTCCAATGAAGACCAAAGTTTAAACTACGTTTTCATAAAAAAAAAACTGTAAACCCCTAAAACGTGAAACGCTTTAGCGTTTTCCTAAAGAAAAAAAAACGCTACACGATGTAGCGTTTTTAAAGAAAAAAAATGAAAATGCTAAACACAATTGTGTTATGGAGTGATATTTGGGGTCAAAATTTTGAACTGTGATATTTAGGGCCATTTCTTTCTAAATTGTGATATTGGGGGCCAACACGTCCATAAGGACTTTAAAAAAAGTTTTTTAAGATTTTTGGTAAAAAGATTCAGTGGTAAGGAGATCGAGGGAGGAGTGGAGGTTAAGATTCAAGATCACATCGTACCTAGTACGGATAAGTTCAAGTATCTAGGTTCGATCATCCAGAAGGAAGGTGAGGTTGAAGACGATGTCAAACATCGTATCAAGGCTGGGTGGTTAAGGTGGAGGGCAGCGTCAGGGGTGATGTGCGACAAGAAGGTCCCTTTAAAGTTGAAAGGGAAATTCTATAGAGCGGCAATCCGGCCTGCGATGCTTTACGGTTCTGAGTGTTGGGCGGCGAAGAAGACCCTCGAAAGAAAGCTGGAAGCTGCTGAAATGAGGATGTTGCGGTGGTCGTGTGGGCACACGATGTTAGATAGAATCCCGAATGGGGTGTTTAGGAGCGAGCTTGAAGTGGCGCCTCTTTCTGCGAAAGTCAGGGAAGGGAGGTTGAGATGGTTCGGCCACGTCCGTCGGAGGTTGGCTCAAGCCCCAGTAAGGAGGGTCGAGAGTCTTTCGGTGGTTGGGGTGAGGAGGAGAGGCAGGCCGAGAAGGTCGTGGGAAGAGCAGCTTAGGATGGATCTGAAGGCCTTGAACTTGGATGAGACCATGACAGCTGACAGGTGCTCTTGGAGGCGTCATATCAGAGTGGTGGATTCTCTTTTAGGGAGCGGCTCGGTTATGGAGAGTCTCAGAGTTGGGTTGTCTCAGTTAGCTTTATCTTAGAAGTTCAGCTTTGTTTTGGCATTTTACGTTTTTATTGTCTTCTGTTTGCCGGTTTTGCAGTTGTAGGGAGATGGGACCGGTCTTTTCTCTGTGTGAGGTTTACTGGGTATGTGTGACTCGGTTCGTTCGGTCTGTTGTCGTTTGCTTGTGGTTTATAATGCAGGGGGGCCGTCCAGAGCTACTCTCACAAGCTGGTAGAGCGGAGCGCAGCAGGAGCTTAGTAACATTTTTCCAATCAGGCGGGTAGGTCCCATGTGGAGAACGCCATGGGCTCAGGTATTTCTTTGAACATTTTCGTATCATTTAGATTCCTGTGTATATAGCACCCACAGTATCTGTCGCGCACGTAGCCGAGGGTCTTCACGGAAACAGCCTCCCTGCCTTAAAAAGTGGGGGCATGGTCTGCGTACAACTTACCCTCCCCAGACCCTTCTCTGAGCGGGATATACTGGGTATGTTTGGTATGTTTGGTTTGGCATGCTTGCGAGAGGAAGCTTTGATCAAAGTAACCAAAAGCGCCTACAAAGTGATGAGGCGGATAATGACGATAGTTGTCTTTCGAGGAAGATGACATCTAATACGAGGCAACGAAAGAGACTTAGAGGATCTAAAACAGGAGACAGAGATGATGGAAGTGGTGGAGAAGGCATGGCACTCTGAAGTCATGCATTCAGTGGGCGACAATGAGGTGATCGCAGGCAAAGACACAAACGGTAGGAAGAGAGTTCTAATTAATAAAATCTTTTCTTAAAGAGTGGTTGGAATCCCCAACAGGCAACAGTAACATAATTTAAGTACTTTTTACGTAATTATTAAAGGATGATAATTTTGTAAATTTTGAAATTATAGGGGTAAAATCGTAGCTTCACTAACATTAAAATGACAAATTTTGACCTTGTGTTGAAGTTTAATATATATATATATATATATATATATATATATATATATATAGTAATAGATAGATAATAATTTGCAATTATCTAACTACTCCTATTAACTTGCAAGGGATTTTTGTCCACGCTACGCATGCTAATCCTCTAGTAAATTTTTTTATAAATAAAGTATTTTATATTCATATATAATTGATTTAGAACTCTATATTATATTAACCATTAACCATTTCATTCGTAATAAAATTTGTTATTATCAATTTAGTTTTATTTTTTAGTTTTAATTTAACGTAACATCCAATAGCATAATATTAGTTTTAATTTATTCAACATCATAATATTAGTTTAATCCTGCGCTACGCATGCTAGTGAAAATTTAAATAAATTTTGTCTAAAATTAATAAAAGAAATTAAGGCAATTAATAAAATCCAGTTTTTGGATAAATTATATGTTAGGTCCGGAATAACGTAGAAGGGGGATTGAATACATTATTAAAAAAATATTTCGATTTTTGATGTGGATATGAGATCAAAAATACTGAATCGAAATAACACAATTGTTTGGGAAATATCTTTTAATAGATAAAACCCGGAGGTTTGTTACACAATCTAATCCTATGGATCAGCTACAAAATCAAACACTCCTAGGATAGTTTAGGCACGAGGACCTTCTACCCGACACTTCCTGAAAGCGGGCTAAGCCGACTTTCCTACTAGATGGACTGTCTAGCAGCTTACACAGAGAAGATATATGAGAGAGAAGAGAAAGTTGTGTGTTGAGATGTGTTTTGAAATGAAATACAACAGGCCTATTTATAGACTTTAGAAAATCACTATGCTGCTAATTTACGTATTTTTTTCAAACCTGTTGCCGAACTTTTGATCTGCTGCCAAACTTTTGATTTTCAAAAGTTTATAAAATCAAACATGTGGGACCCAGCTTGCATAGTACTTTTGGTTACTATTCATGAATAGTAATTTCGGTTACTATTCATATGAATAGTGATTTCGGTTACTATTCATATGAATAGTGATTTCGGTTACTATTCATATGAATAGTGATTTTGAATACTATTCATTTTCCTCTTAATTTGACATCCTTAAATATGCAGCTTCCAAAATGGAGGATATCAATATTGCTCTAAACTCAATCATACCTCTTAACAGTTTTTCTGAGTTAGATACTTCGATTCCTTTGTGAAGTGTTGACGCCTAGTGCAACTAGTCTGGTTCACAGACGACTAACATTCACTCATGGTCTTTGTATCATGTCTTTAAGACCACTGTAATCTTTTGGCCCTTCAACTGAATCATCTGTACATCTTATTCAGTCACTGAGGCTTGATCATGTTAATGAACTTCTTTCAGCGACTTGATCATTGTTGATGCCTGTTCTTCAACTTTCACGATCCCTGTATAGAGTTAATATTATTTATTTTTTATCCTAGTTGAGTTATATATGTCTTCTATTACATATTACATTACATTATACTTTACAATCTCCCCCTATTAGATTGTTAGGGTTTGACAAGCAAATTCCTTGAGGATAACTCAACTGATACAACAAAAAATGAAATACAAAGATAAATAATATTAAAGTACATTCTGGATCATATATACATTTTCCAGATTTTCAAGTACAAGACAATTGTACTATTTTCCCAAAATTAATCCTCAAATTATTGGCGACCGCATACCCTATTATTTGAATAAATTCAGGTATTCGATCTTGATTTGTTCTATATGAGGAAAAAACATGGTTAAGAGTGTGAAAGAAGAAATTCCAGTACTGGGTTAGAAACATTCTAGAAAGATTACCAGTATTGAAATTGCCATCTTGGTACCTTATAAAACGAAAGAACATTTCAATCTGTTCAGGTGTAGGATCAAAAACGAGATTTTCCATAAGAAAATGAAGAATTCGATTAACATCTCGTTCAGTGACCCTAATCGACCTACCAAATAGTCGATATGTGATTGCACACCCGTCCTGTCCAGAAGTGTTAACCGCACTACAATATAGTTCACGTAATGCATCATGGTTAAGCTGCACCTGTGTAACTAAAGCATAGCGAATTAATGAATGTTCATTCAGAAATTGTGTCCAAGCCCGAAATTGCTCATCCCGAATGGTTTCGATTTGCTGAATGGAAACAGGATTAACTTTAGCAATTAAAAAGCTTCCCTGCAGTGCCATTTTCAAAACTTTGAGGAAACTCAAAAACAAGGGTTGGTTTTTATAAAGGATGATGTACAAAGCAAGAATATGAAATCCGATCCAAAAACCACCAGCTAGATTGAGAGATATTTCCGATCAAAGCTCGGAATATTCAGCAATTGTGTGTATATGCTCTGTATATCTGAAAAATGATGATGTTAAACACAAACAAAAACTCATCATTTATAAGGTTTCAAGTAATAGTGGGTTAGGTGTAATAGTGACAGATTATGTTTGAAAAATAACACCGCTCAATAATTTCTCACCTAACTACCTAATTAGCCGAAAAAACATCTTATCACCGAAACCTGTCGGCCGAAAAAACATCTTATCGCCGAAACCTATCAGCCTATACACATACACATATTTAATACTTCTAATTATTATGGATTTAAAAAATAATCACGCAGTAAATCAAGAATTAATCCACAATAATCAGATAACCTCACAATTAAATAGACATAAAATTAACAAAATATCATTAATTGATATATGTCAATAAAATATTTATTTAATTATGCTATCATTAACACAATTATTTACTAAATAATTACCATAAAATATGGCATTTATAAGCATGGCAATTAATATAGAGATAACTGTAAGATGAGGACTGGATGCAAAGTAAATTCACAAGTCCTAAAAATATGGACATTTAAAATACCTGTGAATTTATAACAAATTGCAGTTATTGATTATCCAAAATTAATTAGACAGAGTTAACATCCCAAGTTCACTAACTAACCTGGAGAAAGTGGATTCATCCAGTGGTTTAGTAAAGATGTCTGCAATTTGTTGATCTGTGGGAACAAACTATAATACCACAGTTCCATTCATGACATGCTCTCGTAAGAAATGATACCTGACATCAATATGCTTAGTCCTGGTGTGATGAACTAGATTGTTGGCAATGGCAATGGCACTCGTGTTGTCGCATAGAATTGGAATTTTGTCCAACATGAGTCCATAGTCCTGAAGTTGATTCCTCATCCACAGGATCTGAACACAACACCTACCTGCCGCAATGTATTCTGCTTCGGCTGTCGAGGTAGATACTGAGTGTTGCTTCTTGCTGTACTAAGATACCAACCTTCTTCCTAGAAACTGACAACTTCCAGAAGTACTTTTCCGATTAATCTTACAACCTGCGAAGTCAGAATCTGTATAGCCAATTAGGTCAAAACCTGTTCCTTTAGGGTACCAAATCCCAAGATTGGGGGTTCCCTTAAGGTATCTGAAAATACGTTTAACAGCTATAAGATGTGACTCTTTAGGGTCAGCCTGGAATCTAGCACATAAACAAGTTACGAACATAATATCTGGTCTACTAGCAGTTAAATACAAGAGAGAGCCGATCATACCTCGATACTTCGTGATGTCAACTGACTTACCAGATTTGTCTTGATCAAGCTTGACAGCAGTTGGCATCGGGGTCTTGGCAGTAGCTGCTTATTCCATCCCATACTTCTTCAGAAGATCCTTTATGTATTTTGATTGGCAGATAAAAATACCATCAGGCTTCTGAACAACATGAAGTCCAAGGAAGAAGGACAACTCACCCATCATGCTCATCTCGTACCTACTCTGCATTAGCTTAGCAAATCTCTTGCATAGCAAATCATTAGTAGAACCAAATATTATATCATCCACATATACTTGCACCAGAATTATATTATTTTTATGCTTTTTATGAAAGAGAGTTTTGTCGATGATACCTCTTGTAAAACCATTTTCAAGTAAGAACTTGGAGAGAGTATCATACCATGTTCGAGGGGCTTGCTTGAGACCATAGAGAGCTTTGAAGAGAAAGTACACAAAACCTTCAAATTCCTTGTCTTCGAACCTAGGGGGTTGTTCAACATAGACTTCTTCTTCTAGATCTCCGTTCAAAAATGCTGACAAGGCCGTCGCGTGCCTATCAAATAATAAATCTAACAAATCCTTCTAACTATGTAGTAGGGTAAGTCAGAGTCAATCCCACAGAGACAAACGTATCAATCACTAGTTGTTTCTGATTTAATTCGGCTAAGCAAGTAACACAATAAATATTGAGAGATTATTAAGCTAATTTTATACTAAAGAGAATTGTGTTTGTATTAATCAAATATTAAAAACATCCAGAATTAAGTATCCCCACTAGCATGAATCAATGCAATTACGATTTCCCGTCCCAATTAATCATGTACTACTCAAGAGGAAAGATGCGCCCTATAAATACCAATAACCTCTCTCGAGTATTAATGGCTTCTCTAACTTACAATCAAACCTATTCTCATGGTATCATGCAATTTAGAGACATTAAACACGGCATCCTAACTTCCTAACAATTCGTTCTACCTATTCTCATGGAGAATTTCATGTTCTTATTGGATAAATCACAACCATCTAAATCCAACTCTCGCTGATAATTAGATATTGGCTCAAACAATACACATAATCACGTCTGACATGTAATTGCTAATTAAAACAACTCAATAAGCAAGAGCAATTATCATAACCAAATTGGGGGAATTGGGAAAATCATGCACCAATCATAACTAGGGTTCAACTTAACCCTAGATTAATAATCTACTCACTCATAATTGAATTAACAAAACAAGAATAATTAATTGAACACATAATTGTAAGAATAGAAGAAAAACCTTTAATCTTCGATCTTGAAGAAAATAATTAATCTCCCCAAAAGTCTCCAGAAGAAAGAGTTACAAAAGTTCTCCTGTCTCTCTCTCTCTGTGTATCTATACGTACGTCTGTATATTTACTATCATAATCTCTAATGTTTTTATATGTCTCTAATAAAAATATTTTACAAGTACGTTTCCTAAACTGAATAGATTTCCCATGAAAATTCGTAGTTGACTCTTCCCAAGTAATTCTGGGCCGCTCCAATTGTAATATGACATCTGGACCATCTTAGAATGATAGAAAATTTAATTATCTTCGCGTGGGCAGTTGAATCACCCAATTCTGACTTGTAGAACTCGAGATATGGCCAAAATAGTGAATTGCGCGCGTGCAGCCCAACAAATCCGAATTTCCTTCTAATAAATCTCCAATTAAGCTCTTTATTCTCAAATCCTTCCAAGTTTAGAATTTCCTTGCTTCCTATAATAAAACATTAAAATCTATTAAATAAAAATCCAATTAAATGCAAAATATAATAAATATGAGGAATATAATCATATAAAATATATATAAATATACACTCTATCAAACATCCCCACACTTAGCATTTGCACGTCCTCGGGCAAATAAAGAAATAAAAACTATCCTAACTAACTAACAAACATCACTTTCGTAGATGACACGATTGCATTGAGCGTATGCAACAAGCCGTTAAACCCCTAGGCAGCCCTAGTAGGACGAGTTTTGTCTCGTGAGGGTTTATAGTGAATGTACCCACAAAATTCATCTAACCATGCAAAAGATCAATGCTAACACAACACCACACACACAAGTCCTCTCATGCCACATCAGCTTAAGAATCAAAGCAAACATACGATGTCTTGGTGTCGAAAGTGCAAGTATTCACGTAGTCTACTCAACCAACATGCAGAAGGTCATAAAAATTCATGTCAAGTGTAAAAATCGTTGGTAATCATGCTAAGCCCACAAGAAATACATCTTTAAGTCTAAACCTGGGATCTCCTATGCCAAAACAAGTAATAACTCACCTTTCACTCAAAAACAAATATTCACTCAAGAACAAGGTTAAGTGTATCACTCAATTCCAACAAAATCATAAACACAACTTAACACTCGCAATCAATCTCACTCTCAACACAACATACATCACTGATGACAATCAAAAGGTCTTTATTCGGGTTGTAGCGTGGGCTAGGGACCAGGTATGTCAAGTAAAGCTAAAACAGGTTAATGTCAAAAGCTAGTACCCAACAATAATCATTATTCAATTCCCTTTCTATTAAAACAAATACTTCCCCACACTTGGATTTTTCAATATCCCTTATAATAACTTGACTAGTCGAATGAAAAAGGATCATACAAACATAAGAATGCTCTCAAATTTATTTATATTTTTTTTTTATTTTTTTTTTTTTCTGTTTTTTTTTTTTTTTTTTTTCTTGAGAGCTAAAGAATAAACACAATGATCCATAGATATTTTATGAATTTCGACTAGCAAGCATCAACCCAAAATTAATATTCCCCAAAAGTATGATCATCAATAACCCCCCTTTTTATGAACACCTTATTACTCCCTTAAGCACGATACTAGCCTTTGACAATTTAGGTTCAAATTCAATGTAAGGCCAATAGAATAAAAAGGATAATGGCAAGTAATGTAGTGTGTCACCGAAAGAATAGGATTAAGCTCAAAGGGTTAACTAATTGATCATGTATAAAAGGTGTGGAAATATGGGAAATACGAGGTTATACCTAAGTGCCTTTATCATCTCATCATCAAGTAATGTCATGCATTTCAAGAAAGATCTCAAGTAAGTGCTAGCAATGTAAACAACATGTGGACACTCAAGCAAACGAAAGATCATGCAAAAGATATGCATATAGGCTCAAAACTCGCTTGGTGTGACAAAACATAATCAATCCCAGGTAACAAGACTCTCTAACGCACCTACTTGTACTCAAAGCATGGAAACCAAGTCATCTTGCACATATTCATGTCATTCTAATCACTTACCACATTCAATTAAGTCTACCAGTTTCAACTTGCTAGTGTAAGTGTGTGCACAAGAACAAAGCACGTCACTTCTCAATCAAAAGCGTCAATAAACACAAGAATTCTACGCATGCATGGGTGTATCAAGCAAAATACAACAACTAATCAAATTGCATGGCTAGAATTATTTTTGGTATTTTTAAATTTTTTTTATTTTTTTTTTTAGATTTTTTTTTATATATATACACTACGTTGAGAACACCTCCCCACACTTAAGCGGTTCATTGTCCCCAATGAACAAGATACAAAACTACAACTAAAAATAAAATAAAACTACACTAAAAAGAAAAGAAAGAAAACTCCCCTGGAATCAAGGTGTCGAGTGTGCAAAACCACCCCTCAGTCGCTTAGAAGCCATAATAACCAAAACTGCATTCAACAATAGCTTCACTAACAACCACCAAGAAATATCCTGCAATGCCTCATCCTCGAATGAATCATGCGGGAGACGAAAATTTTACAACACTAGCACCACCTCTCCCACGCTTAGGAGCCATAAGAATCAATTCCCAACTCAAAAGAAGCTCCACCAATAACCACCTCAAAATATCCCACCAAAAACCACCAAGCAGAATCACACCAAAAATACCCAAGTAACAAGAATAATACAAAAACCCCAATTTACAAGAACACAAATTCGTAATAAAATAAAATAGAGAAAAGAATTCCCACTACGAATCAAAGAGGTGAACTTGTACTAATTTTCCCCCAAACTTGAATTTTTTAAAGATGTAGAGGAGGTAGATAATGAATTGGGTGTGTATGTATGAGTATATATAGGCCATGGAGTGATAGGATGAATATAAGAATTTTAATGTGAATAGGAAAAAATTTGGTGGAAATTGGAATTTGATATGGGATAGAAAAAATATTTAATGGATAAAAGAAAAAGATTTAGAAAAGAAATAGGAATTTGAAATTTTTTAGGAGAGATGAGGGGTTTTTGGAATTAAAATAGGAAAAGATTTAGGGAGAAAGATGGGGGTATAAAAAGAATGGGGTGTTGAAAATATTTTTAATATGTACACAACAAACCCACGGACTGAACACAGGAGCAAGCTGATTTTTTTTTTTACTCCACGCGCCAACTGCTCCCGTGAAAAGCAATTTGCCCTGCTTCCAGAAACGCATCTGCAGCTTGCGCCACAGGCGCGCAACCTGCTTCATGGACAGAAACGCAACTGCAAGTTGCGTTACAGAGGCGCAACTTGCCTTCCTTCCAGAAACGCAGGGGCTACCTGCGTTACAGCCCCGCAATTTGCCCAGAATTTTTTTTTTTTTTTTTTTTTTACAACAACAATTTTTTTTTTTTTTTTTTTTTTTTTTTTACACTAATGCATGGGTTGCCTCCCACGAAGCGCATTTGTTTAATGTCGTTAGCCCGACACCGTCTCATCAATCATTCTGTAGAAGGGGAAGATAGCTGAATATTCACCTCCTCGTTAATTGGTTCACCAGCTCTATAGTGCTTTACTCTTTGCCCATTCACCTTGAATGACTCTCCATGGCTATTCATCAATTCAACTGCACCATATGGAAAAACCTTGCGTACCTTGAACGGACCCGACCACCTAGAACGAAGTTTTCCGGGAAAAAGTCTCAACCTTGAATTAAACAGAAGAACTAGCTCCCCTTCCTTGAATTCTCTTCGTAATAACCCTTTGTCATGCCACTTCTTTGTTTTCTCCTTGTAAAGCTTAGAACTTTCATAAGCCTCAAAACGAAGCTCATCTAGCTCATTAAGTTGTAGAAGTCTCTTCTCACCCGCTGCTAACATATCAAAATTCAGACCTTTGATAGCCCAAAATGCACGGTGCTCTAACTCTACGGGAAGATGACATGCTTTTCCATAAACCAATCTATACGGAGTTGTCCCAATAGGTGTCTTAAACGCAGTTCTATAAGCCCAAAGTGCATCATCAAGCTTCATAGACCAATCCTTCCTTGATTTTGCGACTGTCTTTTCCAAGATATTCTTTATTTCACGGTTAGAGATCTCCACCTGACCACTGGTTTGGGGATGATAAGAAAGTCCAACCTTATGATAAACTCCATATTTCTTCAACATAGCTTCAAAACGATTTTCGAGAAAATGCTTTCCTCCATCGCTAATTAAAATCCTTGGCACTCCAAATCTAGGAAAAATCGTCTTCTTAAAGAACTTGCTCACAACACGAGCATCATTAGTGGGTGATGCAATGGCTTCAACCCATTTTGAGACGTAATCCACAGCTACCAAGATATACCTGTTCTTAAAAGATGGGGGGAATGGTCCCATGAAATCTACTCCCCAAACATCAAAAAGCTCCACTTCAAGAATGCTATTGAGGGGCATCTCATTGCGTCTTGAAATATTTCCAGTTCTTTGACAACGATCACAAGAATGAACATATTGGTGGACATCTTTAAAAAGAGTTGGCCAATAAAAACCGCACTGAAGAATCTTTGCAGCAGTTTTTGTAGTACTTGCATGACCACCACTTGGCAAATCGTGACAATGTGAGATTATAGAGGCAATCTCATTATACGGAACACATCTTCTAATGACTCCATCTGCACAAGATTTATAGAGATACGGATCATCCCAAAAGTGCTTCCTCACATCATAGAAAAATTTCTTCTTCTGCTGCGATGAGTAACCATGAGGAACAGTTCCACTAGCTAAGAAATTAGCTATGTCAGCATACCAAGGAACCTCTAGACTTGCAAGAGAAAGTAGATGATCGTCAGGAAAAGAATCATCAATTGGAGTAGATTTACCATCTTCCTCATCAAGAGTAAGGCGTGAAAGATGATCAGCAACCACGTTCTCAGCCCCTTTCTTATCTTTAATCTCTAAGTCAAATTCTTGGAGAAGCAAAATCCAACGAATCAGGCGAGGTTTAGCATCCTTCTTACTCATCAAATATCTCAAAGCTGCATGATCAGTGTGAACAATAACTTTCGAACCAACGAGATAAGATCGAAATTTTTCCATAGAATACACCACTGCTAGCAATTCTTTCTCCGTTGTTGCATAATTAATCTGAGCCCCATCCAAGGTCTTGCTTGTATAGTAGATAGCATGAAGCTTTCCATCTTTCCTTTGTCCTAGGACTGCACCAATAGCTTGATCACTAGCATCACACATGATCTCAAATGGTAGATTCCAATCCGGTGGTTGTATAATTGGAGCAGAGACAAGAGCTTTCTTTAACGTTTCAAAGGCCTCAACACAAGCATCAGTGAACACAAAAGGTACCTCCTTACCCAAAAGCTCGGTAAGAGGTCGAGCAATCTTCGAAAAATCTTTTATGAAGCGGCGATAGAATCCAGCATGACCAAGAAAACTTCTTATCCCCTTGACTGAAGTAGGGGGTGGCAAGCGCTCAACAACCTCGACCTTGGCTTTATCAACTTCAATGCCTCTCTTCGAAACAACATGACCCAGAACAACTCCCTCTTGTACCATAAAGTGACATTTTTCCCAATTGAGAATGAGATTAACTTCTTGACATCTATGAAGCACCTTCTCCAAGTTATGTAAACATGCATCAAAAGAAGTTCCACCAACTGAGAAGTCATCCATAAAAACCTCCATAATGTCTTCAATGAAATCTGAGAAAATTGCCATCATACATCTCTGAAAAGTGGGAGGAGCACAACATAGACCAAACGGCATTCTGCGGTACGCAAATGTACCATAGGGACATGTGAAAGTCGTCTTTTCTTGATCATTCGGATGGATAGGAATCTGGAAAAAGCCTGAATATCCATCTAAGAAGCAGAAGTAAGAATGTTTCGCCAACCTTTCAAGCATTTGATCAATAAAAGGGAGCGGAAAATGATCTTTCCTTGTGGCCTTATTCAATTTCCGATAATCAATGCACATTCGCCACCCTGTCACAGTTCTAGTAGAAATCAACTCACCCTTATCATTCTTCACAACGGTCATTCCTCCTTTCTTTGGAACAACATGCACAGGACTAACCCACTTGCTGTCAGAGATAGGATAGATTATACCTGCATCAAGAAGTTTTAGAACCTCCTTTTTGACCACCTCCATCATATTAGGATTAAGTCTCCGTTGAGGCTCAATAGAAGAAGCTTGCTCATCTTCCAGAATAATCTTATGCATGCAGAATGATGGATTAATGCCCTTGATATCATCAATGGAATACCCAATAACATTTTTATATTTTCTCAAGACCGTGAGCAACTGCTCAATTTGAATGTCATCAAGCTCAGAATTAACAATAATAGGATATGATTCATTAGGGCCCATAAACACATATTTCAAAGATGCAGGTAGGGGTTTCAGTTCTACCTTAGGAGGCGTGGAACTCTCCTTAACTTCCCCATGATGTAGCACATTAGAATGTTCATGCTTATATGTAGGTGCTGCATCTAAAAGCTTCTCGTAACCCTGACACTCTCCATTTTCTTCATCAACATTACCCTCAAGAACAGCTTGAAGTGGATCCTCAGATAAAAGAATTTTGGCTTTCATGTCGATCACTTCCTCTAGTGCATCCACCCTATTTACAAACTCATCCGTAGAAGGATGTCCCATTATACTTTGCAGTTTGAATTCCATCTTCTCTTCGCCTACTTCGAAAGAAATTCTTCCATTTTTCATGTCAATGATAGCTCCAGCTGTTGCTAAGAAAGGCCTCCCAAGAATGATAGGAATATTTGCATCTTCTTCCATTTCCATGACAACAAAATCACATGGAATATAAAACTTTCCTACCTTAAGGGGCACATCTTCAAGAATTCCAAGTGGAAATTTCACACTTCTGTCTGCCAGTTGTAGAGAGATACGTGTGGGTTTTAGTTCACCCATCTGAAGCTGTTCACAAATCGATAAAGGCATCAAACTGACACTTGCTCCAAGATCACACAAAGCTCTTTTAATTTCGACATCCCCAAGCTGAACAGGAATAGAGTAGCTACCTGGATCTGCTAACTTCTTTGGAAGATCATTTTGCAAGATGGCACTGCACTCTGCCGTTAATGAGATGGTAGAGCTTTCTTCAATTTTTCTCTTCCTTGACAAAATATCTTTCAGGAATTTTGCATAAGATGGCATCTCAGTGATAGCATCCATGAATGGGATATTGATATGTAGCTTCTGCAAAATTTCAAGGAACTTACCATACTTCTTCTCTAGCTTCGCTTGTGCCAACCTTTGTGGAAAAGGAACAGGCGGCACATATGGTTTGAGAGGAACAACTTCTGATTCTTTCTTTTCTTTTTCCACGATCTCTGGTTCTATCGGTTTCTCAGTTGCAATCTCCTCTTCACCTTCCTTAGCATTCACAACATTTTTGCTCACATTCAATTCTGGCTCCTTCAATTCTTTACCACTTCTCAAAGTTATAGCATTGATATGGCCCCTTGACGGTTGCTCAGTTTGGCCAGGAAGTTGGCCTGAAGACTTATTAAGTTGGCTCAACTGTTGAGAAATTTGAGTGATCGTGTTCTCCATCATTTTGTTGTGAGCCTTTATCTCATTGATGCTTGAATCGAAGTGCTCATTCTTCTTTGATTGAGTAGAGATAAATCCTTCCATAAGATTTTCCAAGTTGGATTTTTGTGGCTGAGCTTGCTGAAAACCAGGAGGCTGAGTAAAATTATTTTGTGAAGATTGTCCTTGACCCTGATTGTTCCTGTAGGAGAAATTTGGATGATCTCTCCAACCTGGATTGTACGTGTTGGAGTAAGGATTATACTGCGGCCTCTGATTCTGATTGTAAAGAGCATTAGCTTGCTCAACTGCCATTCCAGAAGGATTGTATTGATAAGCAAGTTTGGTGTGTCCAACAACACCACATATCTCACATGAAGCAACAGTAGATGAAGTGCTTCTGGAATCCAATTGCTCAATCTTTTTGACCATAGCCTGCATAGTAGTATTCAACATGGTTAGAGCATCAACATCATACTTACCACCTTTCTTAGGATGATTTCGATCACTGTATGGATAATTATCATTAGACGCTATCTCGTCTAACAAAACTTTCGCATCCTCAGTACTCTTCTTCATAATAGAACCACCAGAAGAAGCATCAACAAAGTTTCGAAACTCTTGTGTCAACCCATTATAGAATGTTTGGATCAACAACCAGTCAGGAATTCCATGGTGAGGGCATTGTCTTTGAAGTCGCTTAAATTTTCTCCAAGCATCATGAAGTGACTCGTCATCATCTTGACGGAAATTAGAGATCTCATTCCGGAGCTTAGAAGTCTTCTTCTGACTGAAGAATTTTAGTAAAAAAGCCTTCGCAAGACTATCCCAAGTAGTGAATGTATTTGGTCCTTCATCTTTCAACCAATCTTTTGCTGTATCACGAAGAGAGAATGGAAATAAGCGAAGCTTTATAGCATCATCACTAACATTGGTCAGCTTTATTGTATCACACTTTTCAAGAAAACTCTCAAGATGATCAACAGGATTTTCAGTGGACAATCCCGCAAAAGAATCATTGGAGATGAATTGGATGAACTGAGGCTTGAGCTCAAAGTGTGTAGCTGTGACTGCTGGTCTGACAATACTGGAGAGTACACCTGTAGCATCTGGCATACCATGCTCCCTGAGAGCTTTAGCTGTTGTATCAGTCATAATTTCCTTATCCTTGTTTTTCCTTCGCTTGCCTGCTTGCCTTCTTGCTGTAGCTTCAATTTCAGGATCAATTTCAATTAAGTTTTCAGTACCTGAACTTCGAGTGTGCATGCAACAAGAGAACTAGAAACGATGATCAATTAACAAGGGAATAATAGCCGAAGCAACTCAACTAAAATACTTAGCTAAATCAATTCAAAATTAACTAATCTAACACTGCTTTGTCCCCGGCAGCGGCGCCAAAAATTTGACAAGGCCGTCGCGTGCCTATCAAATAATAAATCTAACAAATCCTTCTAACTATGTAGTAGGGTAAGTCAGAGTCAATCCCACAGAGACAAACGTATCAATCACTAGTTGTTTCTGATTTAATTCGGCTAAGCAAGTAACACAATAAATATTGAGAGATTATTAAGCTAATTTTATACTAAAGAGAATTGTGTTTGTATTAATCAAATATTAAAAACATCCAGAATTAAGTATCCCCACTAGCATGAATCAATGCAATTACGATTTCCCGTCCCAATTAATCATGTACTACTCAAGAGGAAAGATGCGCCCTATAAATACCAATAACCTCTCTCGAGTATTAATGGCTTCTCTAACTTACAATCAAACCTATTCTCATGGTATCATGCAATTTAGAGACATTAAACACGGCATCCTAACTTCCTAACAATTCGTTCTACCTATTCTCATGGAGAATTTCATGTTCTTATTGGATAAATCACAACCATCTAAATCCAACTCTCGCTGATAATTAGATATTGGCTCAAACAATACACATAATCACGTCTGACATGTAATTGCTAATTAAAACAACTCAATAAGCAAGAGCAATTATCATAACCAAATTGGGGGAATTGGGAAAATCATGCACCAATCATAACTAGGGTTCAACTTAACCCTAGATTAATAATCTACTCACTCATAATTGAATTAACAAAACAAGAATAATTAATTGAACACATAATTGTAAGAATAGAAGAAAAACCTTTAATCTTCGATCTTGAAGAAAATAATTAATCTCCCCAAAAGTCTCCAGAAGAAAGAGTTACAAAAGTTCTCCTGTCTCTCTCTCTCTGTGTATCTATACGTACGTCTGTATATCTACTATCATAATCTCTAATGTTTTTATATGTCTCTAATAAAAATATTTTACAAGTACGTTTCCTAAACTGAATAGATTTCCCATGAAAATTCGTAGTTGACTCTTCCCAAGTAATTCTGGGCCGCTCCAATTGTAATATGACATCTGGACCATCTTAGAATGATAGAAAATTTAATTATCTTCGCGTGGGCAGTTGAATCACCCAATTCTGACTTGTAGAACTCGAGATATGGCCAAAATAGTGAATTGCGCGCGTGCAGCCCAACAAATCCGAATTTCCTTCTAATAAATCTCCAATTAAGCTCTTTATTCTCAAATCCTTCCAAGTTTAGAATTTCCTTGCTTCCTATAATAAAACATTAAAATCTATTAAATAAAAATCCAATTAAATGCAAAATATAATAAATATGAGGAATATAATCATATAAAATATATATAAATATACACTCTATCAAATGCACTCTTCACATCCATCTGAAAAACCTTAAAGTTGGAGTGTGCAAAAAATGCTAAGAACATCCTGATTGCTTCAAGCCTTGCAACTGGAGCATAGGTTTCATCATAATCAATTCCCTCTTCTTGAGAGTAACCCTTTGCTACCAATCGAGCCTTGTTCCTCGTAACAATACCATTTTCATCCAGTTTATTTCTAAACACCCATCTAGTGCCAATTACAGATTTATCTTTTGGTCTTGGCACCAGCTTCCAAACTTTCTGCCTTTCGAACTGATTGAGTTCTTCCTGCATTGCAGTTACCCAATATGGATCTTCAAGAGCTTCATTAACCTTTTTAGGTTCAATTTGAGATAAAAATCCTGCAAAAGTGCATTCATTCTATGTTGCTCTTCTAGTCTGTACACCCTTGTTCGGTTCACCAATGATCTGTTCAAAGGGATGCGCTTTACTCCATACCCTCTGTCTTGGCAGATTTGATCTTGATGATTCCCCAAGTTCATAATTGTGTTGCGTGTGGTGACTAGTAGATCCAAAATCATTGTTTGATCCCCCTGAGCTGTTGCTTTCAGAGTCTAATGAATCAAAGTTTAATGAATCATTAGCAGCAGATGCATTCTTTGATGTTTCTTCACTTGATTGGGGTTCATTTTCATCGTTCACTTGCTCCCCCTCAACACGTGCTGCAGTTTGATCTACTTGTATAGATTGAACAGTATAGTCTGAAAGAGTATCAGAATTTTGTAGATCAACATTTGTTTCTTCATTCTCAAATCTCAGCTGGTCATGTTCATCAAAATCTTCAAGTCCTGTTATCTTTTTATCATCAAAAGACACATGGATAGATTCCATGACCACTTTTGTTCTCAGATTATAGACTCTGAATGCTTTTATCGATAGTGGGTATCCAACAAAGATTCCTTCATCAGCTTTTAAATCAAATTTGGAAAGCTGTTCTGGATGAGTCTTAAGAACAAAACATTTACATCCAAACAAATGAAAGTACTTCAGGTTCGGCTTCTTATTTTTTACCATCTCATATGGTGTTTTACCATGCTTGTTTATGAGTGTAGCATTCTGTGTGAAATAAGCAGCTTGCACAGCTTCAGCCCAGAAGTAAGTTGGCAGCTTTGCTTCATCAAGCATGGTCCTTGCAGCTTCTATGAGAGTCCTGTTCTTTCTCTCTACTACACCATTTTGTTATGGAGTTCTAGGTGTAGAGAATTCTTGCTTTATTCCATTTTCTTTACAAAACTCTTCCATGGCTACATTCTTGAACTCAGTGCCATTATCACTCCTTATGATTTTCACTGTATGCTTAGATCCTTTGTCCAGTTGTCTGACATGCTATGTTAAGATTGATGCAGTTTATTCTTTCTTGTGCATGAAATACACCCATGTATATCTGGTGTAATAACCAAAGCATATCTTTTCTTTCCAATAGACATTATATTTACTGGACCAAATAAATCAACATGCAATAAGTGATATGGCTCAAGAATTGAGTCTTACTTTTGAATGAAGTTTTCCTTTGTTTTGCCTTTTGACATGACTCACATAGGCCATCTGGAGTAAAAACTGATTTGGGCAATCCTCTCACAAGATCTTTCTTCACTAGCTCATTAATGCTGTTGAAATTCAGATGAGAAAGTCTCTTGTGCCAATCCCAGCTTTCTTCAATTGATGCTCTACTTAGTAGACAGATTGCAGAGCCATCAGAGTTTGTTGAAAACTTGGCTTCATAAATGTTACCATGCCTGTATCCCTTCAGAACAACTTTTCCTGTAGATTTGCTTACAACTTCACCGTGTTCTTCAAAGAAATCCACATGATAACCTCTGTCACAGATTTGACTCACACTTAGCAGATTATGTTTGAGTCCTGAGACTAGAGCTACATCTTCAATGATGACATTCCCAAGATTGATATTGCCACATCCTAGAGTCCTTCCTATGTTGCCATCTCCATAAGAAACACTTGGGCCAGCTTTCTTCTCAAATTCTGATAGCAGGGATTTATTTCCAGTCATGTGTCCTGAGCATCCACTGTCCAGAACAAGGATATTTTTCCTGTTACCCTGCAATCACAAAAACCACTAATGATTAGTTTTAAGGACCCAGACTTGCTTGGATCCTTTGGCCTTATTAAGTTTGTTAGCTTTTGCAGCAGAAGTCTTTTCAGAGTTTGTGCTAACATTCTTTTTATCAGAATTTATACATGTAGAATCAATCTTGAATTTATTCAAAGAGGGTTTATGATAAGTGGATTTTATATCCACTTGGAGCGTTCTATATCGGCTTAAATTGATTGT
Organism: Kitagawia praeruptora; assembly: GCA_037693485.1. NCBI lineage: Eukaryota > Viridiplantae > Streptophyta > Magnoliopsida > Apiales > Apiaceae > Kitagawia > Kitagawia praeruptora. Next base: position 143,219,244 of record CM075346.1, read on the forward strand.
CTTGGACTCAAGTTTGTTGTAGTTTTGATGTGTTTTTGTTTAGTTGTGCAGGTTCATGAAATATCGATTAAGGTTGATGTTTTCGTCAATTTTGGAGTTGAATTCGAGCATAGGAATTAAGGATGGTGTATTTCCCTAAGCTACAATGAGGATTCATAAGTCAAGAATTGAAGAACGGGAAGTGGTAAAAGAATCAGAAGAGAAAACGGAGGAGAAATGAGCAAATTGTGGAAAATTCGGATTTCCGGGTAGGTTGCGCAGTCTTCACTGTTTTGGCCATATCTGGAGTTCTACAAGTCCGTTTGAGGCCCATAAGCTGTCCACGCGAAGCCTGGGAAATTTTCTATAATTCTGAACAGGAGCTAGCCGCGCAGACTGCGCTGCTACCGCGCAGGGTGCGCCCGAACTCGCTGGAAATTGCTGAATTCTATCCTGTTTCGAATTAAATTGTATTTTTAGGTCTTTTCTTGTTGAAAAAGTATTCTAGGACCTATATAAACACATCCAACCCTTGTAATCATGAGACACACACGTTACGTATTATAACCTAGTTCTTGGGAAGAGCGAAAAGGAGAAGGAATTCCTCCAAGCTAGTGACAAGCAAGGATTATTCTTGAAACTTTTGTATTCTTCTATTGTGGGATTTGATTCTAAACCTTATTTCTTCTTCTCTATTTTTACTTGTTTATTTTAGAATTATGTTTTCAATAGAACCCATGATGGCAATTAGGTCAATTATGGGCTAATTCGTTATCATGGGGTTTTAATGGATTTTGCTATGGATTCTAGTTATTGAGTGTTAATTATGTCTTGGTGTGTGATTGAATGTATTGATTGCCTAGTATGTTTATGCTTATTCGTTATAAGTGCGTCGCGAACACTTGTAATTGTTTGTTTAATCCTAGTGAATGCGAAAGTGGATCTAGGGTTTAGAACAATCCATGCTAGCATAGGTTTTTGCATGTGAAGAACATGTATTAATTTGTGATGTAATTCTAACCGTCTTGCATCGACTATGTGGTTTAATGGGTGCTTGATTTTCAACCGGAATGTGTTCAATTGCTATAGACATATAGGGACTACACATATTTGGTGACTACTTGACTTCTATCAATTGTGGATGATCAGTAGGATGGTATATGCACAACGAAAGTTGGTGTGTATCAGTTTAGTGCATCTAATCAGTAATCAACTCGGTCACATGCTAGGCTAAAGGGCATAAGATTCTAGATGAAGTAGTAAATGAAATTGAAATCCCATGTTTATTTATTATAAAGTTAAAGTTAAGTTATTTCCTCGTAATTGGCTTAGTTGGTAATTAATCAATAGTTAAATCAAACCAATACTGTGATTGTCTTAGCAGTGAGTGTAAATCATAAGCTGGTGCATAAGTGAACATAACGAACAATTTGAGTCTCTGTGGGAACGAATCCTATTTACTCTATATTACTTGTTGACCACGTTCTCTTGCGTGAATAAGTGTGAACAGTTTAATTTCATAATAATCATAATACAAATTATGATACTCTTTGCATGTATAAATAGAATGCCAAATATTGTCACAGTGAAAACAAGGATTCTGTGGCTTAAACCTAACTGAACCACTCTTAACTCCTGACTTAGAAAGTATAGAGTTTATATTTTTATTCTTCCTGCAAAAAGTAGCAAGATGGTTAGGATTTCCACAGTTGTAACATTTCTTCCTAGGAGCATTGGGAATGGACATATAGTTGTTGCTTTTATTGATGCCTACCTTTCCATTTCTGTTTTTCCTAGGTTCTTTTACCTTGTTCACTCTTTTTAACTCCTTCAGCTTGTGTTTAAGCTGTTTCTGAGACATTAAACTAATATTTACTGATTTGACTTCATCCTGTTTTGGTTTGTCAGATTTTGGTACAAACCTCATATGATTAAGTTTGGGTTTTGCAGCCTTTTCAGTAAATACAGGTTTAGAGGTCTCAGCTTCTAGGTTGGAAGTTTTCTTTTTATCAGTGTAACCTAGACCTTCTTTCCAACAATCATTCTCTATGATAATCTGAGTAGTTTTCCCAGAGTTAGTCCAAGTTTTATTAATGTTTATTTCTTTAGCAAGTTCAGATTCAAGATAAGCATGCTTTTTCAATAATTAAGTTTTAACAAAAATAGCATCATCTCTCTCTTTCTGAATTTTTAACATTTGGACTAATTCTAATTCTAGATAGTCATTTCTCTTTCTAAGGTCTAGACTTTCAGATTTTATTCTTTCATTTTCTAAAGTCTGATCTCTGTAGCTAACATGGAAGTTTTTAAGAAAGAGTCTTAACTCAGATATATCAGTAGTATCAAAAGCTAGAGTAGAGTGAGGTACCTTGGTCTCAGTAGCTTCAGAGATACTATCAGCATTTGCCATCAAGGCATAGTTCACCTCATCTTCAGAGTCTGAAGTGTCAGCCCAGTCCTTCTTCTTTGTTATGTAAGCTTGACCTTTATTAGCTTTGGCTTTCTTGCACTCAGGTGCAAAATGTCATTTCTCACCACAATTATCGCATTTGATCTTGGACTTGTCCACTTTCCCAGACCTGCCTTCCTTTCCCTCATCTTTTCTGAAATTCTTTTTCATGATTGTATAGCTTTTTGGATCTTAACTATTGTATAATAACAGAGTGGCTCTGATGCCAATTGTTAGGTCCGGAATAACGTAGAAGGGGGGTTGAATACGTTATCTAAAAAATATTTCGATTTTTGATGTGGATATGAGATCAAAAGTTGTTGGTCCAGGAAAGTATTGCAGAAGGGGGGTTGAATGCAATACTAATAAATTTCAAAAACTATTTCAACAACTTAAATAGAATTTGTGATTTACTAGTAGAAGAAATGCAAACACAAGTAAAATCAAATACGAGGATTTCACAAAATAAATGTTTTATTTATTTTGCAAAGTTTTGCTACAACCTTGAGAAAATAATTCTCAAGCTACAAATACTCAAGAGATTACAGTTGTTGAGTTGTTTATTGTATAAGTAGAATGCTCTATTTATAGTGTGATAATCTACTGTACTATCACCATCAACATGGGTTGCTGAGTTGCTGTTATATTCCTTTTGCAGCTCATTCCATGATTCATTCCCATGTGATCAACACAAAGTAACTTTAAGATACTTTCCACATTTGAGCCACCCAGATCTAGTCGTATTTAATTTTATCTGCTCTAGACTTTACAGGTTGTTCCATGTGATCTCTCGAGCTTCAGTTATAGACTTTCCAAGCTTGCTGTAAAGGTTGAATATTACAACACGCCTGCTTCTTTTGAACATGTACTCTGTCGTTTAATTTGACTTAGAAAATTCCTAAATCAGGCTGATTCTATATGACAGTATGTTTGCCACAAAGTTTGCTGTCAATGGATTACGCTTTGGTTGACAGTATGAATTTTCCGCATACATTACTGTCAAGAGTTTTGCTTTGGTTGACAGTATGAATTCCCGCAGAGATTGCTGTCAAGAATTGTGCTTTGATTGACAGCATGTTTTTCCCGCAGAGATTGCTGTCAGGAATTCCAAACTTACTGTCGCAAACTGTACATCAAAGTTGCTGTCATTAGAATCTCCGCCAATGTTGCTGTCAAGTTGAAACTTGCTGTCGACTTCGTGAAACTTGCTGTCGACCTAGGCAACATGTTGTTTCCTTGTAACCTTACTGTCAGGGTCTGACAGTAACTTTTATTCCTTCTGTCGAACTTATGTATTTCTTGAGGCTTGAACATTATCGAACTTCTTCCAAGAATTACACTTATTACATGACAGTATTTATTTAAATTACAAGAATACATTTCAGGCTATGACAGTATGTTCTACTTAGTAAAAACTAAGTATACCAATAAAACTAGTTAAGTTGTCTATTCCATCACCCATAAATCCCAACAATCTCCCCCAATTTGTTTTTATGGACAATAAGGACAAATTTACAAATATCATGCTGACAACTTAACTAACATAGATCAGAAGGAATAAACTCTTCATTTCTGACCAATGATTAAACTGAATTGTTTTTCAAACAATATATCACAAAAGTTCACAGTTAAAAAAAAACTTTACTTATCTTGATTTGAACTTTTCACTTTGCTCCTTTTCCCTTAGAGCTCTTCTGAGATTTTCAATTAACTCTTTTTCTTCAGGAGACTGTGCATCATCTTCATTTTCCACAATGTATTTTCTGATCATTGAGGAAGCAGTGTTTAATGCATCTCTGAGTTCCATCCAGTAAACATTTTGCTTTACAATTGATCTGAATTTTAGCACATCTCCCTCCATCTTGAATCTCCTGCCAGGAAGCTGATTTAGAGTTTCCCTTCTTTGTTTGTCCAGGCTGGGATCCTCTCATCTCCTCTGATCAAGAATCATATCAAGCTCCCAAGAACACAGTGTTTCAAGACTGTTAGTTGATCCAACCACTTGCCAGTATAATTCTTTTAACACACTGGTCTTCAATTTAGAGAAACTATCTACATAAATTTCTTCTTTGCCATACTTGATTCTCAAAGGATTGTCCAGTACGCATGGCTGATAGTTGGATTCTTCACTGTTGATCTTATTGATTTTACTGTAACTTTTCTTCATTTCAGCTTCAATCTCATCTTCTATCTGTTGACGAGATTTTTTTCTTGATGCTAATTCTTCTCTAAACCTTTGCTCTGCTTCATACATCTTCATTTCATGTTCTGAATAAGGTTTCTCCATTTCTTTCCAGTTATACTCAGGAATAGGATTGTCTTCTTCATACTCCAAACCAAGGATTTGATAGACATCATCATCATTGTGAAGTGTCCAATCACCAAACTTCTCAATAAATTCAACATGCCTGGCTTCATAGTACTTGAGAACTTGATCCATGATCTTCTTTGAAACATTATCATAGGTTTGCAGTAGCTCAACCATCCTTTCCAGATTGAAGAAATCAATTCTTCGTTTTACTGTTTCAGAAGTTTGAATGAGTTTCTTGGAGATCACCTTTGATTTTGATATCTGAGTGAAGTCAGATTCCACTGTAATCAACTTTTCATTGTTTTGCCATAGAATGTATATTGCAACTTCTTTTGATTCATCAAATTCTATGGATACAGAGGTGATTGTATCTTTGGCCTTCAGCTGCATCATTTCAAAGCTATTCATTCTTCTTCTCATGAGAGGTTTCTTGAGTCCCAACCCTGTAGCTTTTCCTTCTCCTTTATAGACAGTCTTTCCCTTTGTTGGTCTTTTTGATTTTCTCTTGATTCTTACTGTCTTGGAGGTTTTGACAGTAGGATCGTTGACAGTATCTTTTATAGGGCTTCTGACAGTGTCTTCTGTGACAGTATCTTTAATGACTGTGACTTCATCCTGACTGACAGCATCTTTGTTGACATCCTTGACAGTATCTTTTTCAAGTTGTATACTGTCAATTTCCATTTCTTCTTGATTTCCTTTCAATGCTTCAAGTACTTCTTCCTCTTTCTTTTCATCAACTTTCTTGCTTGAGCTAGTATTTTCAGAGGTTTCCTTTGATTCTGCTTCTTTGACTTGAGTTTGCTCTTTTGAAGAGTCTCTCAGCTCTGTTCTCTTAGGTCCTCCAGCTTCACCTCCATCTTGATTGTCATCATCATCTTTTTCCAAGGTGTCATCAAAAGTGCAGTTTCCACCTTGAGCATTTCTGCTTGAATTTGCTTTGGCAATGAGCTTTTTAATTTTGGCACTGTACTCCATGTCTCTCTTTGCCAATATCTTGTGAATATCTTTAACTGCCTGAATCCTTTCCTTGGTGATGGGTGCTTTCAGCAATAATTTAAGTACATCCATGATGACTTTGCTTTTTAGAGATGTTTTGCCTTCAAGTGTTAAGAATCCCAGACCTTTAGTTCCTTTGGTTGTTGTCTGTTTGAAGCTTACACCATATGGCTGGAGACTTATTTCTGGAAGTTTGTTGTTGACCATTGTGCCCAGTTGCATATAGAGACTTTCATCAAAGATGGTAGAGTTTTTCTTCACTAGAATCCCAAGGATGTATTGCACTCTGGCAGAAAAAGTTTCCAACAGTTGAGTTGTTATGAATATTGAATGTCCACTCTTCAGGTACACTTCAACTGCCCACCTCTTCTCTGAGCTAATCTTCACAGAAAGATTTACAATCTTTTCTTTCAAAGCTTCTGGCAACTTAGCAGGTTTTCCTTTAGTCACTGTGATTGCTTCATTCACCAGATTGTTGAATTCCTCATCCTTATTATTCAAGGTGCTCTCCATATGGCTTACTGTTATTAAGTCAGCTTCTTCTTGGGAATATGTACTTCCATCAGTCCAGGTGACAACCTCTGAAGAAAACACATATTCAGGCAACTTGCCTTTGCCTTTACCCATCCTATTTGATTCCTCCTTTTCTCTCCATAGCCTCTCCAATGTGGATTCTTTCTTCTCAGGAACTGGTTCATTGATTTTGATTGAGGATGCTTTATTTCCTTGTATTTGTCTTAATACCTCCTTAGATACTAACATTTGTTCCCCATCTACTTCAGCTTTAAAAAGCTCCTCAGTTCCAGAGGCTATTGCAGTTTTTACTTTCTCTTGCTCCCCCTTACTCCTTTGCTCCCCCTGTCTTTTAGCTTCCCCTTGTAACTCCACCTTTCTTCCTGGTTGCTCAGCCTCTTTCTGATCTTTTACTTTCTCCCCCTTAGTTAAGTTTGTAGCATGAATCAATGAAGAGAGTGACAGTAGTGTGGCTTGAATTTCAGCAAAACCAGTCTTCACAGTAGATGACAGGTTGTCCAGCTTGCTTTCCATTGTAGCACATCGATTTTCAAGTGCTTGGAGCCTGTCATTTGTGGATATCGAAGAACCACCAGACCTAAGCCTTTTAGGAGGTAAGGGATAAGTCTGGGGCATGGAGGCTGTTGGGGTTCTCACACTCTCAGTGTTTTTATAGATGATCTCATCATCTCTCACAAAAATTCCCTCAAGGCCTAATGCCTTTTGATTACTGGCTCCCTCAAGTTCACTCTGGACATGCTCAAGTCCCTCTCCTTTTGCCAGCACATTTGGCTGCCTCTCATTTTTATCCTCACTTCTCTGTTCTTTTATCTCTCCTTGATTTTTCACTCCCTCACTCATCCTAGATGCAGTAGTATGAGCAGTACTAACATGCAAAAGAGTAGATTTTACCTTGAAGGCCTTTGAAAGGGGCAAGTCATCATCAGAGATATCTTCCACTAATCCTTCTTGTAGTTGTGGTTGAACAGTATCTTTTGTCAGAATGGTACTGTCACTTGATTGTTTGACAGCACCTTCTGTTTTGTCTTTGACAGCATCTTTGGCTGTGACAGCAACTTCCCTAGGGTAAGATGCTTTGAGGGAATCGATCAAGATGCTGGCTATTTCAATTTCTGGCAAATTTGCATCTTGATCTAATCCAGTGTTTGATGGAGTGGTATCCATTTCACTTTGAGAAATGGGTTCTTGTGGACCACTAGATGGAGGCTCATCCAAGATTTGAGATGGATGATCAAAACCTGAGGGGTTGGTACTGTCCCCCTCTCTAGGTTGTTTAGAAGAAACAACAGATGTAGGAATGAAAGAAGAAGATTGAAGTTCAGATTGATTAATTGGCTGTTCCACAGAAAAAGATTGTGGAACATCAATAGTATGAATGAATTCCTCACTGTGTTCTATCTCAATGTGTGTATCTTCAAATACAGGTTCCTCAAGAGTGAGTTATTGAGTTTGTGCAGACTCTTTACAAAGTGCCTTGGGAGACAGGCCAATTTCAATAGATGTCCCTTGTTGAGAAGAGACACCTAGAGGTGAGTTTATTTCCCTATCATCCTCTACAGTCTTTTGGGAAACTGTAGGGTGGCTGACAGTAACCTTGGCCCTTCTAGCTTTCTTCTTCTTAGGCTCAGAAGGGGCTACTGTGGGTTCTATTCCACTACCATCCTTATTTGCTGCACTTGGTGCAGTAACTCCCTCTTGACTCACCACATTGTCACCAGTTTCACTCTCTAGGGATCTTTTCTTGGATTCCTGTTTGGCAATTTTAAGGGCTTTTGGAAGTCTAGAGTCCCTAGGTGGAATGTATGGTGTAGAATGTGGGTTAACTGAATTTGGGTCTAATTCAGCTTCATTCTCAATTGTGAAAACAGTATAATCTGTTGGAAATGGAAAACCAAGGTTGGGCACTTGATTAACCATGTGTTGTGTGAAACATAGTGGAATATGTGCATTCAAATTTTGTGTGTTAAGAGATGTGTGTGTGTTTTTCTTTAAAACAGGACATTCTTCAAAATCAGAATTGTCCTCAACATTTCCACAAATATTATTAATACACATAGTTAAAAAGCGAGGATAGATGGATACCTTCTTGCCTATTGCGCTTTTCAACTGTGCCATGATCAGTTTTCCAATGTTCACCTTGTATCCATGGACTAATGAATGAGTGAGCTTCTTGATATATGATGGTATTCCATTCCAGCCTGTAGTCTTGGTAGAGAACACCTTCACCATTACATCAAAAATCATACTCCACTCTTTTCTCAAAAATTTCCTGTCCATTTCTCCTGTTTGATACCACTTATCAGAAGTTTCTTCAAGTTTAGAGCCAGAGTACCCAATCTTCAGAAAGAACCTTTTTAGAGTATCATCAGTGGCTAATTCCTTAAAGTTTTCTCCACTGGCTAGCACAATACCCAATGCCTCATTGATAATCTTTACTGAAAGAGAGTGACTTGCACCATCTATTTTGAACTTAATTTCTTCATCTTCTCCAGTTCCTTGAGCACTTGCAGATTTCCAGAATTTTTCAATTCTAACAGTATCAATTTTGGGGTTGGAGGTTACTGCATGACCTAGGTATGATTTATTTATGAACGAAATAAGTCCTTTGAAGTTTTCACCAGCATCACTAGGAGAAAAGATACCAGCAAAGTTGGTTTGAGCAATACTTTGTTTAGGTGCCATTGTTGAATGCTTTTGAAAAATGAGAGAGAAAATGCGGTTTTTGGATGCAGAAGGTTGAGAGGTTTTTGCAAATGAAAGAGATAGTAGATTAAACGGTAGATTCAGTTTCTAATATGAATCGATTTAACCTCTCTTAATTGAACGTGTGATAATGATATTACCCATTAACTCCACTTGCTATATTACGTGGCAGTTGCTATTAGATCGTGGATTGGTGAAAAGAAATATACGTATATATATATATATATATTAATATATATATATATATATCTTTCCACTATCTTTGACAGCAACTTCTCGTGACAGCAACTTTCATTGACAGTAACCTGTGCTCTTTTCTTTCTCTACCAATTCTGACAGCAATTTCTTGTGACAGCAACTTTCATTGACAGCAACTTGTGCGCTAACAACATTTCTGTCAATCAGCTTCATGAGTGACAGTAAGTTTTATCTGACAGTATACTTATCATAAGATCATGCTGTCACTGTTCACACATAACTTAAGTTAAGGACACATGTTTTCTTAAAATCGTATTAAGACAGACATGTAAAACTATTTTAGCATAGTCATAGCAAACATGATATCTAAAAATCCTTTTAGCATAGTCATAGCAAACATGATATCTAAAAATCCTTTTAGCATAGTCATAGCAAACATGATATCTAAAAATCCTTTTAGCATAGTCATAGCAAACATGATATCTAAAAATCCTTTTAGCATAGTCATAGCAAACATGCTGTCTGAACAAGTATCACAAAGTACCTTAACTTCTCATGACAGTACCTTCTAGTGACAGTACCTTTAAAGGTTTCTGTCATGAGCTTCGACTTCTTAGAATTGATAAACCAGTTAGATTATCATACCTGATTTAGCATTCCTAATTCACTCACCAACCTGGTAAATGTTGCTTCATCCAGTGGCTTGGTGAATATATCTGCAAGTTGCTTATCTGTTGGAACATAAACCAATTTTACATCTCCCTTTTCAACATGCTCCCTTATAAAATGATGCCTTATATCAATGTGCTTTGTTCTGGAGTGTTGAACTGGATTGTCTGATATGGCTATGGCACTAGTGTTGTCACAGTAGATAGGAATATTTGATAACTTTAGTCCATAATCCATTAATTGATTCTTCATCCAAAGAATTTGTGCACAGCAACTTCCAGCTGCAATATATTCAGCTTCTGCAGTTGATGTAGAAACTGAGTGTTGCTTCTTACTGAACCATGACACCAATCTCCCCCCAAGAAATTGACAGCTTCCTGTAGTACTTTTTCTGTCAATTTTGCAGCCAGCATAGTCTGAATCAGAATATCCAATTAGATCAAATCCAGTTTCCTTAGGGTACCAAAGACCTAGATTTGGGGTGCCTTTGAGATATCTAAAGATTCTTTTAATTGCAACTAAGTGTGATTCTTTTGGATCAGCCTGAAACCTTGCACAGAGACATGTAGCAAACATTATATCTGGCCTGCTTGCTGTTAAGTAAAGCAATGATCCAACCATGCCTCTGTAGGTACTGGAATCCACTTTCTTGCCTTTAGGATCTAACTCTAATTTGGTGGCTGTTGAGATAGGTGTCTTGGCAGGTGATGAATCTTCTAAGTTAAACTTCTTAAGAAGTTCTTTGACATACTTAGATTGGCAGATGAATATTCCTTCCTTCTTCTGATAGATTTGAAGACCAAGAAAGAATGCTAATTCTCCCATCATGTTCATTTCATACTTGTTTCTCATTAGAGATGAGAACTTTTCACACAATTTTTCGTTTGTTGAGCCAAAGATTATGTCATCAACATATATCTGCACAAGAATGATGTCTTTGCCATGGTATTTATAGAATAAAGTTTTATCCACCATACCTCTTATAAATTGATTTTCCAGGAGAAAAGTGGATAAAGTGTCATACCAGGCTCTTGGTGCTTGCTTTAAGCCATATAGAGCCTTGAACAGCTTGTAGACAAAATTATGCAGTTTGTCATTTTTAAATCCAGGAGGCTGTTCAACATACACTTCTTCTTCTAATTCTCCATTTAGAAAGGCACTTTTAACATCCATTTGAAATACCTTGAATTTGCAGTGTGCAGCAAAGGCTAAGAAAATTCTTATGGCTTCAAGTCTGGCAACAGGAGCAAATGTTTCATCATAATCTATCCCTTCCTGTTGACAGTAACCTTTGGCCACTAGCCTTGCCTTATTTCTTGTCACATTTCCACTCTCATCTATCTTGTTTCTGAAAACCCATTTTGTCTCAATGACTGATTTTCCTTTTGGCCTTGGAACTAGTTTCCAAACATTGTTTCTTTCAAATTGATTGAGCTCCTCCTGCATGGCCATCACCCAATCAGAATCCAACAATGCTTCTTCAACTATTTTTGGTTCCATTTGAGATAAGAAACATGAAAACATGCTTTCAGCAGAGATATTCCTCCTTGTCCTTACACCAGTAGTGGGATCTCCAATAATTAGATTACTGGTATGATCTCTGTTCCACTTTGTTGATTGAGGCAAGCTACTTGTTTGATGAGATTGTCTTTCATTAATATGAGGATTTGATTCTCCACCATTTTCATTGTTCTGCTCATTTAGCTCAAATTCTCCAGTCTCACATTCTTGTTGATTGATGCCTGAAATTGTCTGTGATTGAGCTGAGGTTTGATTTAGATTATGAGTATTGACAGATTCTTTCTCATATCCCATTGATTGAATGAGACTTGGTTCTTCATCAACATATTCTTCCTTTTCCAAGTATCCTTGATTTTCAAATCTGAAGGGTTGCATTTGACCATCCTCATGTAGCCCTGGAAACTTGGTTTCATCAAACGTGACATTGACACTTTCTTCAATTGTTTTGTGCTCCATGATATAGACTCTGTAGGCAGTCCTTTCTATCCCATATCCCATGAAAATGCCTTCATATGCTTTAGTATCAAACTTTCCTTTTCTTTCATGGTTGTCTTTCATAAAAAAGCACTTGCTTCCAAAAATATGAAAGTACTTGACAGTAGGTTTCTTTCCTGTCAAAAGATAGTAAGGAGTATTGCCATGAGCCTTGTTGATTAGTGTTCTGTTCTGTGTGTAACAAGCAGTGTTGATGGCTTCTGCCCAGAAATATGTTGGTAATTTAGCATTACTCAACATAGTCCTTGCAGCTTCAATAAGAGTCCTATTTTTCCTTTCTACAACTCCATTTTGCTGTGGAGTTCTTGCAGCAGAGAATTGTTGAACAATTCCTTGATCTTTGCAGAAGTTTCCAAGTGTAGCATTTCTGAATTCAGTTCCATTGTCACTTCTTAGAAATTGAACTTTTGCTTCAGGGGTCCTGTCAAGTACCCTTATGTGATCAATGATTTCTTGAGCAGCTTCATCCTTTGATTCTAAAAATTTCACCCAAGTGTACCTAGAATAGTCATCTATCATGACCAGTGCATATCTTTTTCTGGATAGTGATTGAACATTCACTGGTCCAAAAAGATCCATGTGTATCAACTTGAGTGCTTCTGTGTTAGTGTTGAGTTGCTTTGATTTATGCATTGCTTTCCTCAGTTTTCCCATTTGACAATCTTCACACAGTCCTTCTTGACAGAATTCCTGTTGAGGTAGTCCTCTCACCAATTCCTTCTTCATCAGCATGTTCATTGTTTTGAAGTTGAGATGAGAAAGTTTCTTGTGCCAAAGCATGCTATCTCCAACACTTGCTTTGCTGTAGAAGCAAAATATTCTTTCCTCATTTGTTGAGTTTAAGTCTGCAACAAATAGGCTTCCTTTCCTTACTCCTTTCAGAGATAGGCTTCTATCCTTCTTGTGGTGGATTGTACATTCCATCATGCCAAAATTTACTTTGAATCCTTTGTCAGTGAATTGACTGACACTGAGCAGATTATGCTTCAAACCTTCCACAAGAGAAATTTCTTCAATGACAACATTTCCAGCTTTTAAACAGCCATATCCCACAGTGTAACCTTTGCTGTTGTCTCCAAAGGTTATTGTTGGGCCAGCCTTCTCAACATATTGTGATAGCAGGGATATATCACCAGTCATGTGTTTGGAACATCCACTGTCGATTATCCACATGACCTGTTTACCTTTCTTTCCCTGCAAGTCAGAAAGAGTTTAATTTGCATTTGGTACCCAAGTCTTGTTGGGTCCTGCATACTCAGTATCATCAGAAACTTTATCAATATTTGACACAATATTATCAGAATATGATTCCTTGACTTCTTTTATTACCCACTTAGTTTTTGACTTTGACTTTTTCTTAGTGAGAGTAGACTTCTCACTTTCTTTAGTGGATTCAAAAGTCTTTGCAGTTTGCATATAAGAACATAATTCATTAGATGAAATTTGCAAATTAAAACATGTACTCATAGCAGTAATTTTGCATGGCATACAGTCAATGTTATTACAAACTACCAATTCTCTTTGCATAATGGGGGTTCTGTGTAAGTTCCCTTTCAACTCTGTTGCATTAGATATGCTACTAGTTGATTTCTTATAAACATGAGTTAAATGATGTGAGGAGCCACAATTATTGCAAAGTTTCCTTGGTGCCTGCTTAACATATGCATAATTATTCTTTTTATCAATGCCTAGCTTCCCATTTCTGTTTTTGGACTTGGAGACAACTGTCTTGACAATATGTTCAGAAGATGCTGTCGAACTATTTTTGACAGCATCTTTTGTACTTGATGTCTTGACAGTAGGTTTGAAAGTTACTGTCTTGGATGACTTCTTGACAGTATCTTTTTAACACTTGGTTGAACTGTTTAATACTGTTTCTGTCATAGACATTTTGACAGAATCTTTTTCTTTCTTAGATTCACTGTCAATCCTCTCATCTTCATCACAGAGTTCTTGATTAATAATCAGGGAATTTTCATTAACCTCAAACTCTGTACTTTTGAAGATTGGATTGCTCACATTTTTGAGGATGTGAGGTTTTACAGTATTATTATCATCATTGTTCTGTATAACAGCCTCTTTACCAGGTCTCCTGCTATAATCATAGCCTATACCTATCTTCTTACTTTCAGTATGTTTCTCATGATACTCTTGAACTATTTTAGAGGAATTTCTAAATGCCTTTAGCTTAAATTCATTTTCAGAAATTTCTTTTCTTAGATAATCCTCTATCTCTTTAGCACAGATTAAATCATTTTTTAGTCTTTCGTTTTCCTGAGCTAAAGAATCAATAGAACTGGTCTTAAGCAACAACACATCATTGTTGGATCTGAGTACTTCATTTTCTTTAGTTAATCTAGCAATTTCTTCATTTGCAGCAGATAAACTAGTATGAATATTAAACATTTCAGTACTCATTTCCTCAATGGTTTGCTTATAGTCATTTAAAGACATATCTAGTAATACTAGAGATGGTACCTGATTTGACGAGGTTGATGCTTCTTCATCCTCTCTAGCCATCAAGGCTAAATTCACAAATTCCTCTTCTTCTTCATTATCAGATTCATCCCAGCATTTTCCTTCAGCCACATAGGCTTTTCCTTGTCCTTTCTTAAATTGACTCCCAGTTCCTCTCTCCATTCTTTGTATTTGTTTTGGTCTTTTGCATTCAGTAGCAAAGTGACCAAGTTCATTACAATTGTAGCATCTAAACTTTGACCTATCTACCATTCCTGTTTTGTATCCTCCCTTGGTGCCAGTAGCAGGTTTTGATGAGCTTCCTTGGTTATACTTTGGAAATTGACCTTGAGGCTTATATGGCTTGTTCCTCCTGAACCTTATATTTTTGAATTTTCTTGCCATAAAAGCCATGGTTGGATTATCCATTTTCTCCATTTCTTCTAGAGTGAAGAATTCTTCATCTTCAACATCTTCTAGTTGAAGGACAACCTTTTCTTCATCTTCAACCACCTCTTCAATTTTCACAGATGAAAATTGAGGTTGTTGATCATTTTGAATTTGCTCAGTTGCTTGAAAATATGATGGTCCTTGAGCAACTAGAGCACCAGCCATGTTTGCCATCAATCCTTTGGATCCACTTTGTATAGCTTTCTTTTGATAATATTCAAGTTCATAAGATTTTAGAACTCCATACAATGTTTCAAGAGAGACAGAGTTTAAATCTCTTCCTTCTCTTATGGCTGTTACTCTATGCTCAAGGTGTTCTGGAAGAGTTAGTAGAAACTTGATATTGACTTCCTTCTTTTCATAAAACTTTCCATGAATCTGGAGCTCAGCTATCAGTTTGCTAAATCTTTCAAACATGTGAGTTAGCTCTTCTCCATGCTTGCCCATAAACGCTTCATATTGTGACACCAGTATTTGTTTTTGATTCTCTCTGACCTTTTCACTTCCTTCACATAACAGTTCTATCTTTTTCCACATATCCCTGGCAGAGTTGCAAGCTATTATATTTCCACTCATAGCTTTGTCCAGGGTAAGTGCATCTAGTAGAATGAGTTGCAGATGATCATCCAGTGCTACCTTTTCCTTTTCTGAGTCATTATACTCGGAAGGCTTCTTAGCAACCCAATGAGCTGAGATTACTACATCATTAACTGTAGCAGATGGAATTTCCTTTTGAGGAATGAAGGGGCCATTTTCCAGAATACCTAGGAATAGTGGATTCTGAGCTTTGATAAATAACATAATCTTCTTTTTCCATATGTTGTAGTTTTCTTTATCAAAAGCTGGAATCTTGATATTACTTGACCTTTGAATACTTGCCATTTGGATCTCAGATATGTGTATTAATCTGAATGCCCTGATACCAGTTGTTGGTCCAGGAAAGAATTGCAGAAGGGGGGTTGAATGCAATACTAATAAATTTCAAAAACTATTTCAACAACTTAAATAGAATTTGTGATTTACTAGTAGAAGAAATGCAAACACAAGTAAAATCAAATACGAGGATTTCACAAAATAAATGTTTTATTTATTTTGCAAAGTTTTGCTACAACCTTGAGAAAATAATTCTCAAGCTACAAATACTCAAGAGATTACAGTTGTTGAGTTGTTTATTGTATAAGTAGAATGCTCTATTTATAGTGTGATAATCTACTGTACTATCACCATCAACATGGGTTGCTGAGTTGCTGTTATATTCCTTTTGCAGCTCATTCCATGATTCATTCCCATGTGATCAACACAAAGTAACTTTAAGATACTTTCCACATTTGAGCCACCCAGATCTAGTCGTATTTAATTTTATCTGCTCTAGACTTTACAGGTTGTTCCATGTGATCTCTCGAGCTTCAGTTATAGACTTTCCAAGCTTGCTGTAAAGGTTGAATATTACAACACGCCTGCTTCTTTTGAACATGTACTCTGTCGTTTAATTTGACTTAGAAAATTCCTAAATCAGGCTGATTCTATATGACAGTATGTTTGCCACAAAGTTTGCTGTCAATGGATTACGCTTTGGTTGACAGTATGAATTTTCCGCATACATTACTGTCAAGAGTTTTGCTTTGGTTGACAGTATGAATTCCCGCAGAGATTGCTGTCAAGAATTGTGCTTTGATTGACAGCATGTTTTTCCCGCAGAGATTGCTGTCAGGAATTCCAAACTTACTGTCGCAAACTGTACATCAAAGTTGCTGTCATTAGAATCTCCGCCAATGTTGCTGTCAAGTTGAAACTTGCTGTCGACTTCGTGAAACTTGCTGTCGACCTAGGCAACATGTTGTTTCCTTGTAACCTTACTGTCAGGGTCTGACATTAACTTTTATTCCTTCTGTCGAACTTATGTATTTCTTGAGGCTTGAACATTATCGAACTTCTTCCAAGAATTACACTTATTACATGACAGTATTTATTTAAATTACAAGAATACATTTCAGGCTATGACAATATGTTCTACTTAGTAAAAACTAAGTATACCAATAAAACTTGTTAAGTTGTCTATTCCATCACCCATAAATCCCAACAAAAATACTGAATCGAAATAACACAACTGTTTGGGAAATATCTTTTAATAGATAAAACCCGGAGGTTTGTTACACAATCTAATCCTATGGATCAGCTACAAAATCAAACACTCCTAGGATAGTTTAGGCACGAGGACCTTCTACCCGACACTTCCTGAAAGCGGGCTAAGCCGGCTTTCCTACTAGATGGACTGTCTAGCAGCTTACACAGAGAAGATATAAGAGAGAGAAGATAAAGTTGTGTGTTGAGGTGTGTTTTGAAATGAAATACAACAGGCCTATTTATAGACTTTAGAAAATCACTATGCTGCTAATTTACGTAACTGATGATGTCAGTTATAAAATGATTTTCAAACCTGCTGCCGAACTTTTGATCTGCTGCCAAACTTTTGATTTTCAAAAGTTTATAAAATCAAACATGTGGGACCCAGCTTGCATAGTACTTTTGGTTACTATTCATGAATAGTAATTTCGGTTACTATTCATATGAATAGTACTATTCATATAAATATTGATTTCGGTTACTATTCATATGGATAGTGATTTTGAATACTATTCATTTTCCTCTTAATTTGACATCCTTAAATATGCAGCTTCCAAAATGGAGGATATCAATACTACTCTAAACTCAATCATACCTCTTAACAGTTTTTCTGAGTTAGATACTTCGATTCCTTTGTGAAGTGTTGACGCCTAGTGCAACTAGTCTGGTTCACAGATGACTAACATTCACTCATGGTCTTTGTATCATGTCTTTAAGACCACTGTAATCTTTTGGCCCTTCAACTGAATCATCTGTACATCTTATTCTGTCACTGAGGCTTGATCATGTTAATGAACTTCTTTCAGCGACTTGATCTTTATTGATGCCCGTTCTTCAACTTTCACGATCCCTGTATAGAGTTAATATTATTTATCTTTTATCCTAGTTGAGTTATATATGTCCTCTATTACATATTACATTACATTATACTTTACATTATAAAAGTTATTTATATTGATATAGGAACAATCGTCTCTCATCCATCTCTCTTTCTACCTAATAATAGTAATGTTAGTTTTTACGTTGTCATTAGACTTTTGTTGATTATAAACATCATTTTTTTCCTCTTAATATTACCTATTTTCAATAAAAAAAAATTTATTTGAATTACTTATTTTCAATAAATTTCTTTTTAATTTACAGTTTTAGTACCTTCGTGGATTTTTTTTTCCTACCTGATTTGTTCTTTATTCTAGTTAGAGTTGGTTCGTTCTGCTATCCAAATTTGTAGATGTTTATATATTTAACAGAAAATTCTATGCATATATGAACTCTAACTCGAAGTCACCATCTTACGTTTAGTTTTATGAAAATTATTATAGAAAATGGAGCAAAACTTTAATTATGTTCAAATTAAATTATTGAGAAATAGATTTAGAAAAATCTTATTTGATTATTTCATTGGTAAATTATTTGATATTTCAAATTTTGCAAGTTTTCACTTCATGTGAAATCATTTAATTATGTAACAAAAGTTTACTCGACGTCGCCTCACGTCTGGCATTTTTTTATATAAAATTTATTATTATCATCGGATAAAAATTTAAATTATTTAGAGTTTTTGTGCCTTCGTGATTTTTTTCCCTATCCAATTTGTTCTTTATTTTTTATGAGAAAATTTGGTTTTTTTTGGTATCCAAGCTTAAATATTTAACAGAAAAATCTCTGCTTACATAAATTGTTACTCGAAGTCACCATCTCACATTTTGTTTTATGAAAATTATTATATATATTGGAGAAAACTTTAATTATATTAAAATTAAATTATTGAGAAATAAATTTAGGAAAAAAATATTTGATTATATTATTAGTAAATTATTAGATATTTCAAATTTTGCAAGTTTTCATTCAATATGAAATCGTTTAATTATGTAACAAAAGTATACTCGACATCACGGCGCCGTCTCGTATATTTTTATATAAATTTTGTTATTATCATTGGATAAAAATTTAAACTATTCAGAGGTTTAGTGCCTTGGTAGATTTTTTTTCTACCCAATTTGTTCTTTATTTTTATGCGAGGGTTGATTTTTTGTGGAATCCGAGTTTATATATTTAACCAAAAAATTTCTGCACACATAAATTGTAACTCGAAGTCACCATCTTACATTTTGTTTTATGAAAATTATCATAGATTTAGAGCAAAACTTCAATTATATATGTTTAAATTAAAATATTGAGAAATAGATTTAGAAAAAAATTATTTGATTATTAAATATTTCAAATTTTGTAAGTTTTTACTCCATACAAAATCATTTAATTATGTAACAAAAATTTACTCGACGTCGCCTCATGGCGCCGTCTCGCATTTTTTTATATAAAATTTATTATTATTATTGGATACAAATTTAAAATTTTTAGAATTTTAGTGCCTTCGTGGATTTTTTTCCAACCCTATTTGTTCTTTTTTCCTATGAGAGAGTTGGTTTTTTCTGATATCCGAGCTTATATATTTAATAGAAAAATCTTTGCATACATAAATTGTAACTCGATATCACCATCTTACATTTTGTTTTATGAAAATTATTATAGATATTGAAGCAAAACGTTAATTATGTTTAAATTAAATTATTGAGAAATAGATTTAGAAAAAAGATTATTTGATTGTGTAATTAGCAAATTATTAGATATTTTAAATTATGCAAGTTTTCACTCCATAAGAAATTATTTAATTATGTAACAATAGCTTACTCGACGCCTCACAGCGTCGTCTCACATTTTATTATCATAGGATAAAAATTTATATTATTTAGAGTTTTAGTACCTTGGTGAATTTTTTCTACCCATTTTTTTCTTTATTCTTGTAAGTGTTGGTTTGTTTTGGTATCGCAATAGCTTATATATTTAACAGAAAAATCTCAATATACATAAATTGTTGCTCGAAATCACCTTCTTACGTTTTGTTGTATGAAAATTACTATGAATATTGGGACAAAACTTTAATTTTGTTTAAATTAAATTATTGAGAAACGGATTTAGAAAAAATTCATTTGATTATATCATTATTAAATTATTTGATACATCAAATTTTGCAAGTTTTCACTTGCACTGAAATCATAATTAGTGAAAACTTTTCTAAATTTTGATATTTCAATTATATTATTATTAAGTTTTCACCCATAATCCGTGAAAACTTTTCACTCCATGTGAAATCATTTAATTATGTAACAAAATTTTAATCGACTTCAACTCACGGCATTGTCTCGCATTTTATTATCTAAAAATTATTGTTATCATTGGATAAAAATTTAAATTATGAAGAACTTAGTTTGGTAAAAAAAATTCATATCACTAATATCATATATTTAAATATTTAAAATCTTATTTATTTTGACTTACAATTTAATTTATATAAACATACTATTTCCAAATATTTGCGCACTATTTATTTATTAATTATGTTTTGAATGAATTGTGATTCGAAAAAATCGTTGTAAAAATAATTTTTATTAAATAATATTTTATATATATACATTGCAGAAAGTTACTCGATGTCAGTTCAAGACGCCATCTCGCATGTTATTGAAAATTATATATATATATTTTTTCTTGTGCAAGCTTGTGGGCTCATATAATAGAATTCATTCTTAATAATTTTCGGGTAAAAGAAAATTGAATCCAAACATATGAAATTAAGAAACAAACACTAACCACTAGGGACAAACCCGAAACAAGTAAAAATTTGTAAAATAATTTTTTTAATAAGGATATTACAATATAAATAATAGGTAATAAATATCATCTTATTTAAATTACATGTCTATTTGGTATAAGAATTAAAACAAAAAATATAAGTTAATTTTTTATGCATCTTAATTCTTGCATACAAATACTTTCAACTTAAGAAAAAAATCTTGTCAAATAAAAAAACTTAAGCTAAATATTAAAATAGATATACACTCATTACATAATTATTATATAATATTAGATATAATTATTTTCAATTCAATAATATAATGATGTAATTCGACTAGGAATTGAAAAACAAGTTCTACTTCTACTAACATTAGAATTCGTACAATGGATAATATATAAACAGGAAACAGACCACATTGACAGACAGATGACATGGTTTGATAGAAATAGATGGAGAGAAGTAGTAACGTAGGTTTCGATTCTGGTTCTCGCCAAGATTTATTCATGCACATTCGTACATGTATTAATGGAAGTTGTTCGTATCCTTGTTGTATCTCGACAAAGGCACTTTTCAAACATTATAGGAACTGTAATAATTTAGATTGTCGTCGTGGATGTGATCGTGTTAGAAATTGGCAAAACAAACGTAAAGAAACTGCGCCTGAGATCTCTTCGGTTAAGGGAACTTATGATGTTGCCTCAGGGAGTTGGTCAGTTGGAGCTACAGAAGGTTTGAATCAGGTTGGAAAGCGCTTAAAGGTGGATCATGTTTTGCAATCTGTACCGGGTGATTTTGGTATTTCTCCGAAACCAGATGTTGCCTATAATGGTTCTCGTGCTCAGCAACCAATAACACCAACAATATCTGATGTCACACGGTCAGTTGGAGCTACAAAAGGTTTGAATCAGGTTAAAAAGTCCTTAAAGACGGATCATGTTTTGCAATCTGTACCAACTGATTTTGAAATTTCTCCCAAACCGGATGTTGCTTATAATGGTTCTTGTGCTCAGCAACCAATAATAATATCTGATGACACACGGTCAGTTGGAGCTACAAAAGGTTTGAATCAGGTTAAAAAGTGCTTGAAGATGGATCATGTTTTGCAATCTGTACCCACTAATTTTGAAATTTTTCGCAAACCAAATGTTGCTTATAATGGTTCTCGTGCACAGCAACCAAGAATATCTGATGTCACACGGTTAGTTGGAGCTACAAAAGGTTTGAATCAGGTTCAAAAGTGCTTAAAGATGGATCATGTTTTGCAATCTGTGCCCACTGATTTTGAAATTTCTTGCAAACCAGATGTTGCTTATAATGGTTCTCGTGTTCAGCAACCAAGAATATCTGATGTCACACGGTCAATTGGAGCTACAAAAGGTTTGAATCAGGTTCAGAAGCGCTTAAAGATGAATCATGTTTTGCAATCTGTACCCACTGAATTTGAAATTTATCGCAAACCAGATGTTGCTTATAATGGTACTTCTCGTGCTCAGCAACCAAGAATATCTGATGTCACATGTATGGAGATGGACACTAGCGTGAGTCCTGCGAAAGGATTCCTGTGTGCTGATAATACCTCAATCGGAATGTCTAATGATGGTTCTTCTAAGTTAATAACCGCTGATAATGGAATTGACCAGGCTAAATATGTAAGTGCGACGTTACCAACTGAAGACATGGGTGCAACCAAACCCAAGAAGCCAGAAGCAAAGGTAGTATCATTGATTGAACTGTTTACTCCAGATCAAGTTCGGGAACATATTGGAAGCCTCAAGAAGTGTGTAGGGCAGAGTAAAGGAAAGACAGGAAAACCTCAAGCCATGGAGCAGACTGAAAATGATCCTTGCCAGTTATGTGGAGTGGCAAAGCTTAATTTTGAGCCTATACCTATATATTGCACGCCTTGTGGTGCTCGTATCAAACGAAATGCAAAGTATTACACTGCAGAAGCTGTTGATTCACGACAACATATTTGCAATTTTTGCTATAATCAAACTCCTGGAGACAGTATTGTTGTTGGTGGAACTCCGTGTCCCAAGGCAAGACTTGAGAAACAGAAGAACGATAAATTTACAGATGAAGGATGGGTTCAGTGTGATAAATGTCATGCTTGGCAACATCAAATATGTGCATTGTTTAATAGCCGAGAGAATGAAGGTGGTCAAGCTAAGTTTACCTGTCCATGCTGCTATATTGCTGAAGTTGAAAGAGGAGATTGTACGCCCTTGCAACAGAGTACAGTACGCGGAGCAAAAGATTTGCCAAAAACAAGTCTTAGCGATCACTTAGAGCAACGATTGTTTAAAAAACTGAAGCAGGAGAGGGCAAATAGAGCTAGGTTTCAGGGGAAAACCTATGATGAGGTTCCAGGAGCAGAAGGTCTTGTTGTAAGAGTTGTGTCATCCGTGGACAAAAAGCTGGAAGTGAAGAAACAGTTTTTTGAGACTCTTAAGGAACTGAATTACCCAAATGAGTTTGCATACAAGTCAAAGGTAGTATTATTGTTTCAGAAGATTGAAGGCGTGGAGGTGTGCCTATTTGCCATGATTGTCCAGGAATATGGAGCAAATTGTCAACAGCCAAATAATCGACGGGTATATCTGTCATATATGGATTCTGTAAAGTACTTTCGGCCAGAAATCAAAGCAGTTACTGGGGAGGATCTTCGCACATTTGTTTACCATGAGATATTGATTGGATACCTTGAACATTGCAAAAAACGTGGTTTCACGAGTTGCTACATATGGTCCTGTCCTCCAATCAAGGGTGATGATTATATATTCCACTGTCATCCAGAAATGCAAAAGACACCAAAATCTGATAAGCTGCGGGAGTGGTATATAACAATGTTGGAGAAAGCTGCAAAAGAAAATATTGTGGTTGAGTTAACTAATTTCTACGATCATTTCTTTGATTCTGGTGGCAGCTCTGGTGAGTGTAAAGTGAAGGTGACTGCAGCTAGACTTCCGTATTTTGATGGAGACTATTTTCCTGGTGCTATTGAAGATTTTATCCATCAGCTACAACAAGAGGAGGGTGGGATACTCGTTAATGAAAAAACAAGTAAAACAATTGGAAAGAGGGCTCTAAAAGAATATGGTCAAGCTGATCTTTCTGGACATGCATCTAAGGATTTTTTCCTTATGCATAAACTTCGGGAAGCTATTAGCCCAAAGAAGGAAGATTTCATCATGGTCCATTTGCAGCACTCATGCTCTCATTGCTGTACTCTAATGACTTCTGGAAACTTTTGGGGTTGCTGTCAGTGCAAAAATTTCAGGCTATGTGACAAGTGTTACGAGGCAGAACAGAAACTCGAGAAGAGAGAGAGGCATCCTGTCAATAACCAAAGGGACATTCATATATTGTATCCTATAGAAGTTAGTGGTGTCCCTGAAGATACACAAGATAATGATGAGATTCTTGGTAGTAAGTTTTTTGACACTCGTCTGACCTTTTTGGAACTTTGTGAAGGCAACTACTATCAGTATGATACCTTACGCCGTGCTAAACATTCTTCAATGATGCTCCTCTACCATCTTCACAATCCGAATGTTCCAGCATTTGTGCCTGTATGCCAAGTATGTCGTCTTACTATTGAAACTGGTCAAGGTTGGCATTGTGAGATGTGTCCTGATTATTGTATGTGCAATGCTTGTTATCAAAAGTATGGGGAAAGTAATCATTCTCACAAATTGGTTCAAGATCTAGCGATTGTAGATGTGGATGCACAGAACAAAGAAGCTATGCAACAAAAAGTTACTCATCAGAGAAAGTTGCTTGATCTGCTAGAGCATGCTATTTTGTGTAAAAATTGCCCGGATCCCAATTGTTGCAAGATGAAAAGCCTTATCCAGCACAGTACACAAAGCAAAACATGTGATACTGGTTGTGATCAGTGTAAAAAGATCTTGAATCTATTAAAAGCATTATCTCGATGTCATGTACCTCACAGCCGGTTAAAAGACAGCGAATCTTTGTATAGAGGTTTAAAGGAAAAATTGAGGAGGTACGTGCAGGCTGATTCTCGAGGACAATCTGGGAAAACTCAGAGGATGTCACAGCAGGCTGCTGAGATTTCTGGCATATGTTGATATGAAGTGTGGTAGATTATTGATCGACAGAATATTTCTGGTTGAAGTTTATTGTTGATATGTTGATGTCTTGGTTGTGAGTAGTTTGGTTAAGCTGTACACAAATTATTGATACAAGTGATGTAGCAAAACAAGGAAGAGAAGAGTTGATATTGATATAAATTTGTTCTGTCAATAAGCCTACACTTCCTTGTTTCTGAAAGACACATTTCTGTAATATTGAATTAAATGTTACTCAATTCTTAGATCTTAGCTTCTTTTACAGGAGTATATATTTATATAATTTAATTTGTTTTCTATATATGGAGATGCCTACTGCATATAACTGTGTTGCTGCATTGGTAATTTGTTAAATGATGTTTATGTGGACGATAACTTTACGGCCTATGCATGTACTATACCTACTTGAAGGAAAATATGAGTTGATTTGTTTTCTGCTTCCTGTTGTACATGCAGTTGTAGGACGACCAAGAAATTTTTGTTTCGCACAATCACTTGGGTTTAGAGTGATTTGACAAGATCGAACATATATATTGTTTAGAGGATCCGTTGATAATTTAAATAATGTGTTTCTACACGACGAGTGTTTTAACAATGTCCTCACAATAGGAGAAATTGAGAAGATGATATTTTTGTAATTTTTCAAGCCAACATATAAATATATTTAATCCTCTATGCATGTTAGTCTGTTTTGAATATAAGCAGTAACATGTTGGAAACTAGGCTAATTACCAACTTTATCTTCCTTAAAAAAATTCGAGATTAGAGTATAAAAAAGGATGTAAATCCATGTCATCTAATAACAACTGTATCAAATAACTGGATTTTTGTTTAAATCTTTTCCTTCAATTGATCGACCCATTCACTTGTATTTTTAAGGTGTCGTCCACCGTAGCAGTTATAATATGAAAGATACATTGCTATTTCTTATTAGTATATTAAAAAAAATTATTATACCACTAGCAAAAAACTTTACCAAGACCTCAAAGTCAATGGGCTTTGAATACGAATTCACCAGCATCCGAAAGTGGAACGTAGAAATTTATCAAGACCGTGTCCAAGTTTTTATATTAAAAAAAAAGACCGTATCCAAGTCATTTTATATTTTTACATTTGCGTCCCAACTCAGCAATTTATGTTGTTGGTAGTGTTGCAGATTTCGGAAATTGGAACTATTCGGTTGAGGTATCGATTTATGATTTATCGGGTGATTCGGTTGAAAATTTGGCGATTTATTGGCGATTTTTGCAAAATCGGTCAAATTGGTTCCAAAATTTTGACCGATTTTTGGGTGATTTATTGACGATTTTTCAGAAATCGGCCGATTTTTATAACAGAGGTTGTTGGTGCTTATTATAAGATTCGACGACTTCTCTTTGGGGGGAAAAAAAAAAAAGAATCCACGACTTCCAATAATAATGGCAAATTATGGTATAAAATTCAAAATTTTGAATTAGTAATTTTGTAGACTTAATTTATCTATCTAGAAAAAATAATTTGAGAAAAAATCTACTTTTTACTGAATGGGTGTTTGGGGTATAATAAAATTAGTAGATTTTGCCTTAAAAACATAAACATAAATGTCATAAATGATAAGATAATTGTAAAAATACTTACTCCCTCAGTCCCACCTATTTGTTTACATTTCTAAAATAGTACGCATTTTAAGGTGCATATAAAATATAGTCCCGTAACTTATTTTTACAATTTTATGATTTTGAATAAAAATAGAATGTTTATATTTATATTGAAAAAAAAGAAAAATTTAAAAATAAATTATAGAACTATACTTTATATACATCTTAAAATGCGTGCCGGATACTCTCTCAGAAACGTAAACAATTGGCTAGGACATGGTTATATAGGTGTTTGGATAAATTTACACGGTGTAGTATTTTTCAAATTAACTTTAAAAAAAATATTATTTAACATAATAATATCAATATAAGTATTTTAAATTAAAAATACATTTAAAAATATAAATTTAAAATATAAATTATTAAATAAGTAGAAAATCAAGCAAATAATAAATAAATTGACATGTACGTCGTTACTAACATTCAACTTATTTATAAATTGAGCTAATAAATTGTGTAGGCAAACATCCTCGTAAGTTAAATTATTATGAAATTATAAACCATAAGCTAGCTAAAATTAACCAAGCATACCCTATATGTAGTATAATATAATAATAAAATTGTTACTTCATCTAATACCACTGTTCTTGGGTTTATTAAATGATTAGAAGACAAAAAAATACTAAAAAAAAGAATTACAGATACTGAAATTTGATTAACTTATCTGGATTCTCGATCAAAGTAAAAAACCAAACCAAACCAAACGTACTCAGTATATCCCGCATGAGCAGGGTCTGAGGGGGTAGGAACTAGGATGTACGCAGTCATGCCCCTACATAAAGGTAGAGAGACTGTTTCCGGTTTTGACCCCCGGTAGGAGTCGAACCCGTGACCTCACGGTTCACGGATTGGACACTTACCACTGTGTCAACTCAACCCTTATTCTCGATCAAAGTCATATCAACAAATCCAAACTCTTTATTAAAAGCAGAACCCCTGTATGTCATGTAGGTATGCCACTAAATATTAATTAATTTATTTAATATTTAATTAAAAATGTAATATTATATAATAATTTAATTTAATAATGAAATTATATACTATGTGTCTATTAACTAAAAATTGAAATAAAAGTAGGAATATAGTATTACATAGAACTTAGGACTTCTTTAATTAATATTTAAAAAGTATCTATAATAAATTAATAATAAATACAATTAATAATATAACTACTCTTATATTACTAGAATGAAGTTATATAAATTTAATTAATTAAAATAATAATATTAAATATTTATTTAATTTGATAGTGAAATTATATACTAGGAGTCTATTAACTAGCAGTCGAAATAAAAATCGAGAATTGAAATAAAAGTCAGGAATATAGTATTACATAGAACTTAGGACTCCTTTAATTAATATTTAAAAAATATCTTTAATAGATTAGTAATAAATACAATTAATAATATAACTACTTTTATATTACCAGAATGAAGTTATGTAAATTTAATTAATTAAAATAATAATATTAAATATTAATTTAATTTGATAGTGAAGTTATATACTAGGAGTCTATTAACTAGCAATCGAAATAAAAATCGAGAATATAATATTATATACAACTTGGTGCTACAAGATTTTATTTGAAAAAATTAAAATTAAAAATATAAAATAATTCATCATAATCCGTACTTCGCACGGGTTATCGGCTAGTAACAATAATAATAAAAAATTGATAAATAAGATCATGTTTTTTTTACTATTTAAACTTCTACTCATAAATTTTAATTACAAAATTAATCATAAATTTTTCCTTCTAAATTACCATGCTTGATAATGTAAGTCCATTGATTTTGTTTTTATTACAAATAATTGGAGTTTAAAAAATAACATTACATGAAACTTATTTATCAATTTTCTAATAAGAAATAGAGAAAGTAAAAAAAAAAACCTTTTGAGCTCTGTTGGTTTACATGCTAATTGGGCCATAACTCCTCCCCCTCCTCCTTTTTAATGTCTAGCTTGGTCAACTTGTGGCTAAAGAAAACACGAGATGTCAACATGTAATTTATTAACAATTGAGTTTCTTTTGGTAATTAAATATGAGTAATGCTAGGTACTCAAAAACGATTCCAAAAATGTTCTCAAATCTTATGTGGTATTGTATTATTTTATTCATATTTTATTCATGAAATTTATATTAATACACCATGGGGAACACTTTCGGAAATTCTAACATTTCTCATTAAATATATAGAGCAGTTGAATGATGAAAAAAGTAATAAATTCGTACTAAAAATGTTAAATAATCCAAAAAATTATTCTAAAAATTGTACAA
Organism: Kitagawia praeruptora; assembly: GCA_037693485.1. Taxonomy (NCBI): domain Eukaryota; kingdom Viridiplantae; phylum Streptophyta; class Magnoliopsida; order Apiales; family Apiaceae; genus Kitagawia; species Kitagawia praeruptora. The sequence goes on from CM075346.1 coordinate 143,247,779, forward strand.
AATGTTTACATGTCATTGTATAATTGATAATTTTCCTAACTAAAATATGGAATCCGCGTATGCATATACATTAGACAAATCAAATCTTACCATGTTTTTGTCACATCATTTGAGGAAATTTTTGAAAGATTTATTTGAACTAGTTTAATGTCCGTGCTTCGCACACGTGAGTTCATATTTTAAATAAAATTTATTTTAAATTTTAATAAATTATAGTATATAATTTTACAATATAGAAATAAAAATTGGTCAAGGAATTTTTTTTTGGCAAGATTGTTTTAATTGGATGGCTCTGGCAGTCCCATTATAATTATAACCAATTATTTGGCATTAATAATAACAACTGTCAAATTTTTGGTATTATCATCAAGGAAATAATTTTTGGCATGAGTCGTTTGTCATGATGTATATTTTATATAATATCGGGTCAATATTTTTTAAATATGGATCATATCATATAACTGGATGGGTAATTTAAACGGATCCCGAACCTAATCCTAAGCATATAATTTACTACTATAATGGGTCATGAATATCTATCAAACCTGGATCCCGAACCCGAGAAAAGGGTTATCCAACAATTTATAATATATAGATTCCTTAGCATTAATCAAATTGGTAATCTACAATTGCTATAAAGCTGAGTATGCAAAACGACTCAAAATGCCAAAAAACTATAAACAAAATGCACTTCTTTCTTCTTTTACTACTTGCTTTACAGCACTTGTGTTGGGGATTAAAAGCACTAGATTCTACTTTACCACCTTTGAATACGATATCATGGACGCAAATCACACTATTTTGAACGCTGAAAACACTTCTATGCCCGGATGTCCAAAGAAATGTGGAAATCTGACGATACCATATCCATTTGGCATCATATCAGAAGGTCTTAACTGTTCCAGGGACTCCTCGTTCGATATTACCTGCAACTACACAACCGATCCTCCCAAGGCCTTCATAAGAACTGGTAATCTTCAAGTGCATGATATATCCAACTCTGAGTTACGTATTTCGAATCGTTTGGCTTACAAGTGCTACGATTCTTCTGGGGAAGTAACTGAAGTACGATCTTTGTCCAATAGCTTGGGAGGAACTTCACTTAAGTATTCCAAAGATAATGTGTTAACTGTTGTTGGTTGTGATGACTATGCCAACATATACAGTTCTCCAGAAGGAAACTTGCCTAAAGGATGCACTACCACATGCGAAAACACTGATGAAGTCCCTGAAAATGAGTGCTCTGGTAGTGGCTGTTGTCAAGTTTCCGTCAATCTTGAGAAGTTTTACCAAGTCTTCCTCGAAAGCTATTATAACCATACAAACGTCTCATCCTTCAATAATTGTGGGTATGCATTTTTTGGTGAGAAAAGTAGATTCAAGTTTCGAGGTAAATCAGATCTTGATGATCCAAACTTCCGAAATAGGACGCAGGCTAGTGTTCCTAGAGTACTAGATTGGGCTATTGGAAATAAAAGTTGCCCTGAAGTAGATCAGGACAAAAATTCTTATGCTTGCAAAGACCTAAATAGCTACTGCGCGCATCAATGGAACTCAGTCTGTAGGATATCGCTGCAGCTGCAAAGATGGTTATGAGGGCAATCCGTATCTTAGTCCAGGATGCACAGGTAATTAACTAAAGTTATATGCTTCATTCGATTTAAAACTAGTTGACCAAGTGTATTCCCATGAATTAATCTGATGTTTAACTTTTGCAAGATATCAATGAATGCGAACGACAAATAGATGCTTGTGATCATGACTGCACTAATGCTCAGGGAAGCTATAGTTGCTCTTGCCGATCCGGGTACTATACCGATGTTCGAGATAATAAAAAATGCATTTCTAAAAGCTCCAAGTCCCAACTGATCAAGTATATATTAGGTAAATTTACCCCAACTAGCTAGTCAGCTCCACTAAAACAGAAAAAATTACAATTTTAAAAATATCAAAGAGAAATATTAGGCGTCACATCTAAATTTTTTTGTTTCCACCATTGTTTTTCAGGTATAGGATTTTGTTGCCTCTCAATAATCATTGGAATGAATTGGTTATATTGCATCATGAGGAACAGAAAGCACACCCAACAAAGAGAGAAATTTTTTCAACAGAATGGGGGTCTCCTATTAAGACAAAGTACTTCAGAGGATGGTTCTATCGAGTCAACAAAACATTTCACATATGAAGAACTGAAGAACGCAACCAACAACTATGCTACTGAAAGGATTCTGGGACAAGGTGGTTATGGTATAGTTTACAAAGGAATTTTACCCGATCGACGTGTAGTTGCGATCAAAAAGTCTAAAATAATGGATCTGAGTCAAGTAGGACAATTTATCAACGAGGTGAGGATTCTTACCCAGGTTAATCATAGAAATGTTGTTAAACTTTTAGGGTGTTGTTTACAATGCGAGGTACCAATGTTGGTATATGAGTTTGTATCCAATGGTACCTTGTCCGATCATGTGCACAATAAAGATAGAGTTGGTTCATGGTTATCATTGGAGAGCCGCTTGAGGATTGCTGCTGAATCTTCGGGTGCCCTCGCATATCTTCACTCAGCAGTTTCTATGCCCATCATTCATAGAGATGTCAAATTAGCTAACATCTTATTGGATGATCATCATGTTGCCAAAATTTCGGATTTCGGAGCATCCAGGCTGATACCCATGGATCAAACTGAAGTGACTACATTAGTCCAAGGAACCATAGGATACTTGGATCCAGAATACTTCCATACAGGCCAATTGACCGAAAAAAGCGATGTTTATAGCTTTGGGGTGGTCCTTGCGGAGCTTTTAACCGGAAGACAACCAATTTGCATGGCCAATCCTCTGGAAGAAAGAAATCTAGCCACTTATTTTATTACCTCCTTAAAGGAGAACCGGTTACTCCAAATTATAGAGCCTCGCTTAGTGAAGGAAGGAACATTTGATCAACTTCAAAAGGCTGCTCAACTTGTGAAAAGGTGTCTTAGCCTTAATGGCGATGAAAGGCCAACAATGAAGGAAGTGACGATGGAAATAGAAAGCTTTATGAAATTTACTAAACATCCTTGGGCTAATCAACAAGGCAATGAAGACATCATGAGCTTAATAGGTCATACTGAGATTCAGCATTCGGATCTTTATGAAATTCAACTAAGTTCCTACCATAATGTTGCAGAAGACTCCGAACAATATAGCTCAAGTACTATTAGTTTGTTGCACCCGCCAACCAGCCCTCGCTGAGACATCTCAGTTGTCAAGATTTTGTGATTTGTGTAATAAACATATTAAGTATGTCGCATTTGAAATGTCGTATGTGCATGTCTTCTGCTCTTATTTCAATTATATCAAGTTTTTTTTTTTGTTGCTAAGTTCAGTTATATCGAATCATGCATTTGTAAGTGATGCTTGTAATCTGGACACTTTCTGCAGAGTACATACAGGGGACCGACATGACCCCCTAAAACCGAATTTTACGTTTTTCCATCATTAAAATTTTGAAAATATAAGAAAGGGTGGGTTTTTACAAAATTTTTAAAGTATGTGAATGTTTTTGCAAAATTTACTCGGTACCCCTTAAAGATAAATCAACCGGTGAGTGTATATTCAAAGGAACCATGTAATCGTACCTTTGCATCTATTCTAATTACATATTTGATGATTCAAGATTTCATCCAGCCTTAAATTTCATTCTAAATTCCATTATTTGATAACACTTATAGATGTGGTCCATATTGTGGATGTAGTATAGCCTAGATCATATCTAGAATTAGCAAAGCAGGATCTAATATTTTATAAGGACTATAAAATAATCCAATAATTTTGTCTAAAAATTATTGTAAACAATAATTAACTATAAATTGACTTAACCAGTAGATGATTGATGGTTGTTAACAATAACCAAATTGTTATTGGAAAATGCTAGAGTCCCCAAAAGTATTCCCAATTTGATACCCAAATGATTACTTGAATGATGCTATAAATCTCCATCAAATCTGTTGGGAATTAATTTAAGTTTGTTTTATTTATTGAAAAATGCTAGAGGTACCAAATTAGGTACCAAAAATTGTTACCAAATGACTTGTCATTATTGTGATTGGTTATCATTATAATGGGCCCGCCAGGGCCAACCAATTAAAACAACCCAATATGCCAAATATTTAATGCCATGTCATTTGGTGGCAAATTTTGGTACCCAATTTGGTACCTCTAGCACTACTCTTATTTATTTATGTTTTATAATATTTGATTTGATTTGGTCAAGAAGTCTTTGATTTGGTAGTTTGTTTTGGTCGTAAGCTGTTAGAGTAATTGCTAGGAGTGAGCTAACAGTGGAGGTTGATAAGGTAAGTGATTAGCTTGTTTCCAAGATTATAGCCACTATGGTGGAAAGTTTGTCTTTTTTCCTCTTATTTAATCTCATGTAATCGTTAGTTTTATTAAGAATAAAGGTAGTAGTTTTTTCTCTCTACATTTTCTCAGTGAGTAATTAATCTATTATGTAATATACGCAGGGACAGAGGGAAGGGGGGGCACGGGGTGGCGGCCGTCCCCCCAAAAATTTGAAAATGTAAAAAAAATTCATATATATATTTTAAAATTTTGAATTTCGTCCCCCCATTTTAATAAAAAAATTCATTTAGTCCCCCCATTTTTATAAAAAAAATTCATTTAGTCCCCCTATTTTTACCAAAAAATTCATCTAGTTCCTCTATTTTTTTCAAAAATCTTCATTTAGTTCCCCATTTTTTCTAAAAATCTACATTTAGTCCCCAATTTCTTACCAAAATCTTTATTTACTCCCCTATTTCTTACGAAAATCTTCATTTAGTCTTCTATTTCTTACAAAAATCTTTATTTTTCACAAAAATCTTCATTTAGTCCATTATTTTTTACGAAAATTTTCCGATATCTTCCGGTTATCAAAAAATTTTCCGATGACCGAAAAATTTGGCCCCCCCAATTTTTATTCCTGGTTTCGTCCCTGTCTATACGCTTATATACATCATATGGTATCCAAGCTTGGGTCGTTGTATGCCTAAGTATCAGTCCAAACACAAAAGAAATCATGGAAATTTCTAAGGCAAAAGAAGGCTATGTGGGTTTAAGCTATCCAATGTTAACAAGAAGCAAATATACAACATGGTCCCTTAAGATGAAAGTGTTCATGAAGGCGCAAGGAGTTTGGGGTGCAATTGAGCAGAAGGATCTCAAGGTAGCAGTTGACGAGAGGACGGTGCAGGTAGCCCTTGCAGCCATATATCAAGGTGTGCCCGAGGAAATATTGTTGGCCATTTCTGAGAGAGAAACTGCTAAGGAGGTATGGGAAGCGGTTAAGACGATGTGTATGGGAGAGGAACGAGTAAAGGAGGCAAAAGTGCAAACATTAAAGGGACAATTTGAGTCTATGGTCATGAAGGAAACAGACCAGGTAGATGACTTTTGTATGAAGCTGAGCGGAATTGTCACGAACATACTGGTTCTTGGTGAAACTATGGAGGAGTCGAGTGTTGTAAGGAAGATTTTGAGAGCAGTCCCAGATAAGTTTCTTCAAATCGCCTCAAGCATCGAGCAATTTGGGGATATGAAGGTGATGACAGTCGAAGAAGTGGTGGGTCGTCTCAAAGCTCACGAGGAAAGGATGAAGGGCAGGTCCGAGAGCGTAGGTGGCGCAGGTGGACAACTTCTCTTAGCATCTGAGAATCAAAGAGCTAGAGGTGGTTATTTTCGTGACAAGAGTAGGATAAAGTGTTACAACTGTAACATCTTTGGACACTACGCCTCAGAATGCAATAAACCACCACGAGACAAGGGACAAAGACAAGAAGTGAATCTTGCACAGATCACTGATGATGAACCAGCATTGCATTGACAGAATTAAGGCGGCTAGATGGGCAAAGCCAGATGGGCAAAGCCAGATGGGCAAAGAATATGTACCAAATGGGCAAATAAATGGTAACCAGACGGGTGAATAAAGTATTGCCAGAGGGGCAAGTTTTAGTAGTGTCAGACGGACAAAACGAAAGCCACACGGGCTGATGAACGTGATTGCCAGACGGGCAAAGAAGTTGCAAGCCAAACGGGTGATTGCCAGACGGGCTAAGAAGTTGCAAGCCAAACGGGTTTAGTTCATAGCCATACGGGCTAAGTTGAATTAATGTCATATGGGCTATGTTAAGAATCTGCAGAAACAAGCTTAGATTAAAGGGAGATTGTTGGGAATTAATCTAAGTTTGTTTTATTTATTTATGTTTTGTAATATTTGATTTGATTTGGTCAAGAAGTCTTTGATTTGGTAGTTTGTTTTGGTCGTAAGCTGTTAGAGTAATGGAAAATGATAGGAGTCAGCTAGCAGTGGAGGTTGATAAGGTAAGTGGTTAGGTTGTTTCCAAGATTATAGCCACTATGGGTGGAAAGTTTGTCTTTTTTCCTCTTATTTAATCTCATGTAATCGTTAGTTTTATTAAGAATAAAGGTAGTAGTTTTTGCTCTCTACATTTTCTCATTGAGTAATTAATCTATTATATAATATCTATACGCTTATATACATCAAAGCCAATGGCTGCAAATACTGATTTTGCAAGTAGTATTTTCAAACTGATTGGTCAATTGCCAAACCTCAATCATTCTCATAAGACTCCTTATTGCTCAAGCTGCTGTAATTTCCACTCCAGTACTTCACACAATCACTTGGGTTTTAGAGTGATTTGACAAGAACATATACATTGTTTAAAGGATAATTTAAACAATGACTAAGTTCTGGTACCTCTGGGTTTTATTTTGGTATTTTTTCTACATTAGTTAGGGGGAAAAAATATATTATACTTATTCGAATATGTGAAACTTCAGATTAAGGTAACTGATTCCTATGTACTTTTAAATATTGATGTAGTTTATGAGTTTTGCTACACTGGTGACACTACAAGAAAATCGCAATCAGACAACACTCATCAGACAACGCTCGGACGAAAAAGCATTGTTTGGAATTAAGAGACAACGGTTTTTTTGTAACTTCAGAAAAGTATTGTGTCATCCAGGTACCCTACAACGGGTTAAAAACGTTGTCTAGTAAATTGATTCAGACAATGGCTTTTGCAATGTGGTGCTGTAAAGACGAGTAAGGTTGCACAACTGTTTTTACGAACATTGTCTGATCTGTTTTGAGACAACGTTTATAAACCGTTGTATAATTCACACAACTGTTTTCATATACCATTGTGTTATTACGATTCACACAACGGAATAATTAACCGTTGTTAAATCGTGTTTTGATGAGACAACAGTTTTTATGAAACCGTTGTCTGAACTACAAAAATTTTGAATAGAATTTGGTGGGAAATAATGAAATATTTGGTGGGAATAATGAAATAATTTGAATTGAATTTGGTGGGAAATAATGAAAATAATCAGACAACGGTTTTCATATAAAAAAATGTTGTGTTATATTAAGCACAACAACAGTTTTTAATAAAAAAAACCGTTGTTTAATGTTCTTGTATGATATTTAATGGTCAACTATCAAAGTACTCCTTGGTTAAAATCTCGTACAACCCGACCTTTTTATTTTTTGAATATTATTTCCCAACACTAGAATGAGTGTTTATTAACTATCGTACGGTTCGATCTTCGAAGAAATCAATCAAAAAAAATTATTCAGTGAATCTGGATCGTGCCTCGTTTTATGAAGTAGCACTTTTGCTACGTTTTTGTTAAAATCTCGTACAACCCGACCTTTTTATTTTTTGATTATTTTTTCCCAACACTAGAATGAATGTTTATTAACTTTCGTACGGTTCGATCGTCGAAGAAATCGTTCAAAAAAATTATTCAGTGAATCTGGATCGTGCCTCGTTATAGGAAGTAGCACTTTTGCTACGTTTTTGTTAAAATCTCGTACAACCCGACCTTTTTATTTTTTGATTATTTTTTCCCAACACTAGAATGAGTGTTTATTAACTTTCGTACGGTTCGATCGTCGAAGAAATCAATCAAAAAAATTATTCAGTGAATCTGGATCGTGCCTCGTTATCGGAAGTAGCACTTCTGCTACGTTTTCGTTAAAATCTCGTACAACCAGGCCTTTTTATTTTTTGAATATTTTTTCCCAACACTAGAATGAGTGTTTATTAACTTTCGTATGGTTCGATCGTCGAAGAAATTGTTCAAAAAAATTATTCAGTGAATCTGGATCGTGCCTCGTTATAGGAATTAACACTTTTGCTACGTTTTTGTTAAAATCTTGTACAACCCGACCTTTTTATTTTTTGAATATTTTTTTCCAACACTAGAATGAGTGTTTACTAAATTTCGTATGGTTCGATCATCGAAGAAATCGTTCAAAAAAATTATTCAGTGAATCTGGATCGTGACTCGATATAGGAAGTAGCACTTTTGCTACGTTTTTGTTAAACTCTCGTACAACCCGACCTTTTTATTTTTTGATTATTTTTTCCCAACACTAGAATGAGTGTTTATTAACTTTCGTACGGTTGGATCATCGAAGAAATCAATCAAAAAAATTATTCAGTGAATCTGGATCGTGCCTCGTTATAGGAAGTAGCACTTTTGCTACGTTTTTGTTAAAATCTCGTACAACCCGACCTTTTTATTTTTTGATTATTTTTTCCCAACACTAGAATGAGTGTTTATTAACTTTCGTATGGTTGGATCGTCGAAGAAATCAATCAAAAAAATTATTCAGTGAATCTGGATCGTGCCTCGTTATAGGAAGTAGCACTTTTGCTACGTTTTTGTTAAAATCTCGTACAACCCGACCTTCTATTATTTGATTATTTTTTCCCAACACAAGAATGATTGTTTATTAACTTTCGTATGGTTGGATCGTCGAAGAAATCAATCAAAAAATTATTCAGTGAATCTGGATCGTGCCTCGTTATATGAAGTAGCACTTTCGCTACGTTTTTGTTAAAATCTCGTACAACCCGGCCTTTTTATTTTTTGAATATTTTTTCCCAACACTAGAATGAGTGTTTATTAACTTTCGTACGGTTCGATCATCGAAGAAATCGTTCAAAAAAATTATTCAGTGAATCTGGATCGTGACTCGTTATAGGAAGTAACACTTTTGCTACGTTTTTGTTAAACTCTCGTACAACCCGACCTTTTTATTTTTTGATTATTTTTTCCCAACACTAGAATGAGTGTTTATTAACTTTCGTACGGTTGGATCGTCGAAGAAATCAATCAAAAAAATTATCCAGTGAATCTGGATCGTGCCTCGTTATAGGAAGTAGCACTTTTGCTACGTTTTTGTTAAAATCTCGTACAACCCGACCTTTTTATTTTTTGATTATTTTTTCTCTACACTAAAATGAGTATCTATTCTATTGATTTTCCGAAAATTAAAATATTTTTTTTTGTTTCATATCAAAAATCTAAAATTTCTTAAAATTTCATCAAACAAAATCCCAAATAGTATGGTCAACTATCAAAGTACTCCTTGGTCAAACTAGCATAATTTTCGAATAATATTTTTTTTAATTTTTTTGGAAGATCCAACCATACGGATGATGTTATATATACTTGTACGTGTTTATAATATAAATTTTTAAAAAGAACTATTCCCTCTAATTTGTAAAAAGTACCATTCCCTCCTACATAGATATTTGTTTAATTTTAAGTAAATTTTTTAAAAAAATAAATTAGAAATGTAGGAGAATAAACATGAAAAAGAAGGGCGGCATTTTTCCCTCCTACACAAAATATTACAATTTCACTTTCCCCCTTAAACCAAAATAAAACTATCTTCCCCCTTAACCAAAATAAAACTCTCGCTCATGGGCAAATCATACACTCTCTCACTTTTACTCCCTCTCCCTCTGGACTATCCTATCTAAATCGAAGAAGTAATTCTCTTCTCGTTCTCTTATTTGTTCTCTTATTTCTTCTCATTCACTTCTCTTCACTTCTCTTCTCTAGTCGTGCTTCAAATCTAATTTGTTTTTAATTGTGCAGATGATTAATTACAGCTTCATACACCCGCTCAGATTAATTGGTAAATGTAATAAATCGATTTTCATTACTTAATTGATTTTGCTCTCTTCTTTACTATTCTGTTTTTATTTTCAATTAGTGAGTTTCAATTGGGCATAATCTGTTTGATGAAATGTCTCAACTAATTCATCCTTTCAGATTTAAGAAGACGCTTCCGAAGACCTCCAAGATCTGTGGGTGTTGTGCGTTTTACAGAGATGATGAAGAGTTTGCTTAGAACTGGTAATATTGCTTAGCCTTAAGAAATTGCAAAATGGTAGTGTCGTTTCCCAGTGGCTTCGTTCCTATCCCAGTGTTTCAGATTTAATTTCATAAATCCGGTCACACACTCATCTTTTATTTTGATGTTGATATATTTTGGTGTTTATTGTCTTTAAAACTGAAGGTTATGGTAAGCAGGGCTGGCAAACATATACTGAAGATTTTGCTCGTGGGCCTGGACCTTCTAGGCCAAATAGAAGGTTTTTTTATGATGGCAGCTGTTTGCCCATATATGGGAGAGATAGCAGCAGGGACATCAGGTTTGAGTGTCCTCCAAAAGAGTGGTGTGAGTGAGATAGAAATCATGCTTACATCGTAATAAATATTTTTTACATAGTTATCTGAAAAATAAAAAAAATGAAGAACAATTACAAATGTGTTATTAAATTTACTCGCACGGTATCTTAACATAGTTACATGCTTCTTCAGATTTTGATAGGATCACTGAACTGAATATTGACATGACATTGCATATATTTGTTTCTTTTGTTATTTCTTTCATTTTTGGGTTCTTAAGAGTCAGTAATATGCAGCCCTCTTCGGCTATTGGATTATATTGATTGTTATATTGTATTATCTTTTTTCTTTTTTGAATGTTACAGCAATTTAAGAAGCTTTGTCAATGAATTTCGGCAATTTAATAAGCTTTGTCAATGAAAAGTTTCTCCACTATTGCAGGTTCTGGTGTTACCACTGACATCTGGACAAGCTATGCTGCAATAATAATGGCTGTATCTCTAATTCCCTTTGTAATTGTACAACTTCCCCAGATTTTGCATTCAACTTCTGGTAGACATTTGGCAATCTTGATTGCACTTATTTTCTCTGTCTTGCTACTAATCTCGTATTGCCTTTATCAGGTAATATTTTCTTGCATGTCAAATTTATTCATGTTTATTTGCATGTGTATATATCTGTTGATGGCCTATACCATGTAAAACACATCAATTAGAATTATATATCCAATAGATCTGTAACTTTGTGGGAGAAGTATACTCGTATTTTAATTTTTCAGCTCCTATTAATTCTGTTTTCAGTTATTTCGTTTGAATTGTCTTAGGTATTTGTGAAATTAAGTCATGATGTGAAAGATAAAACTGTAAAGTAACAAAACAGAACAGAATCAATAACTAGAATAATAGTATATGTGTATGTATGTATTTTCAGTTATGACTGCTTCTATTAATTATGATTCTTTTTGAAATTTGAATCATCAGGTATGGCGAAGAAGGTTGCAACTATTTATATGAGATTGATGCTCACAGTAATGACATGAGCAGATTGATCGAGGAGCAGGATCCTTACGTGATCGATTTGCATTATTTATTTGCCACTAATGCAGATCTTGCAAACGATAATTTGAGGTCAAGGAGATAGGGTAATTAATTCTTTGCTAGTACTGCAAACACAGATTTCCTGTTACCGGATATTTTTTGTTAGTTCTCTAATAATTAAATAAACCATTAACAGTGCTTCATGTCACCGGTTTGTGTTTTCATGGATGGTATCAAAGTTCTTGCCAAGCAAAAATTGTATCAAAGTGCTTTTGCTACTGATAACTCCCGGCTGGTTAATGTGCCAATGATTTCTTCTGAATCTGAGAACTTTGTGGAGTCTCTTCGTGTTAAGATACCAAAGCCTGTGTCAGAGAACAAGAAGAAGAAACCATCATTTCCAGCAGTTTACCACAACAGCAGCAAGCATCGGTGAGGAATGTTTAGATGTCTTGGTGAATGGTTGTAATGATGAATATTTAGTTGGTATGGATTAGTTTGGGTTGATGGTTGTGGATATTTTATGTAATGGTGAATTTTAATTGGTATGGATGATATATGATGAATGTTGGGTTTGAATTTTTCTGGCTTGTTGATTGTATTGTCTAGCCTTGTTTCATTTGCATAAATAAAACCATTGTCTAATTGTTCTAAGCCAAACAGTTTAGCTACGTAGACAACACTTTTGAAGCTACTAAACTTTGTATAAAAATTAATCAGACAACGAATTGTATCACATGTAAATGTTGTGTGATTGTTGGCTTCACATGCCTCTGATTCAGCAAAACAGTTGTGCACATTAAAATCTAACAACACTTTTGAAGCTACAAAACATTGTACAAAAAGTATGAAGACAACGAATTGTATCACATGTGAATGTTGTGTGAATGTTGGCTTCGCGTGCCTCTAATTCAGCAAAACAGTTGTGCACATTAAAATCTAACAACATTCAAAATTAACCAAACCGTTGTAACATCACCATAAGAACAACGTTTTTTAACAGATTCGTTGTGGTTTCTGGGTGTGCTACAACGTTTTTTGAGCATGGTGTGTTGTTGTTACGTATATCAGACAACGTTTTGTGTACCGTTGTGTGATGTTGGTAAGAGACACCTGCTCGATAGACAACGCTATTCCAGGGCATCAGACAACGGGCAATAACCATTGTATATTTCAGTTTTCCTTGTAGTGTGAATGGACATGCTCGTAGATTCCCCAGACATATGGAGCCATGCATGCAGCATGCAGGTCATGATTTCTCAAATTTAAGACGAAAGATTTCAAGAACTACCATTGAAGTCAAGTATCAGCTGTACGTACCTGCATTTCTGATGTATCCTTAAGTACTCTTTAAATTTTTCGAATAGATATGAGCTGACAAAAATATTCTCCTCTAGGCTGGGCCTCTTTAAAATAAAAGAATGTTGTAGAGCCAAAAAACCGCTTGGTCTAGCGATATATCACTCACTTCCCTCCCCAAAGATCAAGTGTTCTAACTTCTAACCTTGTTGAAGACAAAACAGATATACCAGATTGCCAGCATCAAAGTTCATTAAATGTATTTCTCTGACAAAAATAAATTAAATTAAAAATTGAACAAGTGTTTTGGACCTTTTCGTATAGTTAGATTATTGGAACTAATCTTTTTTGTGTAGTGGTATTTCACTCGCTCTGCATGAGGGTTCGAACCTCTTAAACACTGGATGTGTGCGTTTATAAATATATAAAAAAAAAGATAATTCGAACTATTTTGAAAAATACAAACAAGCAGTAACTATTCATTTTAGGACGAGACCCCGTTGTTCATCGGAGCAGTAACTATTTCTTTTCAAATTAGTTCCAGATTTCCGCCAGGCGGATCCTTTGTTTGGACCTGCAAAAGAAGAAGAATGCGAGGGTTTTAACCCCCGATTCACCTCCGGCATAAGAATAAGTATTCCGGTTCTTGTAGAGAGATATAGGTAAACGTAGGTATTCCGGTTTGTGTTAAGAAAATACTTGAGTTGTCCCCCCTTTACTCAAATAGCTTCCTCTCTTATTTATAGTGTGGTTGTGAATCATTGGGAGGTGGAAAAGGTGGAATGAAGTGTCCCACCTTTATGTCCGTTGCACAAAAGTGGGGAATGTGTATCATTACTCTAAGGAAGTGGAGAACATGCCCATGATGGCTAAAATGAAGGTGGGCCTCCAACATGTCCCTGGGCTTTGTTCGGAGATCCCTCCGTGTGACACCCCCCAAATCCGGGGTCAGGAGATTTGGTTGTCACGCGAAAATCCTCAAAATAAAACATCTGGTTAATAATAATCATTTACTTGTGATTGTCCAACACTGGAAATATAACATCTGTGACCCCAATCATACCAAGATCTATTAAGGTTATAGGGCTAGAAACAAGAATCCAAATTCCATTAAATAGAAAGCATTCATTCTTCACAACATTCTCTTAGATCAAATCTTAAACCACTGATGTAACTTCGATAAGAAGTACGCCAGGCTAACTAGACAATTACATAATAATAATAAATATTAGAACTCAATTATATAAAATAGATCTTACACTAAATCCAGACATCCTGAGCCAAGTCATCTTCGAAATAGCAGCACGCTTCTTCTCATTCTGAACTGTGCGGATACGTCTCACCAAACTACTTTACTGAAATGTTAGAATTTACAACAGCAAGTATGAGCGAAAGAAATGCTCAGCAAGCGTATAAAAATTTTGATATTAAACCAGGATAAGTGGGGCATAAAATCAACTGAAATGTAAAGCAGTTTATAGAGAAACTGAATCAACAACTGTGATATAATTCAAACCATAACTGAAATCATTTGGCATGTCATAAAAATGAATCATCTGCCAATTCACAATATATAATAGCCATTCTGGCGATATGGATTGGATATAAAAAAAACAAACCACCATTGCCCCCTGATCAGGTTCAAAAGCAATGGGACCCTTTATACTACCACCGGTACATTTCTATACCCGTGTGTATAACCCGGTTTTCAAATAAAGGTACCAAAATAGGCAAGTAATGTTAGCCTATAGGAAGATGGAATGGTTACCATATCCTCCTTAAATATTGCTGGACCATGGTAGCAACCATGGCCTCCTACGCTTTACCATCTTCCAATCCAATAGAGCAATTTCCGAATTCAACAGGAAATGCTTAGTTTCACATACAGTTCACATCCCTATTATTTACTATGATAATAAGGATATGAAGAGTTTATCTTAAACAATTCCCCACATCAAGGATACCAATATCAAGCAACTGTGTTCGCATAAAAATATTTAAGAACCACAAATAGTTCTGAACAATAACTATTTGTCATGATATGAATAAATGAAACAGAAAATAAAAAGTGTTTAGGATGATAAAGAAAATACTTGCCTCTGGTCCTTAGCTGTTGGGCAACACCGAAGTAATACAACTATCTTTTCCTTCTATCTCACGTCATCATGTCCTCTGTTTTAATCATGCTTTGCTTTACGCTTCAGCGGTTGCCACGAGTCTGATCCGTCGATATCGACCCCGCGTATCTACAATATCTCTGTCGGAAGAAAATAATTGGAAATGTCCCCTTTGAACATAGACGTTTTCCCGGTGTTAAAACACCTCACAAGTAAACCATCAATTCCATAAACAATACTTTCATCTTCAACCTTCTTTATCACAATCCACAAACAATATTGCATCCATCTCCAACCTTCTTCATAACCCACAAAGAATATTTCATCCACCTCCAACTTCCTTTATTAAACATTTACTTATCTCCGCTGACAAACCTAAGTCAATACTTACCAATTAATCCTTGAAAGATTTATTCAAATCATCGATAAAGAAATAAAAATATAATTACAACGCTTAACCCTCGAAATAACACTTTGATAATTCACATTGCACGTATAAAGACTCGATAAGTAGATCACATAATCACATTAGGATTCATTATCACTGAACAATCCAACTAACTAACACGACACATAATATAAATTGAAATTCTTTTGGCAAAATATTTCGTCATCTATCGACAATATAGATTGAAAATTCTAAAGTCGACTCGCTCTATTATTAGAAATATTTTTGGTTCAATTTAAACGACTTAAATCATTTTTAGAAGTAAATCGAATAATTAAATCAAATTAAAATTATCAATTAATCCCCGAATTAATCAAATAAATAATCCTCAAAATACGATTAATCCTAGAGATAAATCATAAATCCTCAAATTAAATACATATATATATATCACGTAACCAATCAACACATAGCAGATACGACTCACAAATAAAAGAGCACTCAAATTATTTCTAAAGTATTCACAAATCACTAACAGATAATCAAAGAATAATAACATGCAATTCACATAATCACATAGCACGTTTGATCAGATCATAAAAAGATTTTATCTAATATTTTTAAAACAGAAAACGAGTCAAACCCTAATTATCGGATATAACCGACTCAATAAAAAGGTTTGGTAAAAAGTCGACCAAAATTTAAAAGTTGAATTTTAACTTAAAACTATTTTTATAAGAACCGGGTCATTTTTCTAATTCCAGAAATACTTTTCTCGTTGAAAACGGATAAACGGTTTAATTAATACGCAATTAATAAGAATAATTCAATTAATAATTAAATTAATTGAATATTCAAATTAATTATTTATTAACCAACTCATAAAAATAATAAATCTTTTATAATAAAAAGATTTAAATTCAATGAAGTCAATTATATATTTAAATATTAATTAATTAATATAATTAATCAATTAAAATGAATTAATCAATTAATTAAATCAATTAAATTATTATTTAAAAATAATTAACTAATTAAATTAAATTTTTAGAAATTAAAATAATAATACATAAAAGAATTCTGAATTTTAGAAAAATTTTATAAAATTTTGACCCAAAAACATTTTTCTGAAAAGATTTGAAAATTTTTTAATCAAACTGCACTATTCATCACCATCTCCACACATTCATCACCAAGAACACTCAACCACCATTAATGGAGGTTCACCGGATTCCGGAATTTTTCCGGCGCCCTAAACAACTCCGGTTAAGCCTTGTTTGCACCCCAAACTTTCACCAACACATTGCATAGCTTCTGGGAACTTTATAACACAACAAAAACGAACCAAACAAGCAAGAAATCATCAAAAACGCACATAATCCGGCGAGCTTAAAGAATAATCCGGCCAAAATTCGTTTTTGCTCGATACTTAACCAAATCACGCACTTGGCATCACAAATCAAAGCTTAGAACACGAGTAAACTAACCCCTAACGCCTCTAACACGAACAATCAACGAATAAGACGAAAAATTGATTCAAAATTTTGGTTAAAACTTTAACAATCGATCTAGCATGTATATGAATACAACATCACAATTGAATACATAAATCGACTCTATACAACCTTATGAAGCTATTGGAACCTTCAAAATCCCTGAACAATCACGAAATCAAAAAGCCCCAAATTCAAGCAAGAACCCTAAAAACGCAGATTTATTCAACAATTCATATAAAATCCGAAACTTACCCTACACGAATTATGATGGAAGATTATGAAACTAGAGATTGAGAGCTTCGATTTGAGTATAAGAACACCAAAATCGGATATCGCTAACACCTCCAAATATGGCTTTGATTCTCAAGAACTGTCAAGAACACCACAGAGAATTTTCCAGAATTTTTTTATGAAATAAAATAAAAAAACTGATTTTCTGATTTTTTTATAAATAAAAAAAATTCTGATTTCTATTTATATTAATCAAAAATTAATACCCCAAAAATATTGTTAACCCCTAATTAAAATTATTAAGCCTAAAAAAATAATTTTTATGGGATAAAATGTAAAATTTTTATTTTTAAACAAATACAATATATATGTCAAAATTTTCCAAAAATTATGAACATTACAAAAATTACAAAATAATGCATCTTTAAATATCCTATCATTATATAAAAAATAATTTTATCAAAAACAAGGCTTCAGATTCAGTATAGGGGCTGGATCCGAAAATTAAAATGCAAAATAACTGTATTCTAAAAATATAAAAATTACAGAAAAATAGAATAAAATATTCTATGATACACAGAAGTCACATAACACGTATGGGATAATTTTCCGATTTAATAAAAATCATAACGCGTTTAAATGCATTAAAAATAAACTAACACACATTAAAATCAACTAAAAATATATTTTAATATAATAAATTACACGTAATTTTTCGGGTCGTTACACTCCGAACGAAGACCAATACTTGGCACACCTTCTTCAAGTTTCGTTCTTATTTAAGCTCCACTCCTGCTTTTTCTATTTTCATGTTGTTTTCTTTCGGCTAGTTCCTTTGTTCGACCTCAGCTTAATCTCTTCGGATTGAGCTTCTTCAGCCTTTATGCATCTTTGGTAGCTATGTACCTCAGCATAGTCCCTTCGTTCGGTCTGGGCGTAATATCCATAAATTATGCCTCTTCGACTCTTACGTATCTTAGGTAGTTCGTACCTTAGCGTATTTCAATAACAATTCTGCCTTGTCGTAATTCTTTCGGATTAAGATTCTTTGGTATTTACGCATCTTCGGTAACTTGTACTTTACCGTTTTTATTAAAAAATCTTGCCTTAGCCAAATCCCTTCGGATTAAGCTTCTTTGGCCTTTACGCATCTCCGTTCGTTCATCTTCGTGAACAGCCTAGCTTGTCTATGCGTCTTTGGTCGTTCATCCTAGTGAACAACCTAACATGTCTTCAGCCTTCTACCTAGAATGACTATGTGTCTTCGGCCGTAGCCTAGCATGACTATGCGTCTTTGGCCGTAGCCTCTTGTTAATTTTAGTTTTATGCATCTTCGGCCGTAGCCTAGCATGACTATGCGTCTTTGGCCGTAGCCTAGCATGACTATGCGTCTTTGGCCGTAGCCTAGCATGTTTATGCGTCTTTGGCCGTAGCCTAGCATGTTAATTTTAATTTTATGCATCTTCGACCGTAGCCTAGCATGACTATGCGTCTTCGACCGTAGCCTAGCATGATTATGCGTCTTCGGCCGTAGCCTAGCATGACTATGCGTCTTTGGCCGTAGCCTAGCATATTTTATTGTGCTTCGGCGTAATCTCTTCGGATTATGCTTCTTCGATTATTATGCGTCTTCGGTATTTGATACCTGGCATATTTCCCCCAGTATTTAAGGGATGAATTAATCTAAGTGGTTCACCTATTTTAAATTATGAGTGCCTTGAATGCTAAATGCTTAAAAAGGACACATATTTTGTTCGGTTGGCCCCTAATATGGGTCTGTTTAAGCCTCGTACTAGATTTTGAACATTTAATTGTACTTTGGACGAACTGAAAACACATTTAAATATGAAATTGGGGGCGTTCAGTATGCTTATCGGTAGGGTCGCCGAAGCTTGTATGTCCTCAGTTAGCTTGATTCACCAAGAGACTCTTTCTTTTCTCCTCTTTGGGTGCTTCATACTCCTTATCTTTGGAGTCGGATGTAGCAGTAGTTCTCGTCCTAGCTCTTCGGGGGTGCAATTCGGAGCCTCTGGACTCGTTTTCATCCTTGTGCAAATTTTTTTTTTTTTTCGTTCGGCCAAAGCCTTCTTCCTTCGGCCAAAGCCTTCTTCATTCGGCCAAAGCCTTCATTCGGCCAAAGCCTTCTTCCTTCGGCCAAAGCCTTCTTCCTTCGGCCAAAGCCTTCTTCATTCGGCCAAAGTCTTCTTCATTCGGCCAAAGCCGCCTTCATTCGGCCAAAGCCTTCTTCATTCGGCCAAAGCCTTCTTCCTTCGGCCAAAGCCTTCTTCCTTCGGCCAAAGCCTTCTTCCTTCGGCCAAAGCCTTCTTCGTTCGGCCAAAGTCTTCTTCATTCGGCCAAAGTCTTCTTCATTCGGCCAAAGCCTTCCTTCGGCCAAAACCGCTTTCCTTCGGCCAAAACCGCCTTCATTCGGCCAAAGCCTTCTTCATTCGGCCAAAGCCTTCTTCCTTCGGCCAAAGCCTTCTTCGTTCGGCCAAAGTCTTCTTCATTCGGCCAAAGTCTTCTTCATTCGGCCAAAGCCTTCCTTCGGCCAAAACCTTCTTCATTCGGCCAAAGTCTTCATTTGGCCAAAGCCTTCTTCATTCGGCCAAAGTCTTCTTTCGGCCAAAGTCTTCTTCCTTCGGCCAAAGCCTTCTTCCTTCGGCCAAAGCCTTCTTCCTTCGGCCAAAGCCTTCTTCGTTCGGCCAAAATCTTCTTCATTCGGCCAAAGTCTTCTTCATTCGGCCAAAGCCTTCCTTCGGCCAAAACCTTCTTCATTCGGCCAAAGTCTTCATTTGGCCAAAGCCTTCTTCATCCGGCCAAAGCCTTCTTCATCCGGCCAAAGCCTTCATTCGGCCAAAGCCTTCATTCGGCCAAGACCTTCTTCATTCGGCCAAAGCCTTCTTCATTCGGCCAAAGTCTTCTTCATTCGGCCAAGCTGTTGGCAGATTTTGATTTTCAGCACAAACGTATATCTACGTTCCCACAGACGGCGCCAAATGTTGGAACCAGATTTTCACCAGGCGGATCCTTTGTTTGGACCTGCAAAAGAAGAAGAATGCGAGGATTTTAACCCCCGATTCACCTCCGGCGTAAGAATAAGTATTCCGGTTCTTTTAGAGAGATATAGGTAAACGTAGAGGGTTTGTGTTAAGAAAATACTTGAGTTGTGCCCCCTTTACTCAAATAGCTTCCTCTCTTATTTATAGTGTGGTTGTGAATCATTGGGAGGTGGAAAAGGTGGAATGAAGTGTCCCACCTTTATGTCCGTTGCACAAAAGTGGGGAATGTGTATCATTACTCTAAGGAAGTGGAGAACATGCCCATGATGGCTAAAATGAAGGTGGGCCTCCAACAATTTGTTAGAACTTAAGAATGTTTTAAAGTATTGCTCTCGTCGGCCAGGCCCTGAGGCGCACTTGAATGAAGGCAAAAAAAATTATATTTTTAGAGGCACATTTTTTTTTTAGATATGTTTATATAGGAGCAAAAAAAAATTAAAAATAAAAGCACAAAAAAAATAGGGGCACATTTTTAAAAAAATTATTCTAACAGAGCACAAAAAATTAAAACAATTACACAATCATGTTGTCAGGTGAACAAAATCTCAGAGTTAACTATTTTATGCACTTGTTAAATATTCTGAGGGAGTGCATGATAAGGTTGTTGAGATGTTAAATTATTTTAAAGTGATGGGAAAATGCTATTCAAATGTCACTATTGCTTTAACTATACCAGTGGGTTCTAGATTTTAATAGATTAAATATCATCTTCAACAAATCACATGACTACAAGAAGAATGGATTAATCAGTGATTGTTTCTGTGTTTTGTTTGTTCGACGCGACTGTTTATGTAGATGCCGTATGGTTTTTTTTATTATTGAATTATCTCATTTACTCAAAAAAAAATAGATTATTTGAAATGCTGATTGAATACATGTGGGTTCTAGATTTTAATAGATTATTTGAAATGCTGATTGAATACTCCAAATTTTTTAAAGTCTGAATTGAATAACATCAAATTTTAAAGAATTGTTTAAATTCTTTATTGAATACACCCAGATTTTAATGAATTTTTTAAAATCCTGATTAAATACCCTCAAACTTTTGAAATCCAAAAAAATTATACAGAATCTAGATTGAATACACCCCTAATAAGTAGTGAAAAAATATGTAGTGTATAACTATCGTAGTAATGGAGATGAGCAATGTAAGAGAAGGTAAGCTTTAAACTCTTGTATTGTTATGTTTGTTGTGTTAGATACATGGCTAAAGAACAACTATATAAAGACTACAAAACGTGTTTGTTGAATGAACTTTAGCTAGATGACTATTGACATTAACAAGATTGACTAGCCGACTATTGACATTAAGAAGATTGTGTTTACATTTACATTTCAACACCCCCCCCCCTCAAATTTAAGATGGTTGAAAAACCAACTTGAGTTTGCAATCACGAAATGAACCAGGAGGAAGAGATTTCGTGAAAATATCTGCAACATTATCTACACTAAAGATAGCATGAAGACGAACTGTTCCTTTTTCAACCTATTGACGGGTGAAATGACAATCAATCTCTACATGTTTGGTGCGTTCATGAAAGACATCATTGTGAACAATGTCCCTGGCACTTTTGTTATCACAGTAGATAATAGTGGCTGGAGAATGAGTTACAGTCATTTCTTCAAGTAACCATCGAAGCCAAATTAATTCCTGCGTGGTGTCAGCCAGAGCTCGATATTCTGACTCGGCACTGGATTTTGAGACAAGGGATTGTTTCTTACTACGTCAAGAGATAAGAGAGTCACCCGAAAAGAAGCAAAATCCTGTAGTGGAACATCTGGTAGTGGGATCACCACCCCAATCAGCATCAGAATAGGCATGTAACTCAAGTGATGAGTTGTATGCATAATGTAATCCATGAAAGATGGTGCCTTTGACATAACGAAGTATGTGAAGGACGGCTGTATAGTGAGGAGTGCGAGGAGCTGCCATAAATTAACTAACAATATGAACAGCATGAGCAATGTCTGGACGAGTGACAGTAAGGTAGATCAGACTTCCTACCAACTGACGATACAATGTAGGGTTTTCAAGTAGGTCACCATCTTTGGAGTTAAGTTTGACCCCATATTCCAAAGGTGTAGGTGTGATCTTAGTGTCGCTAATTCCAGATTTCAACAAAAGATCAGATGCATACTTGACTTGAGAGAGGGTGTAACCAGTAGGTACAGAAGAAACCTCAAGACCCAAGAAATAGCTTAAAGAACCAAGATCTTTCATTTCAAATTGCTGATTGAGAAACTGTTTGAGTTCAGAGATACCTGCACTATCATCTCCGGTGATAATCATATCATCTACATAGAGGAGGAGGAGAAGAACAATTCCTCGACTTGTCCGTCGAATGAAGAGAGCATGATCATATGGACTAGAAGAAAATCCTAGCTCACTAATGACTTTGCTAAATTTCTCGAACCAAGCTCGAGGTGCTTGTTTTAGGCCATAATGTGCCTTGTTAAGCTTGAGCACTTGATCGGGAGAGAGATCAAAACCGGGAGGAGGTTTGAGATAAACTTCTTCATCTAAGTCTCCATTAAAGAAAGCATTTTTGACATCCATTTGCCACATATCCCACTGTTTTGATGCTCCAACAGCGAGTAAACTTCGAACCGAAGTAAGACGAGCAACTGGTGCAAAAGTCTCCTCATAATCAATGCCATATTCCTGGGTAAAGCCTCTAGCAACTAGACAAGCTTTATATCTCTCAATAGAGCCATCAGCATTTGTCTTAATTTTATAGATCCATCGATAACCTACAGCTGTTTTGCCAGGAGGCAAGGTAACTACATCCCAAGTGTGATTTTTGTCTAATGCCTGAAGTTCTTCTGCCATAGCCTACTGCCAAAGAGGGTTAACACTTGCCTCTCTATATGTTTGAGGCTCGTGCAATGATTCTATAGCAGAATATACATGATAATCAGTAAGACGAACAGAAGGTTTTCTTACCCGAGTAAATCGATGAGCATGTTCATCTGAAAGAGATGGTGGAGTAAGAGAGACATCACTAGAATCCTCAGACTGAACTTCTATTGGAGGAACATTCGTAGTTGGGGATGGTTGTATGAGCTCAATTGGAGAATTTGTAGGAACTGTGTTAGAAGATGTTGACGAGTCGACATAGTCATCACTGGGATATAGATCAACAAAAGGATCTGTAAAGTGAGAGATGCTAGAATAAGTATCGATTTTAAAATCTGACATAGATGAGAACATTTTGTGTTACCAAAATGTCACATTACGAGAGACTTGAAGTCGTTGAGAGATAGGATCCCAACAACGGTATCCTTTTTTACCACTACCATACCCAATAAAACAACAAAGACGGGCACGAGGTTCTAGTTTTGTTCTTTCATGTGGAGGAAGAAGAACAAAACGTGCTGAACCGAAAACCTTAAGGGTATCATATGAAGGTGGTTTTGCATACAATTTTTCATAAGGAGACACATTATCTATGACTGGAGAAGGAATCATGTTTATTGTTTGAACAGCAGTTAATGGAGCTTCCCCCCAAAAGAATTCCGGACAAGAAGAAGAAATGAGAAGAGCTCGAATTGTATCAAGAATGTGTCTATGTTTGCGTTCGGCACGACCATTTTGTTGTGATGTGTAAGGACAAGAACTTTGTGCAAGTGTACCATAAGATGCCAAAAATTTTGTAAGTTCTGATTCTTTGTATTCTTTAGCATTATCGGCACGAAAAAGTTTGATTTTCTTTTTGAATTGAGTATCAATCATAGTGGCAAAGTTTTTTATATGTTTCTCCTAATTCAGATCGATTTTTCAAAATGTATATCCAAGTGTATCGAGAGAAATCATCAACAAATATCACATAGTACCTAGACCCCCCCCCATAGTTGGAGTTGGAGAGGGACCCCAAATATCAGAGTGTATAAGATCAAAAGTAGCTGATGATTTTTCATAATGAATAGGAAATGGAAGTACATGTTGTTTTGCCAGTTTATATGATACACAATCAATAGTGTCTGCATTTACGCTACCTAAATGACCACTAGAAACTAGAGTACGTAAACGAGAATGTGAAGGATGGCCTAACCGAGAGTGCCAGATGCTGGTTGTAAATGAAGCAGAACCAACTAGATTAGTTGATGGAGATATTGGTGTAGGAAGATGAAGGGAAGTGAGCTCAAACAACCTTCTGCATCTACGTCCTGTCCCAAGAGTTTGTCCTGTCTGAGGATCCTGTACATGACAACCAGAAGAGGTAAACATAATGTTAAGACCGAGATCACATAATTGGCCAATGGAAACAAGATTAAGTGAGAGATTAGGAACAAAATATGTGTTGGGAAGAGAAAGATCTTCTGTGGATATAGTTCCAATATGTCCCACTTTCATTGTAGAGCCATCGGCAGTTTGAATATTTGGGAGGCATAAACTCTGTGTTTTTTGGTAAATATAGATGGATCATTGGTCATGTGATTGCAACATGCAGAATCAAAATACCAAGAAGTACCTGAAGTGACAGAGAATGCAGTGGAAGGAGAGCTGGTTTTAAACAAAACCTGTCGAAGCAAAGCTTCAAGCTCGCCTGTATTTGGTGTAGTTTCTGATGTGGATTCAGAGGTTGCAGCAACGGAAGACTGGGAGAATTTATTTGGACGAAAAGATGGCCTTTTCTTGCAGAATTGCATTGAGTAGTAACCCTTTAGGTGGCAATGCTGGCATGTGTGATTGCGAAGAGCTGCACAATCCTTAGTTACATGTCCATTTTGACGACAAAACCTGCAAAAAGGTTTGTCATAAGTGGGCACTGGAGGTACCGCTAAGACGGTATCAGTCGTAGGAATAATTTTGCAAGTAATGTTAGCCTATAGGAAGATGGAATGGTTACCATATCCTCCTTAAATATTGCTGGACCATGGTAGCAACCATGGCCTCCTACGCTTTACTATTTTCCAATCCAATAGAGCAATTTCCGAATTCAACAGGAAATGCTTAGTTTCACATACAGTTCACATCCCTATTATTTACTACGATAATAAGGATATGAAGAGTTTATCTTAAACACTTCCCCACATCAAGGGTACCAATATCAAGCAACTGTGTTCGCACAAAAATATTTAGGAATCACAAATAGCTCTGAATAATAACTATTTGTCATGATATGAATCAATAAAACATAAAATAAACAGTGTTTAAGATGATCAAGAAAATACTTGCCTCTGGTCCTTAGCTATTGCGCAAAGTCGAGGTAACACATCTACCTTCTTCTTCTATCTTACATCATCACATCCTCTGTTTTAATCATTCGTTAGTTTACGCTTTAGCGGTTGCAATGAATCTGATCCGTCGACATCGAGCCCGCGCGTCTACAATATTTCTGTCGGAAGAAAATAATTGGAAATGTCCCCTTTGAACATAGACGTTTTCCCGATGTTAAAACACCTCACAAGTAAACCAGCAATTCCACAAACAATACTTTCATCTCCAACCTTCTTCATTACAATCCACAAACAATACTGCATCCCTCTCCAACCTTCTTCATAACCCACAAAGAATATTTCATCAATCTCCAACCTCCTTTATTAAACATCTACTTATCTCCGCTGACAAACCTAAGTCAATATTCAACAATTAATCCTCGAAAGATTTATTCAAATCCTCGATAAAGAAATAAAAATATAATTACAACGCTTAACCCTCGAAATAAACACTTCGTCCTCAAAAGTAAATATAAATCTGAAAATCCTAGTCAGTATTAAAGAAAACGTCGTCTACTCTTAGCGACATCTTATAACATAAATCATATAAACAATTAATCACCAATTAAATATATATCGGGCAAAACACGAATTATATCATAACCCTCGATACTTAATACCTTAATAATTCACATTGCACGTAAAGAGACTCAATAAGTAGATCACATAATCACATTAGGATTCATTATCACTGAACAATCTGGTTAACTAACACGGCATATAATATAAATTGAAATTCTTTTGGCAAAATATTTCGTCATCTATTGACAATATGGATCGAAAATTCTAAAGTCGACTCACTCTATTATTAGAAATATCTTTGGTTCAATTTAAACGACTTAAATCATTTTTAGAAGCAAATCGAATGATTAAATCAAATTAAAATAATCAATTCTGATTAACAACTAATCAATAAAATTAACCAATTAATCCTCGAATTAAATACATATATACTTGTCACGTAACCAATCAACACTTAGCATATACGACTCACAAATAAAAGAACACTCAAATTATTCATTTAATATTTACAAATCACTAACAGATAATTAAAGAATAATAACATGCAATTCAGATAACTTTCTAATAGCATATAACACGAAATTTTCACAAAATCGGTCTAACAACTCAATTCGGGACTCAACTGGACTAAAGAAATATTTTTAAAACAATTTTAAATCACCATTTTGGAATAAAATCCAACTTAGGAATTTTAAAACATTTTAAAAATATTTTCTGAAATTTCCGGGCAATTAAAACTATTTTTCAACATTTTTAAACAGAAAATTGGTTAATTAAAATTAAATAATCCTAATTATATTAATTAAAGTCAACTAATAATTATTTAATAAAATTATTTAATAAATGATTACATTTATCAAATAATTAAATTAATTAAATCATTATTTAAAATTAATTAATATGAGTAAAAGTATTTAAATCTTAATTATTTTTGAATTAAAAAATAATAATAATAATTAATTAATTAAAATTAAAAACAGAATTCAGAAATAAATTCTGAATTTACAAAACATTTTCAGAAAATAATTTTTCTGAATTTTATAATTAAATTCAGAATTATATAAAAAAAATTAAAAGTAATTAAAAGTAAATAAAAGTAAAAATTAATTGGTAAAAAGTTAAAATCAATTTGTTTTTCACCACACAGCTGCCAGCAGATCAAACAACCTCAAAATGAAGAACATGGCCGGAATTATTTAAGAATATCGCCGGAAAGTTCACCGGAAACTGGGTTTCCCCGAATCCAGGCAACTTCCGGCCGACTACAACTCGGCAACCTCTGTACAACTCAAAATGAAGAACATGGCCGGAATTATTTAAGAATATCGCCGGAAAGTTCACCGGAAACTGGGTTTCCCCGAATCCAGGCAACTTCCGGCCGACTACAACTCGGCAACCTCTGTACAACTCAAATCAATCCCCACAACATTAATACATCATCTCTTAACCTTCGAATTGTCTGAACCTCAAACCAAACTGATCAAACAATCAGAAACGAACGATTCCGGCGAACCAAGAACAATCCGGCGGCCATGTCCGGCCAAAACATGAACTCGCGAATTCTTGAACCAAATCACACGTTCTATATACGAAAACAAAGCTCATAACTCATACAATCTAACCCCCAACACTTTAAACACAACATATCATCACAAAGAACGGCATAATCATTTGAAAATTCGGTTTAAAAACTTAATTCGCATATCACAAAATTGAACACAAACACATCAATTGAATACATCAAATAACTCCCTAGGATCATGGGAAACAATAAAAACCATCAAAACAATCAACCAATCTCTTAAACAAAAAGCCCCAAATCTTTGCACATAAACCCTAAAAATTCGAATTAAATCTGAAATTTAAAATCAACACATTCACGCATATAAACACCCACATAGAGGGTGTTTGAGATTGCTTAAAATAAGTTACTTTTGACTTAAAGGAGGTGTTTTTAACTTAAAGCAGAAAGTGAAGTTATTTACTTTAAGTTGAATGAAAGTGTTTGGGTAATTTTACTTAAAGTTAAATGAGGATTTAGAGGGTGTTTGGGATTGCTTAAAATAAGTTACTTTTGACTTAATGGAGGTATTTTTAACTTAAAGGAAAAAGTGAAGTTGTTTACTTTAAGTTGAATGAAAGTGTTTGGGTAATTTTACTTAAAGTTAAATGGGGGTTTAATAATTTTGACTTAAAATGAAATTTGACTTAAAAAAATTTTCTATTCATAATATTTGAACTTTACAATAATTGTGAAAAAAATAAAAAAAATAAAAAATTTCATAAATCATAAGTCATAAGTCAAAAGTACCTAAATGGAACTTATGACTTAAAGCAGTTTTTTAACTTAAAACCGGCTTAAAGCCGGGCTAGGCAAACGGTGCATTTCCTCCTTAAAGCTTGTTTCACCTTAAAGTCAGGTTGCCCAAACGGGCTGTTAATAATTTTGACTTAAAATGAAATTTGACTTAAAAAAATCTAAAATTCATAATATTTGAACTTTACAAGAATCATGAAAAAAGAAAAAAAAAAAAACTTCATAAGTCATAAGTCAAAAGTACCTAACAGCCTGTTTGGCTATGGCGACTTAAAGCCAAAAGCTCCTTTAAGAAGTTTTTGGTGTGTTTGTGTAACGTGGCTTTAAGCCGGCTTTAAGTTAAAAAACTGCTTTAAGTCAGAAGTTACATTTAGGTACTTTTGACTTATGACTTATGGCTTATGGAGTTTTTTTTTTTTTTTTTTTTCACAATTCTTGTAAAGCTTAAATATCATGAATTTAAAATTTTTTAAAGTCAAATATCACTTTAAGTCAAAATTATTAAATTCTCATTTAAATTTAAGTAAAATTACCCAAACACATTCATTCAACTTAAAGTAAACAACTTTACTTTCTCCTTTAAGTTAAAAACACCTCCATTAAGTCAAAAGTAACTTATTTTAAGCAATCCCAAACACCCTCTAAATGGAACTTATGACTTAAAGCAGTTTTTTAACTTAAAGCCGGGCTTTAAGCCATTTACACAAACTGGTCCAGAACAACTTAAAGCTCCTTTTTGCTTTAAGTGCTTGTTCCCAAACAGGCTCATAATCATGTAGTACAACATGCGAGATTCAATTTGGTTATTCATATGAGAGATTTGGATCCCGAAATCACCTTCAAAAATGAGTTTGATTCTCAAGAACACCAAGAACAATTTCCCAGCAATTTCCAGTAAATAAAAATAATTTAGCTGATATTTATATTAACCAAAAATAATACCCCAAAAATGTTTTTGACCCCTAATTAAAATCATTAAGCCTGAAAAATAATTTTTATGGGATAAAAATGTACAATTTTTATTTTTAAACAAATATAATATAAATGTCAAAATTCCCCAAAAATTACGAATATTACAAAAATTACAAAATAATACATTTTTGAAAATCCCATTATTATATAAAAATAATTTTATGAAAAACAGGGTCTCGAATTCAATACAGGGGCTGGGTCCGAAAATTAAAATACGAAATAACTGTATTCTAAAAATATAAAAATTACAGAAAAATAGAATAAAATATTCTATGATACACAGAAGTCACATAACACGTATGGGATAATTTTCCTATTTAATAAAAATCAAAACGCGTTTAAATGCATTAAAAATAAACTAACACACATTAAAATCAACTAAAAATATATTTTAATATAATAAATTACACGTAATTTTTCGGGTCGTTACACAAAAGATACTAACCCGTAAGTTGTAAATGGGATGTGGGCTTTTGAATATTGGGCTAAAAAAATTTTATTGGGCTTATGTGGTTATTAGCCCAACCAAAATAATAATACAGTAGCTCTAAAATATATCGACAATGTGTATATGTATGATATAACTGATATAAACGGATATGGAGTTTGAGATTAAGGTTACCACGCAGTCGGTACCGAGTTGAATAAGAGAGATTGTGATACTGCTGGGTTTGTGATACTTTTCCGGTGATTGGTTTGGGTGTGCGTTTTGATGTATTGACTCGGTGAATATTTGGGAAAAGCCAGAGACCGGTTGAAGCTTTGTTGAGTTGTGTGACTCGTGAATATGGAATCGTCGGAGATATGGAGTTGCTGAATTTGTGAAGCTAGCTTATTTTTCTGTTAGCAAGCTTGTAAAGAAGCACCCCCGCCAACTGTTTGATGATATGTCTGAAAGACAAAGTTAGCTGGATATTGTTTGGATGGCCGGAAAAGATGAAAAAAATGGAACAAAGGAGGTAAGGAGCCTACAGCTCTGATACCATGAAGAAATATGTAGTGTATAACTATCGTAGTAATGGAGATGAGCAATGTAAGAGAAGGTAAGCTTTAAACTCTTGTATTGCTATGTTTGTTGTGTTAGATACATGGCTAAAGAGCAACTATATAAAGACTACAAAACGTGTTTGTTGAATGAACTGTAGCTAGATGACTATTGACTTTAACAAGATTGACTAGCCGACTATTGACATTAAC
The DNA here is from genome assembly GCA_037693485.1 of Kitagawia praeruptora. Classification (NCBI taxonomy): domain Eukaryota; kingdom Viridiplantae; phylum Streptophyta; class Magnoliopsida; order Apiales; family Apiaceae; genus Kitagawia; species Kitagawia praeruptora. The sequence goes on from CM075346.1 coordinate 143,278,133, forward strand.
AAGATGTGTTTACATTTACATTTCAACAAGTAGTAATAAGTGTTGTTGGGAAAATATGTTTGGTACTATTTTTAATATATGCATGTTTTAAGTCTGCTTCCTGCAAAAACTGAAAAGCAACTTTTTTTAAAGCACGGGACATGTTTTTTTGAGAAGAGTTTTTTTACTATTCCTAAAAGTGATCTTGTCAACAACATATTTTGATTAAAAATTTATATTATCTAGTTTCACTATATTATTATTAAACATTTATATTATATTATAAACTAATTCAAGAATTTCAAGTTTCAATTCCCGTCAACAATATATTAAATTTTAAAAGTTATCTATCTATTTTCAATATACAAGCAAAAAACTATCATTTAGAATACTATTATTATATTTTATTATCTTCTATAATTTATTTTCTTACTAATTAAAAAGGAAATATTAAAATTATGAATAATAAAATAAAAATATTAAATTTTAAAGATAAAAAAATTTTAAAATCTTCCATCCATTTAATGATATTTACAATTTTCTAATGCATATAAATTAATTTTTACTCCCTCTATTCCTCTAAATTTTTTACATTTTCATTTTTGAATGTCATACTCAATTCTTTATATTCCAAAACTTATACAAATTAATAAAATTTTATAATATAAAAAGTGACTATGCCCACTACTTACCGATTGGTCCAATCATATTACTTATGTTACTTTTTTTACTTTCTTTACTCCCTCTGTCTCTAAATAAGTTGCATGTTTTGACTGGACACGTTTGCCAACGCACACTTTTGATCATTAATATCTTGAATTTCGTATTAGTATTAAATATAATAACTTCACTGTATTAAAGTACTCATAAATACGAATCCAATAAGATCACTCGTGACTATATTTAGTTTTATAGATTAGACGTAAATTAGTAATTTGTCTCATGTTATGAACAGTCCCAATATTTCAAACGAGCAACTTAATAAAAGACGGAGGGAGTATTATTTTACATTTTTCTTAACATCTGTCCAATTGATTTGTTTGTACGGAGGGAGTATGTTGTAAACCAGGTAATAAAAAAAGTAGCAATTCGATAACAAGATCTGGGGACATTGATCAATTTAATTCGAACACTGGACGTAATCTAGGAAGGTCACTTTTAAACGAAATTCCGGTCACTGCAATTAATACTAATATTTAATTTCCGGACATTGATCAATTTAATTTCCGGGAGAGATTTAATTTCCGGGAGAGATTAATTTAATTGTGCAGTTGGTTAATTGAAATTTCAAGATTAAATTCCCTTTAAAAACTGCAGAATCATATTAACTCATTATTAAATCTTAATTGTGAAAGTCCCTAAATTTATGGTGACTCTAAATTTCAACTGCAGATTTAATCTTGAAATTCCGGACATTGATCAATTTAATTTCCGGGAGAGATTTTTAAAGGGAGACAACTGCAGAATCATATTAACTCATTATTAACCAATCCATATGCTAAACTCAACCCCATTTTTATGCCGTTACTCCGGTCTCCAATCTCCATACCTGTACAATATATAGCTGCACGAGATTAATATAATTCTAAAATAATTAGGAATCGTGTATTGATATATAAATAAATGCGTGTCGATCTGTTTCTTTCTACCAATTATTATTTTAGGAACCGGGATCCTCTGTCCCCTTACTCCGTGTCTCCTTTGTATCCCTGTTGTTTTTAATACAAAAAAAATGTTTTTGTGGAACCCATTTTTATTATTTATTAAAATGGATGGACACTCTTTTTGTACTAAAAAGAGCAGGGACACGGAGGAAGGGGACAGAGGATCCGGACCCTTATTTTAGTAGTTCCCACTTCCCATCCGAAGCATGTGCTTTTGTTTTACATGTAAACATTATTAATTTTTTTTAGTAATGCTACATTACATGCAATTTAATTATTCTTATTAGCAGTTGGCATTAAATTGAAATATTCACGACAAAACACGACATCAATAAAATAACACTTAAAATCTGATTCGAGATTGCTTTCATAATTGGTATTTAAATTTTTTTAATGATATATAATAATCTATAAATTTTTAAAAAAATGGGGATTATTTTTTAATTTGTTTGAATCTTCTAGGGTTAATGTAAAATTTTGTAAAATTGATAATTACAAGATATTAGCAAATCAATCAGTAACCAATATTTTATAAATTTTGAAAAAAAATCATCCGATAGCATGAGGTTTCAAGGGATTATTAAATCTTAATTGTGAAAGTCCTAAATTTAGAGTCACTTTATAGTCTTGATCAAACTCATTGAAATTTTAAGAAGTTTAAAAAAAATCTTATTGAATTTCACAAAATTTTAGTGAGTTTTTGAAGACTAATTACACCTAAATATTACTATTAATAATAAAATCTAATATAAATATTTTAAAGAATTATTAATTTTCAATCATTATACATGAAATTATTAGTGGAATTTTAATCAATTTGATCATAAAATATTAAATAAAATAATAAAATTATGATAAAAGCAGTAAATAACATAGTTTAAGTTTTTAGAGAAACGTTTGTAATATCAAAAGATTACATTACATCACACATTTACACCGTATCACATAGTACAAATTATTTAAAATAAGATGATTGATGTTTGTTTTGTAAAAATTTATTTGGGATTATATTGAGGATTATTTGGGATTATAGTTATTTCTAATAGTTTGTTGGTGGATGTATTATTTAATCACCTTCTACAAATAATTTTTTTAAAAGATTATAATGCCTTCACCTTGTAAACAAACATAAAATAAGTATAGAATTAAAAATTTTAAGGGATAATAGTTCAAAAAAGTGATAATAGTTCAAAATAAACATGAGATATCATAATTTAAATAATTAAAATTTTTTAAACGATTATAATCCAATCCTAAACATAGCATTTTTTTAAAAAAATAAGATAATTTAAAAATTATAATTCTAAATATAATTATCCCGGAATTATAATGCCACTTAAACAAACATAAGTATGTACTTTAATTTTGCCTTTATGTATTTAAAAGTTCTTATTTAGCAAAAAAAAAAAAGGGTCCCGGTCCTGACAAACGTTGTTAGGATCGGTTATTTAACAATCGGTTCCACAGCCGTTGGATCAAGACGACCGAGATTAAAAAAAAAAAAAATTTACGTTCCGCGGAAATTTTCCGCGGACCGATCCGCGGAAAATTTTCGAGGAACGTAAAATTTTTTTGTAATCCAGCCAACGGTTTAAAAACTAATTGTTAGTTAACCGGACCAGCTGCCAAAAAAAAATGTTCTTAATTCTACTGTTGAAATTTTCTTTAAAAAAAGTCATTATGGATTTCTGAAATTGGATCTGATAATCTAACGTACTTGATATAAATCGTTCTTCCGAAAATCTAACCAATCCAATTCCAACACCAATTCGTTCATAGACTTAAATGTCAGCTTATCAACTTGTGGCCAAAGAAAACGCACGGTCACCAGCAACTCTAATTCAGTTGGTATGACCTTGCCTTGTGTAATACAAGGTTAAGAGTTCGATTTCCCTAACAAATAAAAAGTATTGGGCAAAGGACTTGCTCGATTTGCATGTTGGTTCGCTCGTTAAAATTGTTGATTTGTCGTTGAAGATAGAACTATCTACCAAACTTTGTACTACCCTCCATAAAACACTTTTGTATATCGGAGAGGAATCGAATTCTTGACCTCAAGTAACACAAGACAAGCTTGGTGTAACTTGTAATTGTTAAGACTGAGCTTTTTCGTACTAAAAAAAGTACAGTGTTTAAGGTGGCTATAAAAAGGAGAGCTATGCACGCAAAAGTCACAACACAACTCAAAGTACCCAAAAGTTGAAAACTAAAAACAAAATGCAGTTGGTGATTTTTCTTCTTACTCTACAGGGCTTCTGCTGGGGATTAAGAGCACTAGAGTCTACCACTTTTAAATACAACATCACGGACGCCAATCACACTATTTTGAACGCTGAAAACATTACAATGCCCGGATGTCCAAAGAAATGTGGGAATCTGACGGTACCATATCCATTTGGCATCGTATCAGAAGGTCTCAGCTGTTCCAAAGACTCCTTATTTGATATTACCTGCAACAATTCAACCAATCCTCCTAAGGCTTTCATGAGCACTCTTAATATTGAAGTGTATGATATTTCCAACTCCGAGTTACGAATTTCAAATCTTTTGGCTTACAAGTGCTACAATTCTCATGGGGAAGAAACTAGAGGACGATCCATGTACACTGGAATTCGAGGAACTCCGTATATGTATTCCAAAGCAAATGTGTTAACAGTTGTTGGCTGTGATGACTACGCCAACTTATACAATGCTCCAGAGGGATACTTGCCTAAAGGATGCAGTACCACATGCCAAAACATCAGTGAAGTCACTGAAAACGAGTGTTCTGGGAGCGGCTGTTGTCAAGTATCCACCAACATTCAGCAGTACTATGTTCTCTACCTTGAAAGCTATTATAACCATACAAATGTATCATCCTTAAGTAATTGCGGGTATGCATTTTTTGGTGAGAAAAGCAGCTTCAACTTTAAAGGTATATCAGATCTCAAAGATCCAGACTTTCTTAAAAGAACTACGGCCAGTGTTCCTATTGTACTAGATTGGGCTATTGGGAAAAAGAGCTGCACTGAAGTACATCAGGACTCAAATTCTTATGCTTGCAAAGACCCGAATAGCTACTGCATCAATGGATCTCGGTCTGTAGGATATCGTTGCAGTTGCAAAGATGGTTATGAGGGCAATCCATATCTCAGTCCAGGATGCAGAGGTGATTTATTAAGTTAAAAGTTCCTTTTAATCTAAAACTTGTTGAGTAATACTATTGCCATGAATTATTTTGATGTTTATCTTTTGCAAGATACCAACGAATGCGAACAACCACCACATGGTTGTGATCATCACTGCAATAATACTCAAGGAGGCTATAATTGCTACTGCCGGTCCGGGTACCACATCGATGTTAATAATTTTAAAAGATGCATTGCTAAAAGCTCCAAGTCCCAACTGATTAAGTTTATGTTAGGTAAAGTTACAATCATTAGCTGGTATCATACATACATTTTTATTTTTTTTTGCTAAATTCATACACACATATTTATAGTACTAAACTACCATTTTGACATATAATATTATTTCAAAAACTGGATCTCTATGTTCCTGGTGCAGGTATCGGATTTAGTTGCCTCTCGGTAATTTTTGGTATTAATTGGCTGTATTGCATAATGAGGAAAAGAAAACACACTCGACAAAGAGAAAAATTCTTTTACCAGAATGGTGGTCTCCTCTTGACACAACAAAGTACAGAGGACGGTGCTATTGGGCCGACAAAACATTTCACATATGAAGAACTGAAGAACGCAACCAACAACTATGCTGCTGATAGGATTCTGGGACAAGGTGGTTATGGTATAGTTTACAAAGGAATTTTAGTCGATAAACGTGTAGTTGCAATCAAAAAGTCTAAAATAATGGATAAGAGTCAAGTAGAACAATTCATTAATGAGGTGAGGATTCTTACACAAATTAAGCATAAAAATGTTGTTAAACTTATAGGGTGCTGTTTAGAATGTGAGGTACCATTGTTGGTGTATGAGTTTGTACCCAATGGCACCTTATGCCATCATGTGCACAATATTGATGGAGTTGGTTCATGGTTATCGTTGGAGAGTCGCTTGAGAATTGCTGCTGAATCTTCCGATGCCCTTTCATATCTTCACTCAGCAGTTTCCCCACCCATCATTCATAGAGATGTCAAATTAGCTAACATTCTACTGGATAGTAATCGTGTAGCCAAAATTTCGGATTTCGGAGCATCCAGGTTGATACCTATGGATCAAACTGAAGTGACTACATTAGTCCAAGGAACCTTAGGGTACTTGGACCCAGAATACTTCCATACAGGCCAATTGACTGAAAAAAGTGATGTTTATAGTTTTGGGGTGGTCCTTGCAGAGCTTTTAACCGGAAGACAACCAATTTGCATGGCCAATCCTCAGGAAGAAAGAAATCTAGCCACTTATTTTATTACCTCCTTAAAGGAGAACCGGTTACTCCAAATTATAGAGCCTCGCTTAGTGAAGGAAGGAACATTTGATCAACTTCAAAAGGCTGCTCAACTTGTGAAAAGGTGTCTTAGCCTTAATGGCGATGAAAGGCCAACAATGAAGGAAGTGACGATGGAAATAGAAAGCTTTCGGAAATTTACTAAACATCCTTGGGCTAATCAACAGGGCAATGAAGACAATACCATGAGCTTAGTAGGTCATACTGAGATTCAGCATTCGGATCTTTATGAAATTCAACTAAGTTCCTACCATAATGTTGCAAAAGACTCCGAACAATATAGCTCAAGTACTATTAGTTTGTTGCACCCGCCAACCAGCCCTCGCTGAGACATCTCAGTTGTCAAGATTTTGTGATTTGTGTAATAAACATATTAAGTATGTCGCATTTGAAATGTCGTATGTGCATGTCTTCTGCTCTTATTTCAATTATATCAAGTTTTTTTTTTGTTGCTAAGTTCAGTTATATCGAATCATGCATTTGTAAGTGATGCTTGTAATCTGGACACTTTCTGCGGAGTACATACAGGGGGTGGACGTGTCCCCCTAAAACCGAATTTTACGTTTTTCCATCATTAAAATTTTGTAAATATAAGAAAGGGTTTTTACAAAAATTTAAAGTATGTGAATGTTTTTGCAAAATTTACTCGATACCCCCTAAAGATAAATCAACCAGTGAGTGTATATTCAAAGGAACCATGTATATTCAAAGGAACCATGTAATCGTACCTTTGCATCTTTTGTAATTACATATTTGATGATTCAAGATTTCATCCAGACTTAAATTTCATTCTAAATTCCATTATTTGATACTACACTTATAGATGTGGATGTAGCCTAGCTAGATCATATCTAGAATTAGCAAAGCAGGATCTAATATTTTAGAGGAGGACTATAAAATAATCCAATTATTTTGTCTAAAAATTAATGTAAAACAATAATTAACTATAAATTGAATTGCTGCTGAATCTTCCGAAGCCTTTTCATATCTTCACTCAGCAGCTTCTCCACCCAGCATTCATAGAGATGTCAAATTAGCTAACATTCTACTGGATAGTAATCGTGTAGCCAAAATTTCGGATTTCGGAGCATCCTGGTTGATACCTATGGATCAAACTCAAGTGACTACGTTAGTCCAAGGAACCTCAAGTGACTCCATTAGTCGAAGGAACCTGCAGGGTGAAATGCTGAAAATCTAGCTAATATCCAGTTCTGGAATATGCCGAATCTTGTACCATTCTAGCCCATTCTCCTCACATCTTTCTTTCAGAATACTACATCCATATATAAACAGGCATCTAATGGTATGTGATTGGTCAAATGTTGGCAAACTCTCTAAATCCTCACAATCATAGATGTCTAACTCCTCAAGAGAGGGAAGTTTGGCTACTGTATCCCCGAGAGCTTTCAATCCTTTGAATCCATCTATTGTCAAACAAGTCAAAGAAGAAAAGGAGGAGATGAGTCCATCGTCAAATTCCAATCTTGATTTTGCGTTTTCATGACCCCACAGTTCTAGGCTCCTTAGGTTAGGAAAGGAAATTCCAGAAGAAGAGGCCCCTGGAATTTCATCTGTTACTAATCTTTCAATTGTGGAACTTACACTTTGGGCTAATTCTGAAAGAGAGGGACATCTTTGAATCACAAGTAATTTTAAACAACTTGTCTCTTCAACTGCTTTAATACTAGTTAGATCATGACAATTATGTAATATCAATATCTCAAGAGCCACACCCACTGTCAGACCTCTCAAGCCCTGGCAATTACCTAGTCTCAAATCTTTCAAAGATTGAGAATTGTTTTTTAACAAGTCTTCCATCAAAGGAACACAACTACATCCCATAGAAGTAGAGTCTCCTCCTTCCCTCGTAATTTCTAGATCTGTGAGAGAACTAACCTTTTTGCTCATCATTATTTTTAGTATCATGTCGGAATTATAGATGTTCAATTTCTTTAAGGATGGAAAACAACTATCTGGCATGCTTTTAAACTTTGAACATGACCTAATATCCAACACTTCAAGTTTTGGAAATACTTGCACTTGCTCCCCACCGACTCCACCGGGATCCTGTTCCAACCATTTTTCTAGGTTTCCCAAATATTGTAACCTCAGTTTTGTCAAAGAGGGATACATTGCTGTAACTTTTCCCCCACAGTTACTGGATTCACTAGCATCATAACTCCCAATAATTCTGAGATCATCCATCCGCCAAATTACCATCTCCGTCAATTTAGGAAGGTGGCCTAATGATGGAAATTCTTCACATCTATTGCAAACATTCAATGTGATTTTCACCAAGTTGGTCATCTCTGTGATCCATAATGCAAACCTCTTTCCCATGAACTTCTCGATGATCAATTCTTTCAGGTTTGTGTGAGGTTTCAATCCTTCAATTACATACTCATTGTTGTATTCCCTTTCGCTTTCATCTTCACTGTTGTTAACCCTTTTATTTCTCTCAGTTTCCCAACTTAACAACAAACTCTGGATATTGCACTTTGTACAAAGATTTGCTTTCCTTGCTTCTTGTATATTTGGCACATCTCCAAGGCCATAGACTTTAACTGTACCTTTAAGATTTTGTAGCCTTTCCAAATGACTAAGGGGACAATTTTGTTCTTTACTCACAACAAAGTGAGGCAGAGTTTGCAGACAAGTTAACCTGTCTATCCCGTAAAACAAGCATCTTTTACCATGAGGATTCTCAATATACAAATGTCTCAAGTTAATTAAGTTGCAAAACTTTTTTGGAAGCTCTTCTAGATCCCAAACTCTCAATGTTTGCAAGTTGTAGAGCTCTGTAATGTAACTAGGCATTTTAAATTTAGAGGGTAAACAAGATATATCAAGATGTTTGATATATTTCATATTTTGTATTGATCTTGGCAGTTCCCCTGCATCCTTGTCACTATATATAGTATACAACACCAAAACAGTCAAGTGTTTGACGAAAGTTAAGACCTCACCAAAAACACAAGCCCTTGCATGTAGTACTTGTACCTTTTCAAAGTTTTTCTTCATAATCGTTGGATTCCAATCTGAGATCCAATCATCAAGCCAAACATATGTAGCATTAGAAACATGGTTCGGATTGCTACCTGCCTTCACAGTTACAGAGTGATGTTTAGATAGATCTAGTGCAAGATCGTGCACTAGATCATGCATCTTGCACCTCTCAATGTTCCCAAATTCATCCCTTTCTATGTCTTGTAGCAAAGAATGCCACAACAGAATATTGAAGTACTCGATGCCAATATCTTCCATCAGTTCATCACTACCCGAACGAGGCAAGAGGAATCCTAATGCCATCCATACTTGTATCAATTCATCTTTGTAAATCCAAGAATTCTTTGGTATGATAGAGCAATACACAAAACATCGTTTCAATGACGAATATGGTAAATTATCATACGACAACCTCAAAGAAGGGAGTACAGGGAGTTTATGCTGGGATGTCCATATTTCACTGTTATGGATCCTTTGCCAGTCTTCCGCGGACTTCTTTTTCCGTAACATGCCCGCAAGTGCTTTTATTGCCAGAGGTAGTCCCCCACACCTTTGCACCATGCTTCTTCCCATGTTAGCAAATGACTCGGTCTCTGAAACTCCTCCATCTTGAAATACTATTTTCTTAAACAATTCATAACTATCACCATCATGTAACTTTCCCAGTGAATAAGGATCACAATTTTGCATGGCATCAATGACTCCCTGGTTACGAGTTGTAACTAGAACACTGCTTCCTTTGGCACCACCAACTCCTAGCAAGGAATTTATCAAGTTCTCCCACTCTTTTGGATCCTCATTCCAAACATCATCTAGAACGAGTAAAAACTTTTCTCCCTTTAGACTTTCTTGAAGCTTATTTACGAGTCCCTGTGGGCTTTTTAAATGCGAGGGAGTTGAAGTGAGTGATTCTACCGTTTGATTCAAAATATTGATGGAATTAAAATCAACTGATACAGTAACCAACATCCTCTTCGTGAACATCTTAGTGACATCATCACTATATAAAATCATGCGAGCAAGAGTTGTCTTGCCTTGACCACCCATCCCTACTATAGCAACAACAGGCAAATCCCGTTCATTATAGGTGCACACAATTTTAAGCAGATTTGATATATCATGATCTCTTCCAACTATCATTGTGTTGTCTTGAGAGGGTGCCTCGAAGCTGACTCTCGATTGGACGGTTGTATTTAAATGCGCTACGGCATGAAGTCCAACATCTTTAGCCCATTTAAAAATTTCGTTAATTGAAGCATGAATAGAGTTGATCCTATCAGCCATCTTACGACGGAGATTCTTAGAAGAAATGAAACTTTTCAATGCGTTACCATGATACTTCACAACTTTTCTAGTAGCTTCATATTCAAGTTCATCCAAGAAAGCCTCAGTGTGATTAGCGACATCTTCAAGTTTGTTGAACCATTTGTCGACAACCGACATGGTTACTTTTTTGGTACGAGCATCATCCAAGAGAGCACCTATTATTTCAAATCTATCTCCGAGTTTCTGCAGATCTTTATCAAGATTCCAAGCCTGAATCACTTCTTTTGCTGCAAGTGAAACAAGTTTGGCAACCAGTCCAGCGGCAAGATCAGCTCCAAATGCTTCAACCATATTTTCTTACTGTATTATATTATCGGGAGGAAATTGTATGTTTTGTGGTGCAAGTGTTTAGCTGACTTTTTGGTAAAGCTTGAGCCTTTCACAAATTTCCATGTGCAATGGGACATATTTTCAAACAGAATTAATTATATACGGAGTAGTATTTATGATGCAATGGGACTTAGTCATAAGAATAATTCAACTAAATTAATTCTGATTGAAAATTTTCAGAAAATAGGCCCAACCCTACTAATTATATACTATTAAATTCTGTTTGAAAAAGTTTCAGTTTGTTATTAAAAAATGATGCAACTAATCGTACTAATGATATTTTAAAAATTTTCTAGAAAGAAATTAATGATTACTTTTTTAAAATATTAATATTTTTTAATATTACTTATTTTAATTAAAATTATGATATTTTTTTATCTTAAATTTATGTTTAAACATTAATGAGACGAATATTTGAAGGAGTTATCAACTTACTTGTTTAAAATATTGGAATTAGTGAGACGAATATTTGAAGGAGTTATTGGAATACTTGTTTAAAATACTGAAATTACATGTAAAGTTTTTTATTGGTTAAAAAATTATTTTTATAGTTAAAACGTGATTCATTTTGTTATCATAACTAAGAATAAATAAAAAATATTAGGGTCTGACAAAAAAAACTAAAGAAATTAGGAAAACCAAGATACATCTTAGAATATTAAGATTTTATATGTAAAAATGGAAGAGGTATATTTGTTAAAATCATGAATCATTTAAAATTTTACTAATATATTATTATTATAAATACTACTCCGGTCCCATTCATTTCTACCCACTTACTATTTTGGGGCCCATCATTTCTATCCATTCCAAAATTAGTAAAGTTTTAATTATAAAAAACACTATTACACCCACTAACTTTCCTCCACTATCTCAAATTTATAATATAAAACACTATTACACCCATTACTTTCCTCCACTATCTCAAATCTATTATTAAAAATTCATATGTCCCACCACTTTATCCACTTTTCATCTAATTTTACTCATTTTTCATACAATTTCTTGGTCTCCGTGCCCGAACCCAGTGGGAAGAACCCACTGGGACAGAGGGAGTAACTTATAACTTCACGGTTTTAAAAAAAATATTATAATTACATTAAATTATTAGACTTTAAATGTTCAATTTACTGGTCGCTCTATTTTGAAATCTAAAAATTGGATTTGGACTATTTTACGTGACAAATTAATTTTTAATTTAATGATGGTTTAACAATTATTATTTAACTGTAATTTTCAGAAAATTGAAGACCAAAGAAAGTTTTGAATTTTATATTGATAATTCTTTCTAATTTAGAAAATCTATTTATATTTGATTTAAAATTTTAAAATACACCTTTTTAGTATATGAATATAATAATCATACTAACAACCAAATAATCTTTCTAATATTAAATGCAATGATTCTTATTTATTTATTTAAGATCTAACCATCCTTATTAATTTGGTCAAGAAACAAAATTTTGGATAATATCTCACTTACACTTATTATATATAATATAATATTTCTTATTAATTATTTAAGTTTTTTTGTGATATTATCCCGATCCAATTTTTGAAATATATCGCTTTCACACTTATAATATCAACATAAGAGGCAAAATCCGAATTTTAAATTTTTAATAAATTTATAATTTTATAATATTTTTAGTATAGTTTTAGATCTTCATATATAAAATTTTGTTTTGATACTGGGAATCAATTGATGAATGTGTGTAGTACTCCTTTATTATCCTTCTTACTCATATTATTAGGGATTAATAATGTTTAAATTAATAAAAAAAATTGAAAAGTGAACTAAAAAGGTTTAATAATCTGTGATCGTCTTGCTTGGACGGGTGCATGTGATGGTAAGTTTACTGTGAAAATCGGGTACAGGTTTTGGCATTCAAATTATAGTACTTTTCGCCAAGTAAACCACTTGGATGGCCGGAAGGAGCTATGGAAACTGGAAGTGCCCCATAAGGCATTTGTGCAGGAATAACATTCCAGTAAGGAATCTGTTAAGAGGCAAAGGTGTGCAAACAATTATATTGTGTCCTATGTGCATATCGTCGAACATCTAATGCATTTATTCTTTGATTGTCACTGTGAATTCGCTAAAAGTTGATGTCAGTTCAATTGGATACATATATTTCGGGCTTTTGGTTAAGCTTGTTTATGAAACACAGGAGAAGTGTGTGCTTATTGTAACAGTACTTTGGGGAATCTGGTATGCCAGAAACCAAAAGGTATGGGAGCAGAAATCCTTATTAGCTAGTATGACAGTGCATGGGAGTATGAATCAGGTATCTCAATGGAAGGAAGCTAGGAAAAGTAATCACAAGTCAGTTTTCGAAACTAAATGGAAAGCTCCTGCAGAAGGAAGATTCAAACTTAATGTTGACGCCTCAACATTTCCAGGAATGTCGTCGTTCACCCTGGGTTTATTGATTCGTGATCACAGAGGTATCAAGTATGTTTATTCAGGCTAAAAACATGAGGATTGCAGGCAGTAGCACAATGATGGAAGCTAAGATTAGGGGGGTTATGGAGGCCTTGATTTGGTTGCAGGAACTGGACATGAGGAATGTTGATATCGAATGTTCTAGATGATTGCACGACGGTTCTTCGTAATCGGCTCGATTTTGCTGTTTCTTTTGTCAAAGACAAAAGGCAAGCCAAAAAGGTGGCGCATTTGTTAGCGAGAGAGCCTTGTGTGGTAGGTTGCTTTAATATTTTCCGGTCTCCTCCGTCTAAATTATTGGAGACATTGATGTATGATTCTGCTTTGCTTTATTAAAATCAGTTTGGTTTAAAAAAAAAGGTTTAATACAAGAATTGATAGCTGATCCTTTTTTAGTTTGACGCAAGGCTTACTTCTTTTGCGTGAGAATTTTACCTACCAACTATTGGCTATATTAGAACAATTAAACTGTTTGCTTTGAAACTGATAAAGACAAAGAGATTACTCTGAACGACTTGATCTTTTATTCGATGCAACTTACAATATATATAGGATACAAAGAAATAACAAAATGGAAAGATAAAACCATAACTCCTACATTATAGCTATAGCTTACTACAACTACAAGTTTATTGGTGATATTCTCCTAAAATCACTCCAACGACCAGATCACTCTAACAACCAGTAAATCAAATCTTCGAGACAAGATAAATTAACAACTGACATAAAATAATTAAGACAGAATTAATGCAAGTTTTGATTAAGAACCAACATTCACCCCTGTAATCTAAACTTGATTCTGAAGATCCTTGACACCTAGCAGCTTTCTCATCATCTCGAACTTAACAGTTGGCAAGGCTTTCGTGAGTGAATCAGCTCGCTGTTTATCTGTAGTAACATGCTTCACGACAATCTCACCTCGCTCGATGCATTCTCTAATAAAGTGGTATCGAATATCTATATGCTTGCTACTTCCGTGGAAAACATGATTTTTTGCTAGGTCGATGGCAGACCTATTATCAATAAACAATACCACTGGTCCAATGTAGCTGTCTGTTATCTGCCCAAGTAACTTTCTCAGTCAAATGGCTTGACACGCTGCTGCGGTGGCAGTCATAAACTCCGCCTCACAAGATGAGAGTGCCACACATCTTTGTTTTTGAGAAACCCATGTCACCAAGCTTTCGTTGAGATAAAATACCATCCCTCCTGTACTCCTTCGATCATCAATATGACCAGCTAGGTCACTATCTGAGTATCCTGTCAAGATGTTATTACCACTGTTCTTTGTATAAACCAAACCAAAATCAAGTGTACCTTTAACATAACGTAGTATACGTTTCGCAGCTTGGTAGTGCAGAATGGTTGGCTTCTCCATATACCTGCTCACTATGCCCACGGAATAAGCAATATCAGGTCTCGTGTGTACAAGGTAGCGTAGTCCACCAACTAAACTCTTGAATTCAGTACTATCAACAGGCTTTCCACCTTCATCTTTGGTTATGGACTCCTTAGGATCCATGGGAAACTTTGTAGAATTACACTCGGACATTCCAACTTTCTCTAATAATTTTCTAGCATATGCTGATTGCTTCAACTCAAAGTAACCTCGTCCCTGCTCGACTTCAATTCCTAAGTAATATGACAATTTTCCTAAATTGCTCATATCGAACCTGCTAGTCATCTGATTCTTGAATTCTTCTATGACTGAGATTTTTGTGCCAGTAACCAACAAATCATCAACATAAATTCCTATTATCAACTTTCGTAAGGACACCTCTGAAATCCAAGCTCTAACAGGCAATGGCTTAACTTGGCGTACCAAGCACGTGGTGCTTGTCTTAGGCCATATAATGCTTTGATTAGCTTGTAAACTAGATGCTCCTGGCCCTCCTTGACAAAGCCTTCAGGTTGTGTAACATAGACTTCCTCTTGTATTTCTCCATTCAAGAAAGCCGACTTTACGTCCAAGTGGTGAACCTCCCATTCATTTTTGGCAGCAAGTGCTTACAAGAGTCTTACTGTTTTGAGACGTGTAACGGGTGCAAAAATCTCTTCAAAGTCTCTTCCCTGCCTTTGTACATAACCTTTTGCAACAATTCGTGCTTTATACTTGATAATATTTCCTTTCGTGTCCTTCTTCAATTTGTACACCCACTTCAATCCAATTGGTTTTTGACCCGGAGGAAGTTCAACTAGTTTCCACGTGTTGTTCTTTTCAACAGCCTCAATTTCAACTTTCATGGCCTGTTTCCATTTATGATTGTCTGCTGCTGCATTATAACAATTCGGCTCATCCACCCCTGCAAACATAAGTTCGTCTTCCTCAAGTTCAATGGCCTCAGTTGTGTTGTAAATATCTAACAAGGACCTGTAGTGCTTTGGCTCACTGCTCATTCCGCTCGTGACATTGAGCCATTTGATTGATGTGACGACAGAGGCGTCACAGGTGTATGACTAACCTCTGCATCACTGTGAACAGACTCATCACTAATGTCCTGTGACATGCTCGAATTTACATACTCAGTCTCATCTTGTATGTCTCCAGTTACTGCAGTTGTTACAACAAATGTGTCTCGAGCTTCACTTTGAAATTCTGTCTCATCATTCCAGACCCAAGCTTTCTTTTCTTCGAAGACTACGTCACGACTAATATGCACTGAATTATTCTCAGGGTCATACAATCTGTACGCTTTTGTCCCTGGTTCCTTCCCGAGATTGATGACGGCTTTACTTCGATCACTCAACTTAGTTGTCTTGACAGAAGGGAGTTTCATATGCGCCAGACACCCGAACACACGTATGTGTCCTATATCGGGCTTATCTCCAGACCATGCTTCAAATGGGGTAATACCTGAGACAGCTCGTGTAGGTAGGCGATTTAAAACATAGACAGAATGTCGTACTGCTTCTCCCCAAAATGATAAGGGAAGTTGTTTCTCCTTTAAAAAACTCCTTGCCATTTCAACAACCGTTCTGTTACGCCTTTCAACCACCCCGTTTTGTTGGGGGTGAATAAGGTGCTGTGAATTGTCTTGCGATTCCAGCTTCACCACAGTAGTCACTGAACAGTTTTGAATTGAACTCTCCTCCTCTGTCGGTTCTAAAATTCTTTATTTTCCTGTTCTCCCCATCTTCAACTAAAGCTCGAAAATGTTTGAAAGCATCCAGAGCCTCGTCTTTACTCTTCAGCATATAGACCCACATGACTCGACTGAAATCATCCACAAGCAAGAAAAAATATTTATTGCCAGCTGGTGTTGCAGGTGTGATTGGGCCACAGAGATCTTCGTATACCAGCTCTAACACTTTTCCAGCACTGTAACTTGTCTTGTTTGGGAATGATTGTCTTACTTGCTTTGACATTAAGCACCCTGAGCACACCTCTCCCTGTTGTTTGATCTCTGGCATTCCGTGAACCATTCTTTTTGATGACATCAACGTCATGGCTTTGAAGTTAACATGCCCAAGACGGGCGTGCCATAACCAAGAATTTTCATCCAACTTAGATATCAAACAACCTGCATTGTTAGTTTCAATAATCACTTTGTAAAGTCTGTTCAGGGAACGTTTTACCTTTATAATCAGTCGCTCATTTTTGTCATAGACCCATAGATACTCGCCCTTTAAGATGACCTGGTTTCCTTCTTCAGATAACTGTCCAAGGCTGATTATGTTGTTGCAAAGAGTCGGTATGTAGTACACATCTCGTAAAGTTCTTTCTTCACCATTCTTGCAGCTTAAAATGATGCTTCCCTTTCCTTTTATAAGGACGGTTGATCCATCCCCAAATTTCACACTACCCTTAACACTTTCATCCAGTTCTCGAAACTTATATAATTGTCCAGTCATATGATTGCTGGCACCGTTATCTAAGTACCACAGGATTGAGTTTGCTTGTGTACCTTCACAGTCCAAGTTTAATTTTGGTTTCACCTTTTCTTCATTGATCAACATCATCTTACCTTCTTCTTCTGATTTCTCTGTTAACAAGAGTGCTGGTTCGTCGTCATGCATCTGTACAAAGTTAACTTCTTCCTTATGCTCCTTGTCTCGCTTTCTTTTTCATTCTGCGGCGTAATGACCATAACCCAGGCAGTTGAAACACCTTACCCTGCTTTTGTCACGAGGGCCTCGTCCAAATTCTTTGTTGCCCCTGAAACATTGGTTGTGAGATACATCTGATCCACCTTTGTTAGACCTCTTCAGCCACTCTTCCCTGGTTAACAGGAGCTTGCCTTCTTCTTTTTCTCGCTTTGACCACTCTTCCTCTATGAGTAGCAACTTGGATCCTTTTTCTCCACTCGTGTCACCTTGGCCTCGAAGACGTTCCTCATGTGCCTTTAAAGATCCAATTGTTTCTTCAACAGTCATTGTCTCGAGGTTTCCAAACTGCTCGAGTGTGGAGGCTATCTGCAAGAATTTATTGGGAACAGCTCGTAGCATTTTTTTCACAATGTACGACTCCTCAATCTTCTCACCCAAGGCCCGTATATTTGTTACCAATCCACTTAATTTCATGTAGAAATCATCCAAAGAATCATTCTCCTTCATGTTTAGAGATTCAAACTCAGCCTTGAGGGTTTGGACTTTCGCTGTCTTTACACGATCAGCACCCAAGCACATAGTCTTCACGGCGTCCCACGCCTCTTTTGCTGTTTTCTTCTCTGCCAAGGATAACAGTATGTCCTCCGGTATGCCCTGGTAAATAGCCGCCAAAGCTATTTTGTCTGTCCTGTCTTCCACCACCACTTTGGGATCCACAGGTTCTACAGCTCCCCAGACTCCGTGTGCTTGCATATATACCTTCATCTTAAGCGCCCATGCTGTGTAATTCCCTTTGTTCAACATGGGATAACTCAAAGAAATCGTTCCGTCTTTTGTCTTGATTGGTTCCATCGCAGTCGCCTTGGGCATGTACTTTGGCATCCACCGTCGTAACCCAGTGCTTCAATACCTGCTCTGATACCAGATTATTGGCTATATTAGAACAATTAAACTGTTTGCTTTGAAACTGATAAAGACAAAGAGATTACTCTGAACGACTTGATCTTTTATTCGATGCAACTTACAATATATATAGGATACAAAGAAATAACAAAATGGAAAGATAAAACCAGAACTCCTACATTATAGCTATAGCTTACTACAGCTACAAGTTTATTGGTGATATTCTCCTAAAATCACTCCAACGACCAGATCACTCTAACAACCAGTAGATCAAATCTTCGAGACAAGATAAATTAACAACTGACATAAAATAATTAAGACAGAATTAACGCAAGTTTTGATTAAGAACCAACACCAACTTACAACTTCTGGGATGACGTTATTGATTTGTAATTATACCCTATTATATAATATAAATAAGAACATTTTTCATAAACATTCAAGTTCAAAAAATTTTACCAATTTTTATAAAAATATTTATAAAATATTTGCAAAAATATGTTCAGCATCCAAATCAATCAAATACAACTTATTATAACCACATATGCAATCTCATGCACAATCACATATGTAAATTCAACTAAAATTAACTAAATTCTACCAACAGGTTGCATCGAATTGATTTGTTTGTAAAACGTATTTTTGCAAATATTTAATAAAAGTTGATGTTTTCGCAAAATATTTTTTTTAAAGTATTTTTGCAAATATTTTGAGAAGATGGTATAATCGTAAAAAAATAGAAAAAATGATATTTTTGATAAATACCCTATAAATAATTATATATCATGAGTAAGGTTCGAGATAGACCCCCTTAAAAATAGTACGAGATTCCAAATATGTTTTTAATTATTTTTACAAAATAATCACATGTTTACATTTTAAGTATTGTTGTATAATTTTTAAAGTCAAAATTTGAATTATTAATTGAATATCGAAAAAAGTTTTGTAAATTTTCCAAAATTTTCAACTGAGATTCAGAAATAAATTCATGAAATTTTTGAGATTCAAAAACGGATTTTTAAAATTATGAGATTTAAAAATATATTCTTAAAATTTTTCATAATTTTTTTAATATTTATAAACAAATTGTTGTTAATAATTAATTTTTTGGAAGCAATATAAAAAAATTATTTATATTTTTTTTCAAATTTTAAAATTATTTTTAAAAATAGTTCTCTCGTTATATTTCTAAGTGGTTCTCCCTTAAACCGGACTTATATATCATATGTATGGTATAATATCGTATATTAACAAAAGGTGGTCCATAAACTGAATTCGAAACTCGGATGTTACAAATTTTAACAAAAACTTAATATATTATCATTGGAATAGAACTTTATACTTCCAAAGTGTTTCTAAAATTAAAATAGATATTATAATTAATATGTAATTGATGAGAATCGAATTCTTGACTTATAATAGTACCTTTTTATTATTTTTTTTACTTTTATTATATAATAGGATATAATTTGGTACTCTCAGAACCATCGTTTAAATTTATTTTTAAAAAAAGGGCCATCGTTTTTAAATTATTGAGTACTAGTATTTATGCCTACTACGCATGGACTTTTTAAATTTAAAAATTTATGTAAATTAATATTTTTTTGAATTTAAAATATGACTTAATTATCATTTTTTTATATAGGTGGTTTGAATTTTATATGCATATATATACTAATAACCTACTATATTTTAAATAGAATAATATTTCATAAAAAAAACAAACAACACAGAACTTTTTAGCCAACAATACATGTAGAACAGTATAATTATTTAATTATATTAATTAATACAAAATGATTGTCTTTAAAAAAGTATCTCATTTATTAAATTATTATACTTCAACGGCGTTTAAAGATAAAATTGGAGTTCGATCTTCTTTGTATTGGGCTTCGACCTAAAGTATTATTAATGAAATCCCTTTTATTATCCAAAAAAAAATTGAAAATGATGCAAGTATTTTTATGTCAACGATATCTTCATTTAACGATTACATGTCAAATATTTACATTCAAAATTTTCTCGATATGAGTGTTCATTTGCATTCAAAGGTTACTCGGCGATTCCTCGATTTCTGAATGTAAATAAATTAATATTAAAAAATTTATAGTATAACTTATATAAATTATTTACACGGTAGTTTACTTTATCATCAAGTGTACAAATGAACAACAAAAATTCAAAATTCTACAACTCAAATTCAAAATCCACCCACACATAAATTGAATTGATTTGGGAGAATGGTTTTGAAATTTGAATTAGGGCATGTTTGGCTATGACTTAAAATAATTTTAAGTTCTTATTGACTTATTTTCGGGTAAAAATTTCATATTTTGATAAATTTTATCTTAAAATAAGTTAACTTTTTTTGGAAAATAAGTTCTCAAACACCTCCTTAATTTTATGAATTAAAAATTATTCAAATGCCATCTCTATAATAAAAAAAATGAAGGGGGTAGGAGGTGTCCAACATTTAACAATATTTGATGGCATTTAGTATAGTTTTATATGAAATCTTGGGTGAGGGATTGTAATTAAAAAGCAAATGAAAAAGGATTCAAGATTTATTATTTAATAAAAATAAGATTTAGTACCTGCACGAGGAATGTTGTGGAATAAAAACTAGGTTATTATATGGCGGCTAGGGTTTACTGTACTTAATGTTAGGGTGCGTGAGCTTCGAGCTTTAATGGCTGTTTCCGTGTTCGGGACTAATCGGTCCTCACAGAGTGCCTACGTATCTCGTATTGAGAATCAAGCCAAGACGTAGTTCTAGGTGATGGTGCCCTCAGGGCTATGGCGATGAGGGCTCACCTAGGACGTAGTGGCTTGTATGTCCTTATTCGAGGATTGAGCCAAAACGTGGTGGGTGACGTATGGAGCTCTGCCCAACGTTTTTGGTCTGCATCAGCTTTATAACTGTGGAGCAGTCCTGAAAAGTGGCCCAACCTTTTTCTGAGAATGAGGGGTCAGACCCTTTATATAGGCTGAGAAGCCTGAGAATTAGGGTTAGGTGACTTACTGGGCAAGTCAGTCTTGAGGAATGTTCTAGACTCCTTCCTTGTAGGAGTCTGTTTCCTTGTATGACTATGTGCCTTGGAGGCTACTCTTTGGAGAGATAATATCCTTATTTGACTTGTACTTCCCAGCTGTTAATTATCCCTCAATATTAATTACGAAATTAATATTTAAATAGGGTTTTGGACCCTGTTGGTGGGCCCCCCGTTTGGACCATACCGGGCCTAATTAATGCAACATTAAATGTGCCTTTAGGGCTTATTTTTAGCCCATATCATTTGCCCCCCAACTTCTAGGAAAACTGATCAGGTTTTCGTAGAAGTTATATTTGCCTTAATCGAGACTCGGGGTCGTTTTTATCCCTTACCTGGGACTTCTTAATTTTCCTACCCTCATATGGGAATTTTGGTTTACACTAGTGTTTCACGAGTATCGTCTTGATTGTAAAGTGTGGAGCGACCTACACATTTACGACGATTTGCCATATCCGAGGCTTTAATTTGTGCTTGCTTTTAGCAATTTCGGCACTTTCATAGAGCTTTTATGCATTATTAGCATAAATTATTGCTCAATTTGTCAAGAAGATATTTCTATAATTTTCCTCGTATTTTTCTGTACTTTTCCTAATAATTTAGGAATTTTTTATGTACCCACAGGTATTTTTCTAAATTATTCCTAATAATTTAGGAATTTTTATGTACCCACAGGTATTTTTCTTAATTTTTCCTAATAATTTAGGAATTTTTATGTACCAACAGGTATTTTTCTAAATTATTCATAATAATTTAGGAATTTTTATATACCCACAGGTATTTTCCTTAATTATTCTTAATAATATAGGAATTTTTATGTACCCACGGGTATTTTTCTAAATTATTCCTAATAATTTAGGAATTTTTATATACCCACAGGTATTTTCCTTAATTATTCTTAATAATATAGGAATTTTTATGTACCCACGGGTATTTTTCTAAATTATTCCTAATAATTTAGGAATTTTTATGTACCCACAGGTATTTTTCTTAATTTTTCCTAATAATTTAGGAATTTTTATGTACCAACAGGTATTTTTTGTCAAAATATGAAGTGCAGGGACCTTTCGGTAAAAATATAAACAATAGGGGTCTTTTCATCAAATTGTCAACTACAGTACTCTTTCTGTCAATTTAGAAGCTCCAATGCATCCTTTGTAAACTGTGCAGAAGTTGGGGTACCAAACAGCACTTTTGCCAAAAGTTTTAACCTGGTCGAATGTGGTCGAAATAAGGACGTGATTTTATCCTGGTCGAAGCCTTCCTCGACTAGAATCCTGGTCTTTTTCGACCAGGTTCTTGGTCGAACCTTTTTTTTTTTTTTTTTTTTTTTTTTTTCTATTCCTTTTTTTTTTTTTTTTGAATATTGTTATTCAAAAATAATATTTCTTTTGTCCAAATCTTGGATTATTTCGATCCCCAAATCGGAGGTGTCCTTCTCGGATAAAATTTCACTCGAATAAAATTCGACCCGGATTTTATTATTATTATTTTTAATAATAATAATAATAATTTTTGTAATTAGAGGGGTCCTCAGCCCTAATATTTTCGTAGTTTAAGATCATATTTTTGACCTCATTGGCTCCCAAACCTTTGAAATTCGTCCAAAATTGAGGTCATTCATGACTCTAGGCACATAAAAATTTTCATTATATAGCCCCTTTTTTTTTTGTACCAGGATTTTCAATCAGGATGCTGATCCTTAGGTCAGGATTTTCGATCAGGATGCTGACCCTTAGGTCAGGATTTTCGATCAGGAATGCTGACCCTTAGGTCAGGATTTTCGATCAGGAATGCTGACCCTTAGGTCAGGATTTTCGATCAGGAATGCTGACCCTTAGGTCAGGATTTTCGATCAGATTTCTGATCGAAATAAGGGGCTCCCTAGCTTCTTGGTCGAAAGGATTTTCGATCAGGATTTCTGATCGTTTCGACCAGGATCTTGGTCGAAATAAGGGCCTCTTAATGGCTTGGTCGAACGGACTTTTGATCAGGAATGCTGACCCTTAGGTCAGGATTTTTGATCAGGATGCTGACCCTTAGGTCAGGGTTTTGAATTAGGATACTGACCCTTAGGTCAGGATATTGGATAAGGAATGCTGACCCTTAGGTCAGGATTTTCGATCAGGATTCTGATCGAAATAAGGGCCTTCAAAGCTTCTTGATCGAAAGGATTTTCGACCAGGACTCTTGGTCGTTTCGACCAGGATTTTGGTCGAAATAAGGGCCTCTTAATGGCTTGGTCGAACGGATTTTCGATCAGCAATGCTGACCCTTAGGTCAGGATTTTTGATCAGGATGCTGACCCTTAGGTCAGGGTTTTGAATTAGGATACTGACCCTTAGGTCAGGATATTGGATAAGGAATGCTGACCCTTAGGTCAGGATTTTCGATCAGGATTCTGATCGAAATAAGGGCCTTCAAAGCTTCTTGGTCGAAAGGATTTTCGACCAGGACTCTTGGTCGTTTCGACCAGGATTTTGGTCGAAATAAGGGCCTCTTAATGGCTTGGTCGAACGGATTTTCGATCAGCAATGCTGACCCTTAGGTCAGGATTTTTGATCAGGATGCTGACCCTTAGGTCAGGGTTTTGGATCAGGATACTGACCCTTAGGTCAGGATATTGGATCAGGAATGCTGACCCTTAGGTCAGGATTTTCGATCAGGATTCTGATCGAAATAAGGGCCTTCAAAGCTTCTTGGTCGAAAGGATTTTCGATCAGGATTCCTGGTCGTTTCGACCAGGATCTTGGTCGAAATAAGGACCAATTTTTCGCTTGGTCGAATGATTTTTCGACTAGGATTCTTGCTCGATTCGAGCAAGAACGAGATCGAAGATTTTTTTTTTTTTTTTTTTTTTTACCAGGATTCGTGGTATTTTAGATCAGGATTTCTGACCCCTTAGCCAGGAGTTTCTATCAGGAATAATGGCCTTCCCGGCTTCCCTTTTTGCTAAGTTGGGGATGAGGTTCGAGCCCGTGACCTCATTGGAACAACGCTTTGATCCCTACCACTGGGGCAGTTCTCACGCTCACCTTCCCGGCTTCTCAGTCAAAAGGATTTTCGATTAGGAATCCTGACCTCTCAGATCAGGAGTTCTGATCAGGAATCCTGACCCCTGGGTCAGGATTATGAATTTTGGTCGAAATAAGGCCCTTCATTTGGATAGAACGTGGCCTCTTCGAGCCTTTGACTCCTTACAGCTAGCTTCCATGCCTCTGTGGCATCGTTTGGCCACCATCCACTCTCAAGGTGTGTTTTGATAGGATCTATTCAGCATCCTCCTTTGAAGGAGCATACTGAGAGAAGGCATCGGCCTTTATATTTTCCTCCCTTGGGGTGTGCTCCACGCGGCACTCGTCGAACCGGGCTATCGAAGATTTCAAAATCTTCAAGTACTTGGCCATATTCTTTTCCCTAGCCTCAAACACTCCATTGACTTGTGAGACTACCAGCTTCGAGTCTCCACAGACTTTCAGGTTCTTGACCCTCGGGGCCCTTGTCAATCCAAGGTGGGCTATCAGAGTTTCATACTCTACCTCGATGTAGGTTGTTTGGGAGTCCAATTTCAAGGCATACTCAAGTGCGAACCCATCGGGGCTTTGCAGAACTAAACATGCACCACTGGTTTTTGTTTTTGATGCCCCATCAAAATAGAGCACCCAATACTTCTTCTTCTCTTCCAGGGGCTTCTCACCTTGCTGACCTTCCTGGTCTATCACATCCTGCCCCCCGACTTCTTGTTTGTCAATGGTGTATTCAACCACAAAGTCAGCTAGAGTCTGGGTTTTGATGGCCGCCCTATGCTTGTACTTAACATCGAATTCTCCTAATTCGATTTCCCACTTGGTGTGCATACCACTGGTTCGGGTAGCGGATTATGTTCCTCAATGGTTGGTCCATCGGGACTTCAATTTTTTGTGCATGGAAGTATGGTCATAGCTTCCTTGATGCTGCTTCTAATGCCAAAACAAATTTTTCATTAGCTGAGTAATTCAACTCAGCTCCATGCAACACCTTGCTTACATAGTAGATAGGTTTGTGAACCTTGCTCAGAGATTACCAAAGATAAATACAAGGTTCCAAAGTTAGTTATCAGACCTTCTTGGTTTTCTTGGACTCCTTTGCCTTGATCAGGGATGCCCTTAGAGTCCCTGATTCTCGGTTGAAATTCAAGGTTTGTTGTTAGCCTTTCCTGGCTTAAGTGGCCTCATGTGGACTTTAAACACTTATTTGGTTGTGCTGTAACCTAACTCTTGATCCTTCGGGGCTTTGCTAGACTAGGCCTGCACCTCTTGATACTGTTTTTGATGCTCCATCAAAATAGAGTTCTGGTCAGATATAGGCTCGTCATTCTTGTTCTGAAATTTTCTTCCTTCTCGAGTTCAACTCAACTCCATGCAATACCTTGACTTCTTGGTTGCCAATGGTACATTCAACCACGAAGTCAGTTGACGCCTTAGCTTTAGTGGCTGTTCGAGGCTTATGTGTGATGCCCTCTGCTGGCCCTTCTTGGTGTTCCTTATCACTGCGGACATCTCTGTCTTCAATCGGAAGGACCTGCCCCCCGACTCCGTCAGGCCTTAACGAGGCTACATAACAGCTTATAGCCATTTTTTTTGTCACCCTTTTGTTCTTCTAAATTCGCGTTTTGATGCTTTAGTGTTCTTACTTACAACTTCCATGCCTCTAAGGCATTGTCGGGTAACCAACCTGGTGAGCCTTTGAAGGAACTACCCAACGACTTTTCATACATACAGGTGTTATCATCTTTTATATCAGCGCTTCGGGTCTCCAAGACTCGGAAGTAAGAACTTTCCACATAATTCTCTATCTCTGAGGAGGCAATCATAGATAGGACATCAGCAAGTAAGAACTTTCCACATAATTCTCTATCTCTGAGGAGGCAATCATAGATAGGACATCAGCAAGTAAGAACTTTCCACATAATTCTCTATCTCTGAGGAGGCAATCATAGATAGGACATCAGCCTTTACGTTTTCCTCCCTCGCAACACTCATTGAATTGAGTCATGTTTCAAATATTTTGTCATGGCTCCAGCCCTGGCCTCGAACTCACCATTCACTTTTGGTACTACCAATCTTGAGTCTCCACATATTTTAAGGTTTTGACCCTCGGGGTTCCGGCCAAACCAAGCATAGCTATCACGGCTTTGCGTTCAGCCTTATTGTTTGTTGTTAGGAGATCATGAACCCATCGGGGTATGTTCTCACTTAATTTTGTTTTTGATTCTCCATCAAAATTGATCCAGTACCGCTTTTGGATTCTCCTTCTCCAATCCTTTTCCCTCCCGGGGTACTACCTCCTGCCCCCCGACTTCTTGGTTGTCAATGGTGTATTCAACCACGAAGTCAGTGAGTGCATGGGGATTCATATCAATGAAGTCTATACACATCCTTTATTCTCCATTGGATTTCCTGCCTCTGGGAAGCAAAGTTTATTTTTTTCTGTTTCTTCATCTCCCTATTCGGGTGGACGTCTAGTTTACGTAACCAATTGGGGATCGACCCTTGTCATATCAGCTACTATCTAGGCAAACACAACATCGTTCTCATGTAGGAACACGCACAATTTGTCCTGCAAGGGTTCATTCAGCAATGCTCTTCGTGGGTAACTTTTCAGGTTCTTCAAAAACTAGGGGAGTGGGGACCAAGTCCTCAGCTGGCTTTCCTCTTCACTTATTATCTTCTTGGACGTCTATGTCTGCAATCGGGAGGTCTTGCCCCCCAGGGCTATGGATTGCGATCCTGATCGCCATCCTTTCTTTTATAATCTTCTACTTCATAATCCTGCCTTAGGTTACCCTATTGGCCATCCTTGGCGAACTTATACAACTTGGTTCTTTGGATCAGAAACATGATCTTGTGTTGCAGCTGTCTACAATCGTGAATTTATTTCCCATATTCTTATGGAATTGACAACATTGGTTCGTGTTCTCTCCTCGGGATCAGCCCTTAGTGGTTTCGACCATCAGAGATTTTTGTGTTTCTATATGTCCATCAGGACTTGGGTGTTGAGAGTATTCAAACGTGCATAGACGGTGAACCTCAGTCCTTGATTGTTCTTCTTCCAAGAATAGTCAGAGTCTTTACTTATTCGAGGATACCTATCCTTAACATTCTACTCGTGAACACCTTTGCTTCTTGTCATTACCTCTATTGCCTCCAGCAGGGGTTGAGACTTCCATTACACTTTCCTCTAACTTGATATCTACTATGTCCTCCTTGTTCGGGACCTTCAAGGCTTCATGTAATTCCTTCTTAGTCCTTTAAAGGGGCTGAATATACCATCGTTGTGTCATGCCCCCCAGGGTTTGAAGGAACACTCTATACTTGATTGCGTTTATCACGGGTTAAAATTAGTAGTGCATTGGAGGATGTCCTCACACGATTAGTGGGATCTCCTGCTCCATCTCACACCTCGGTAGTAGGTGTCTTGAATTTCCTTGAGATATTAGCATTCACTGTCTCGTTAGTGAAGGACAAGGTTGGATTGTCATGATCTCTTAGAGGCATCGAGCCATCGGGATCAACCCTTTGTGAATCAACCCTTCTTCTCCTAGGGGTATCACTCGCGTTGATAAAATAGGAGAACCTAGCCCTTGAGGGTTGCCTAGTTTGTTGTATCTCCAAGTTTTTCTTCAATTTTCGGATATGCGCTTCATGATCGAGTATCCTCCCTCTTGGGAGCCAATCCTTTGGATCCACAGGGCTGAGAAGGCCCTGACCCTCCTTCGAGCTCCTTGCCTGGTTCTCCATCTGATATTGTTATCTTCATTAGTGGATGATGAATCCTCAACAATATAGGGTCCAGAAAAATCATGACTCTTTCATTAGTGTTCTAGGCATTAAATACTCAGTGAACTCGGGTCCTTGGTTTCTCGTAGGGGGCGAGTCAGAGTCTTTTCTACTTCGGGGATACTTGTCCCTAGCATCATACTCTTGCTTCGCCCTTCTCTTCTTAGAGTTGTCATTGTTCCAATTTCTAGTAACATAAGTATCTTTCCTCATGCTGTCTTCAGCCTTAATATAGTTGCTTGCTCTAGGCTAGAGCTCGGCCATGTCCTCTTGGGATGCTTGGCTAACGACATCTTAAAATAGACGTTGGTCGTTCTATGCTGTAAGGCCACCATGGCTATCTTGTTATCTAGATCAGAGGTACCCAATGTCTCCTTGACGAATCTCTTGATGTAATCCCTCAAGTTCTCATTCTTCCCTTGCACTACGCTCATAAGAGAAGCAGAACTTTTCTCGTGGAGTCCCCCACTAACGAACTGGTTGATGAAAGCGTCGCTTAGCCCCTCAAAAGAGCAGACGGCTGTACCAACGCTGAGCCATCCCGACTAAGGTTTGAGGAAATGCCCTACACTTAAGAGCGTCACTTACTGGTTGCAAAAGAAGTGCATTTGAAAAAGTTCTCACGTGATTAGCGGGATCACCCGTTCCATCATAAGCCTTAATGGTATGCATCTTAAACTTTCTTGAGATGTGAGCTCTCATCACCTCCTCAGTATATGATTATTAGGTTTTTCGAGCAACACCAAGTCTGCAGCCCTTGGCCTAGGGGCAGCCATCTTTGGTGCTTCAGTTAGAGGGACCTATGTCCTCCTATCCCTCCTCGGGGCTTCATCTCGATTTCTTTCTTCAGAGGAAGAATCATAGTAAGGTCCAGAGTTATCTCTAAACCTTTGGTTGAGCCGAGAGCCTCCCACATAAGGGGGTCGTATGGCTAATGAGCTTGAAGTGGGGGTAGTTAGGTAGTCCAAACATAGGATTAGTATTCAAGGGGAGCGCAGTAGTTGAGATCTGGGCTCCATGGGATAGCGGGCGACCGCCTAGAGGGGCAATCACCATATGAAGGGAGTTTGCTCATTGTTCCTGAGGGTTCGCCACTGAAGGTAGTGACCCTCAAGTTTGAGTTCATGTCCCCTGAAGATTCGTTTCTTGGGGCTAAATAGGAGGGATTTGCAAACATTCTCCTTGGGGTATCCCCCCTTGTCCAGTGGTTGGTGGCACAGCGGTGCTAGCGTTAAAACACCTGACCTCATGGTTGAATCAAATCATTGGACTTAGCCATAAGGATCTCTGTCCTTGGGACCCCAGTCCTTCTATGCATATTTGAAGGCCTCTCCAAATTGACAAAGGGAATCTCTCCTATAATTAATGTAGGAGGGCAATTGTACCTATGTTGTTCCTTCTTCAAGTCTTGTTCCATCTTTTGGATCTCGGCTTTATGAGCCTTAACCTTATCTTAAGTCGTTCTTGGCACTCTGCCCGAAGTTTCTCGAATACGCCCAACAGCGGGTTCCTTGTCTACATGCCTCTTCCTCGGGGCTCGATCTCGATCATCCTTAGATGATGAATCCTCGGTATAGGGTTCAGAATAATCTTCGTACCCTCCTTCATAAACAGGGCCTAAGCCTGTGATGCATGGGTGTTTATATGGCTTGTGCCCTCGATATGCATGACCACTTCCTCTAATGCCTCCTGCGTTTGAGGGGTAGATAGGTAGCCCGTAGGCTATATTCTTTCTTGCGAGAGTCACAGTGGTGAAGGTCTGTGCTTCATGGGGGTAGGTCGTATCCCAGAAGCGAAACAACCATTGAAAGGGATTCATCTCCTGGCCTTGGGGATTCATCCCTATGGGCTGCGATCTCTTGACATGTGTTTCAGTATTTTTGGAGATTTGTCCTTGGGGTTAATATTCGAGGGGAGATCCGTAGTGTGGATCTATACCCCTGGTGATGGATTGTTCGGATCAAAGGGAGGGGAGACCACCATCTGGAGAGGGTTGGTTCCTTGTCCTACCTGATTGATCAGAGGTAACATACTCTCAGTATGAGGGTTCGCCCCTGGTTGTTGAGAAACTTTGGATTAGGCGATGACAGTTGATGCTGGGGGAGCCTGTTGAATGATCGCCCCTGATGCTTGGGGGAGCCTGTTGGGTGATCGGCCTTGATGCTAAGGGAGCCTGTTCGGTGAAGGGTGGAGCAGAGCTGAGAGGCATGGCCTAAGTTACAACTGGTGTTGTTCTTCGTGTTTGAACCATGGTTGATGTTGTCTTCCCACAGACGGCGCCAAATGTTGTGGAATAAAAACTAGGTTATTATATGGCGGCTAGGGTTTACTGTACTTAATGCTAGGGTGCGTGAGCTTCGAGCTTTAATGGCTGTTTCCGTGTTCGGGACTAATCGGTCCTCACAGAGTGCCTACGTATCTCGTATTGAGAATCAAGCCAAGACGTAGTTCTAGGTGATGGTGCCCTCAGGGCTATGGCGATGAGGGCTCACCTAGGACGTAGTGGCTTGTATGTCCTTATTCGAGGATTGAGCCAAAACGTGGTGGGTGACGTATGGAGCTCTGCCCAACGTTTTTGGTCTGCATCAGCTTTATAACTGTGGAGCAGTCCTGAAAAGTGGCCCAACCTTTTTCTGAGAATGAGGGGTCAGACCCTTTATATAGGCTGAGAAGCCTGAGAATTAGGGTTAGGTGACTTACTGGGCAAGTCAGTCTTGAGGAATGTTCTAGACTCCTTCCTTGTAGGAGTCTGTTTCCTTGTATGACTATGTGCCTTGGAGGCTACTCTTTGGAGAGATAATATCCTTATTTGACTTGTACTTCCCAGCTGTTAATTATCCCTCAATATTAATTACGAAATTAATATTTAAATAGGGTTTTGGACCCTGTTGGTGGGCCCCCCGTTTGGACCATACCGGGCCTAATTAATGCAACATTAAATGTGCCTTTAGGGCTTATTTTTAGCCCATATCAAGGAAGTACAAGTTTTTTCTTTTGTTTTCTTGCTAATTGAAGTACAAATTTACCAATATTGGAGGATTTTAGAAGTTTACAATCTAAGATTATAGATTCCATTTCAATGCAACACTCATATTTAGGTGTAAAATCATGGTGATGAATTATTGTACTATTCCAATATAAATCGAGACGTGCACAATTTGGTTAGAAAATAAGTACAAATTCTCCAACAAAAAAATTCGTAAGAAAAATAACGAAGAGATTACGAAAAAAAATTGAAAATTCTCTCTTTTGTAGGTTGGAAAAATGAATGGTGGGAAAAAAATAAAGAGTAATTTACACTTTGCATCCCCGTGCTTTCAAGGAATTGCAGTTTGGATTTCATATTTTATAAATCAACACTTCATATCCCTTATTTTTGTAACATGTTACATTATACATCCCTTTAACGAATTTTTATTAATTTTGACCGTTAACGTTAGTCCACTAAAGGGCATTTCAGACATTAGGTAGAATGTATTTTTATTTTCAAAAATACAACAAATTTAAAATACGTTTTTCAATAAAAAATTTTCAAAAAATGTTCCTCTTTTGTATGATTGAATATAATTTGTAAAAAACAAAATAAAATTAAATATTTTATTTTCGAGAAATATAAGTAGTACTTTTTTTCAGAAAGTATTATAATTTTAATTTATTATAATTGAATTTAAAATTTTTAAAACATAAAAAAAATTATTGGATCTATTTAAAAAATACTATTAATGACGTGTGTAAATGTGTTAAATTTAAAAATATTAAATTTACAAAATATTATGTTTTCTGATTTTATTTTACTTTTTAGAAAATATTTATTCAAGTAAATGACTAAAATACCCCTAAAAATATTGTCGTTAACTAACATTAACGATCAGCTTTGACCAAAATTAGCATTGGGGGTGGAAAATATTGCGGATATTAAAGTTACGGGATGCAAAATGTTGATTCAAAAACTGTTAAACCCTAACTGCAAAATTCCAAAACCAAAGGGATGCTCAAAAATAAATTATACACACCATCGGAAAGGGTTCCGTAGAAGCTAGAAAAGTACAAAGTTATGAATGGAAATATGAAATGATACATGAATGGGGTTGGGCCGTGGAACATTCTTGGGTGTTGATTTAAATTTTCTGAGACTTTTAAAAGGCTAGGGCCTAAAGCCCAGTAGCAAAACCCAGATTAAGCATCTTATTTTGTATATTTTTTCTATCCTTAATTAAAAAAATTGTTTGTTTTACCAATTTTATAAATTCATCTTGTTACTTGAATTTTTCTGAAATTAGTTTCTTTGATTAGACATTTGAATTGCGACAAGGTCCTCAACACTCTAGTGGGAAAAACTGAGATCTTGTTCACGTTGAAATAAAATGGAGTACTAATAACAGAGAAAAAGAGAAAACGGAGAATAAGCAACCTTATTTATTAAGCAAGAGAACACAACCTAACACGAAAGCAACGGAAAATATTTTGCCAATGTTGTCCAGTGGAGTAAACTTACGCTCAACAAAGCATGAAAAATGAAAAATATAAATGGCATTACATTATAACCACTATTACATATTCGACTTTCAAGAAATTAATTTTTATCGAATATTCAGTTATCAAGATTCCATCGTATTCGATCGACTAATATCTAGAAGGGGTTGTTCGATGTAGAACTTCCACTTGCATCGCTAATATATAAGTCCTATATAAATATATGATCATTATTGGCTTGGGCTAACTCATTGGGCAAAACATGTTTTTAGCTTGAAGAAGCAATGTGAAGAGATGAATAAAAAGAGAACAAACAGTAGTTCGGACTTCGGAGTGTTAAATAAGAGAATATAAGATCCACTTAAGCTTAAAAAAAGACATAAAAAATACATAAAGAAGGGAGACAACGTGACCCTTCAAACCAAAATGCTTGCAAGCAAAAGGGACAACACATGGCATATTTTTTTTCTTCACCGTAGACTAGAGTCATACCAACTTTATATAATAGTACACTCTCTGTTTCGTTAGTTTGGACGGAGGTTTGACATGTATTTTAATATTTTTATAAATAAATAAATTTACAAAACCAATACTAGTAATAAATAAATTATTACTTTATATTCTTGCTTTGGTACCATGCCTCCTCATCATCATTTTACCTACTACTCATTCCTTCTAGACACAGACGTTACATTTTATGTGAAGTTGTCTCGTTGAGTATCATTTTCTTTTAATTAATGTAATAATGTTTAGGCATAATTTTAAGGAATATTCATAAAAATGTTCAATTTTTTGAATTTTTTTTTAAAAATACTACCTAAAATTGCAGATAGGTTGCAAATGTTACATTTGACTATTTGAGGTTGTAAATCAGATTGCAAATGTAACATTAGGATTGCAAACTAGGTTGTAAATATTGCAACCATATATTTGAAAAAACAAATTGTAATTTGGATATTTTTGAAAAAAATCACAATTGTAGTTCAAAAATTTTCAGTTTCCACTTATCACTAATTATATATTCATTAGAACATCTTCAATGCACTCAAAACCAATAGTCCAATATCCTGGTTGGTTATATTTATACAAGGGTTTTGGTCCCTAACAATCACATGTTAGGAGCCCCCCCGGATGACATGCGGTTTTCCAGTCGTTGGATCAATTTTCCGCGGAACGTAAAAAAGCCTATCCGCGGAAAATTTCCGCGGATCATAAAAATATTTTTTATAAGATCCCAGCCGTTGGATAAGGATCCAACGGCTGGGAAACCATTTGTTATATAAAGGATCCCTGACAAACACTTGTCAAGGACCAGGACCCTTTATACAATCATTACAATTCTTTATAATAATCTACATCACCGTCTTATCTTTTTAAATTGATATTTCAAATTTTTTATGTTTCCATTTCATGACTTGCCTTTTATTAATAAAAAATGTAATTTTTAAAATATAACCAACAATAATAGATACCATTGGAGACAAAACACATTTTCATTCTATATGATATAATCAACTAATAATTTATATACATTAAGAGATGGTCTTAGTAAGAGCTCTTACATCTGTAATTAGTAAATAAAGTAAACGTAGACGAACAAGACTTCTAAGTTCTGAAATTTTAGAATTATTTATAAATAACTTAGAAAATACATTATACATTATATTCTATTATATAATAAGAATAAAAAAAATTAATAAGTAAGTAACTACCATATATCTAGAGTTCGATCCTCACGAACAACATATCTTATATATATAATATTTATATTTTAAACAGACTATCAAAACAGCTTAATTAATGTAAATAAATTGCTAATATCTTTGATTCCCTAATTTTTAAGACATGAATCGAAAGTGTTTTCTTATTGCCTAATTTTCTATATATGAGTGAAAATAAATTTACGTTGTTATATTTGACAACAAGCATGAAAATTTAGTTGTTACAATGTTATTGGACTTCACTTTGCAAGATACTAATCATACGAGCTACTTAGCAACAAGGGTTTCAAACCAAAAAGACTTCAGGATACAAATTCGTAAGGCTTTGATGCTTAAATGCGAGTAATTCTATGACCTACCTAGCAATAAGGTTTCAATCCAAAACGATTTCTGGATACAAATTCGTAAGGTTTTGGTGCTTAAACGCGAGTGTTGTTGCAATGCACTAATCAAACTAAATAAGCTTAACTTTGAATCTATTATTTTGCTTTTAATTTGGTTCTTGAATTTGTAGCTCAACTTTTTAAATATTTGTAATTCCCTATCAACAAGTTAGTTAATATCGTCAATTTGAAAACTAGAAATAAATAAAAGAAGTAAAAATTATAATAAAAAATAATTATTACATCCTATTATATCCTTATATATAATAAATATAAAAAAATTATCAAAAAATATAGTTGCGAGGTCCTGAATATCGCTAAAACAATCATGATCATTGGATTTAATATTTTTAGAAATAGACAATCAAAATTATATAATATAAATATGAATTTAATATGTAAAAAAGTATAAATTAAAAAGATTGTGCGAGAATTTGATTTTCCAAAGTTTAGGCTAAAAGGTATTATAACTTAATAAATGAGTGTTGCTAAATGCAACTCAATGCAATTTGCACAAGTTACTTTACTGTCCTTTGAATAAAGTGTACGTTTAACCTAGTTTTATGTGCATTGTATACCTAGTTTTCTGTGCACTATACATTTACTTTATTTTTCTGTGCACATTTATTTCTCATCATTCATATATTGTACATTGTATTTATTAATATACATTTAACTTATTTCTCATCATTCATATCTTATTTTATCAAAATCATATTTCATTCATATTTCATTTAAAATATGTAATTTAGTCAAGTATATACAATGCATTTGATAATTTTTAATGTTTTTTTTATTGTGTGTTTAATATTAAATGTTCTTTGTCATGTGTTTAATATATGTAATTACTCATTTAAAATAAAAATTATTAATAACATGATATATATAATTTGAATTTTAAAATATAAAAGTTTGTTTCTAGAATAATTAAATAAGTATTGCATCTTATAAATTATAATGAATCATAATTTAATAATCTATTTAAAAATAAAATTTATTAATAACATGATATATATAATTTGAATTTTTAAATTTAAAAATTAGTTTCTAAAATACTAAAATGATATATGTAGTTTGAATTTTAAAATATAAAATTTTAATTTTTAATAATGACTCATAATTGTATTAATCTATTTAAAAATAAGAATTCTTAATAACATAACATATATAATTTATATTTTAAAACATGTAAATTTATTTTTAAACTTTTAAGTACAACATCTTATAATTACTCATAAATGAATTAATATTTTTCAAAAATAAAAATTATAATAACACTAGTCTGTATGATATATATAATTTGTATTCTGATGTATTACATGTAACATGAAATCAATAAAACATCTATTTGGGTTTCACGCTGAATCATTTATTAGGGTGTCATTCATTTAATAGAACATCTATTAAGGGGTTTTAAGCTGAAGCATTTATTAGATGTCATCCATTTAATATAGATTAAGGATATATTAGTAATATACTATTCTGTGTTGAGTAAATTTGATTTGCATTTAGCAACCATGTAATAAATACGTCAATTAAATTAATATATACCAATAGATCATAATATAAGTATATAAGAATTGTTGAATATAATATTATTGGTTGTTATTAGAACTATATTAAAATTTATTTTAATAATTTAAATTAATTATAAGTAGATTTCCTACATTGAATAGAATTATAAATATAAAAGTTCGTCACTTTCTTTTTACTTCATATGCTGGGTAGTTCCAACTTGGAAAATAATGTTAAAACTTAAACCCTTATTAAACTAAAAATTATTTAGTGAGTACGTATAGTTTGAATAGCCCAAATTTAATTTCTAAAACTTAAAATAGAACACAAATAGTAAATGGACCGTTCAAAACTTAATAAATTTATACTTTTTATTTTTAACTCCAATTTAACTTTTTTTTTCTCTAATTCTTTCAAAATCAACTTCTATAATTGTTATTATAATTGTGTATATGGATGATGAAGAAGGCTCACCGGAATTTATTGCCGGAATCTTTCTCTACCAGGCCTGCTGCCCCGATCTTTCATAGATCGGAGAAGACGACTGAGAAAAAAATGGATCGGAGAATTTGAAGCTCGCCGGAATCCTTCGAAGCTCGCCGGAATCCTTCGAAGCTCGCCGGAATCCTTCAAACCTTGTCAGAATGTTTATCCTTCGAAACTCTCTCTCCCAGGCTTACGACCCCGATCTCCAACAAATCGGAGAAGACGATTGGGTGGTGGATTGCAAATCTCGCTGGAATCCTTCAAACCTTGTCGGAATCCTTCGAAATTCTCTCTCCAGGCCTGCGGCCCCGATCTCCAACAAATCGGAGAAGATGACTGAGCATCGCTGGTGGATTTGCGAAGCTCACCGGAATCAGGGACGGAGACAAGGGGTGGCAGGCAGGGGCCACCACCCCAAAACCCCGTATAATCATGAAATTAGTATTAAAATTTATGAAAAAAATTTTAAAAAAAATTATTTTTTAATGTAAAAATATTGTAATATTCTGATTCGCCCCCTCAAATTTTATAAATTTTATGAGTATAATGATAAAATTTTCGATATTTATCGTATTTTGAATTTTAATACTTAAATTTAAGTATATTCATAAATTAAAAAAATTTTAAAGATAATTTTTTATTTCTTTTAGTAACAAATTAATTTAATATATTAATTGTTAAGATGGAAAAAAAAAATTTGCCCCCGCGAACCCCATTTTCTAGCTCCGTCCCTGACCGGAATCCTTCAAAACTCTCTTCACCGGAATCCTTCGCCGGCCCCGGTGCATCGTTGGGGAAGTTGAGCAGATTGCGTCATTGGTGGTAATGGATTGTGTCGTCGATGGTGTTGGTGGTTGAGGAAGTTGCAGATGTGTGTTTAAATGACGAGAGAGAAGACTGGTTTCAGTCGTTCATAAACGAAGAGAGAAATTGTAAAGAAAAAAAGATAGAAATGAAATGAAAAGGAGATAAATCGGTATATTTGCAATAAAAGTTTGAATAACGTAAAAATGCAAATGGAAACAGAAAAGTCGGTAAAAGAGATAATTTCTCAATAATTAATTAAGGACGGAGAACTTAGAAGCGGAAGAAGATCAACCATGCGAAGAGCCTGTCAAAATAAAGGAACTAGTGATATCAGACCAAATTATCAATGATCAATGAATGAACTTCAAATTAAATCAAAAAATCGGACAGAAAAAATTAAAAATGATCTTGTATGTAAAATGTGGAAGATAACTAGGATCCAGAATTAATTTTTTTTTTCAGGATGACAGGATTCCACGTAATATATTTTTAAAAAATACATTCTTATTTTTAAATTTTTATACAGATACATTCATACATTTTCATAAATTTAAAAAATGAAAAATCGTGAAATTTTATTTTAACCCGTAACCTTACTGGATACGCCCGACCCTCGTAATTCGAGAAGTTGCATTCCATTTGTCAAATTCTCTCTCTTTTTTTTTTGTTATGCATTTACATTTTCCACTTATGGTATACTCCTGCTTTTAACTAAAATGAAATCTAATATTTCGAGATGATAAGTCCCAAAGATCCTGATCTTAATAGTTGGGTCACTTTGTTAAATTCTTTTTAGGGATAAGTTTGGTTGTCAATGTACGGAAATTTGATACTCTCTGAAACAGAATTTGAAATTGGTCACACATTAACACATGGACCTTTATCCATTCTAGATTTAACAATATAGAGTATTGGAGTATTATTTTTACTAATTAATCAGAAAGATGATGGAGATGTTCAAATGTTTCTAGAACAATTTAGAATAATTGAAACCGAACAAGACTGTAAAATTCATTTCAGGCTCATATTTGAATACATATTGACAACTACACATGACTAATGTAAGTTATGTAACTGACCCCATGAGCATGACAGCGGTATTATCCTACAAAATTTTCAAACTTTCTGTAATAGACATATTATAATTTTCAAAATTATTTTCGAAATTGTTTTGGAACGATACTCAAAAGATTAGTCGTCATAATATTATTAGTTATGGGGAACGGTCCCTGGCAAACATTTGTCAGGGAACTGTTTCCCAACAAATGGTTTCTGGACCGTTGGATCGTTGATCCAACGGTCCTGATTTAAAAAAAAATTACACCGTACCGCAGAAACTTTCCGCGGTACGGAGTAATTACAAAATTGCCCTCACTGTTCACGTACCGCAGAAAGTTTCTGCGGTACGGTGAACAGTAGATTTTTGATGTGAAAACAGGGGGCAGTTTTGTAATTACTCCGTACCGCGGAAAGTTTCTGCGGTACGGTGTAATTTTTTTTTTAAATCAGGACCGTTGGATCAACGATCCAACGGTCCAGAAACCATATGTTGGGAAACAGTTCCCTGGCAAATGTTTGCCAGGGACCGTTCACCATTAGTTATTATCTCATAAATGAGACGAATCTTTGGCGAATATATATGAGTTATATGAATAAAAACATGATGTTATTTAGAAATATATTTGGAATGCATTTAGAAATTTATA
Source organism: Kitagawia praeruptora (assembly GCA_037693485.1). Taxonomy (NCBI): domain Eukaryota; kingdom Viridiplantae; phylum Streptophyta; class Magnoliopsida; order Apiales; family Apiaceae; genus Kitagawia; species Kitagawia praeruptora. The sequence goes on from CM075346.1 coordinate 143,317,236, forward strand.
GTCCTACTATTTTTATAATCCTAATATATCAAGTTCGAATGAAATACGTCTCTCATATGAAAAAAGAGTATTTTTAATGATACGCTAATTTTTGTTTCGAAATTTTAAGATAACATTTCTTTGTAATTCAACCAAGAATTTAAAAATAAACATAATTACACAAAAAAAACAAACAAATAAATAAAATAGCTCACCAATGACCAAACAAATCATATTTTACCCTTTTTTTTTTTATCTTTTGTTTTTGCCAACAACTTTATCTTTTAAGTACATTAGTACAGACTGTACAGTTCACAGGTAGATAAAGAGTACTACTACCGGACTACTACATTAATACATTTTATATTTCCTTATGAAAAATGCTAGAGGTACCAAAATTAGGTACCAAAAGTTGTTACCAAATGATGTGGCTTGTTTTAATTGGTTATAGTTATAGTGGGTCCGCCTGGGCTCTCCAATCAAAATATTTTAAATTGACAAGTGTCTATTGCCATGTCATTTGGTACCCAATTTTGGGGTCCGAATCCTCTGTCCCCTTCTTCCGTGTCACCTTTGTGTCCTCTGCTCTTTTTAATATAAAAAGAGTGCCTCTGCGGGGCCCATTTTAATAAATAATAAAAATGGGCTCCACAAGAGTATTTTTTTTGTATTAAAAACAACATGGACACAAAGGAAACACAAATGAAGGGGACAGAGGCTCCCAATTTTGATACCCAATTTAGTAACCGTAGCACTACTCTTTCCTTATTACAAGATTAAATCAAACATTGAATACTCTTAACTGTTCCAATTCTTACAGTCCCGTTTCTTGAATTCTTTGTCAGTTCCCGACAAAATATACACCCCAACAAAATACCCTTATTCCCATTTTTATAATTTTCTTGTAAGAAATGAAACACACTTACATATGTTGTCTTAAAAAAAAGATAGATACATGTTCTTGAAAAGTGTCTGAACCTGTTAGGTCACTCATTTTCTTTATATTTTATCTCTTTTAATGAATATAGTTTGTGTCTTTTTAGTTAAATGGTACTTGCATTTTGATTCTTTAGCTTAGTTTTTGTTCTTGTTTGGTTTTATTTTGTGTTCTTGAAGTGAAAAAACTAAGTGGGTTGGTGTTTAAATGGTTAATGTTGTGTTTGGGGGGTTTGATTTGGTTAAATCTTGAGTTTTCTTGAGGGGTTTTTGTTGATTTTGGTGATTGAATGTGTGATGATGTGAAAGATTAGTTGGGGTTTGTAGATAAGTTGTGTATAAGGGTTTAGGTTGGTTGAATCTGAGAGTGATTTGATGGGGAATTGTTGTAGATCTCCTGCTGCTGTTGCTAGGGAAGATGTGAAATCTTCGAATTTTTCGAGTAAAGATCATGGTAGGAAAGATAAGGCTAGTGTTGGAAAGAAGGTGATTACTGTGTTGGATGAGGTTTCGAAAGAGAGTATTGAGGATAAGTATATGGTTGATAGGGAGTTGGGTAGAGGTGAATTTGGTGTGACTTATTTGTGCATTGATAGGAGTACTAGGGAAATGTTGGCTTGTAAGTCAATTTCGAAGAGGAAGTTGAGGACTGCGGTGGATGTGGATGATGTGAGGCGAGAGGTTGCGATAATGAAACATTTACCACAGGATTCGAGTATTGTGACATTGAGGGAGGCTTGTGAGGATGATAGTGCTGTACATATAGTAATGGAGTTATGTGAAGGTGGGGAGTTGTTTGATAGGATTGTTGCGAGAGGGCATTATACTGAGAGAGCTGCGGCGGGTGTTGTGAAGACAATTATGGAGGTTGTGCAGCTTTGTCACAAGCATGGAGTAATTCATAGGGATTTGAAGCCAGAGAATTTTTTGTTTGCGAATAAGAAGGAGAATTCTCCTTTAAAAGCAATTGATTTTGGCTTGTCAATATTCTTCAAGCCAGGTGATTTTTTTTTATTCCGTTGATTTTGTAAAATTGCAATTTGATGAAATTTTTTAAGATTATTAATTGTCATGTAAGATGAGTTGAACCGACTTCCCAACAAAAGCATAAAATTGAATTGCATAAGTTAACTATGAAATGCGTACATTGCGTTACCAAATTTGTATGAAATCGTGGCAGATTGAATTTAAAAAGATTGAGATAGCAATTCCACACCTCTAGAGTTCTTCTATGAAAAAGATTTCCTATATTTTGATGATAATAGAGGACTGGATGTCCCCCCAATATGCCCTCCAATCGTAATTCCATATTTACTTATTACGCAATCGTGATGCTTTAGACAGTGACTGTATCACTCCCTTTATGCCTCCAGCCATTAATTCCGCAAGTACTTATTTTTTATTATTTAATCTTTATGCTTAGGAGCACCATAGCGCTCCAAAATATACATTATACCCTGATGGAAAATTCCAGGGAAATTGTTAACGTATATCTTAATATATTATTATCGGACAATATGGAGAATTGCATTTATTATCTTTATTAGCGAAATGGGAAAGTTCCCTTATTTATGTTAATTTCCGTTATTATTGATTAGAGATTGGTTATATAAATAGTTGTAATATTGTAATAAACTTGAGGCTTATGCCTCCGAGGATGAATGAAAAGAGTATTTTGAGACTATTTTATCAGAAATAGATTGTACAGAAGTAATTAGCAATCATAGGCACTATCTTATTTCGATATCACAAGCAAAGTCAGTTTCTTTACCAGATGGAGTCAAATTGAAATGTTAAAATAAATATCAACTTTTTAAATTCTCATTTTCCCATCCACAAGGAGCTATAAAAAGGGATTATTGTACTGGCCTAACAAGCATTCAATTGCATTTGTTGATTACCTGATGCTGGTCAAGTGCGGTCATTATGCTATTATCATAATAAATGTTTTTTCTCGTAGCCGAATCCATGGGATTGGGCCAAATAAAAGAGTTATGAGTAGAAAATCTAGTCTTCAAATTTTGCCAAATTGACGCGTCTCAGCTTGCATAGACAATTAAAAAATAGTATAAATATAATGGTTAATTGGCAGCTTTCTCTTTTTCAGATACTAACTTAGAACCTTAGGCTTTTGCATTTTTGCATACTCCGCCTATCAAATTAATAGGAGAAATGTAGGTTGATCCTTTTCTTTTGAACTGCTTGAGCTTTATAAAGCCTCGCTTGAGCTTCATTAGAAATGTTTAGATTATAAACAAAGATTTTGGGCTGGACCTAATGATGCACTAGTTCTTTTTGGTATTATGCTACAAAATGTGTATGATATTCCAAATTCATGCAGAAGATGCCCTAATCTTAAGTCGTTATCACAGCCTCAGTTGAAAGTTGTCTTGTTGTCTTGCACTTATACAGAAATTCATTAATCTCTATTTATTATTGTCACTTAATGGATCTTAGAGGTAGAACTCTAGATGCCTGTGAGGCTACCCTCAATCATAATTTGCAACTGCATCTTTATATTTTACTTTTATCAATTATACAAGACCATATGTTTGCGTCTTACTGTTTGAGATGATGTTAATTAAAGATTAATATTGAATTCTAGGTGAGAAGTTTTCTGAAATTGTGGGAAGCCCATATTACATGGCCCCTGAAGTGCTTAGGCGGAACTATGGACCAGAAATAGATATATGGAGTGCTGGAGTGATTCTTTACATTTTGTTGTGCGGAGTTCCTCCATTCTGGGCTGGTAAATCTCTCTCTTTCCTATTTCTCTCCCCTTGTCCTGCATATATTGTCAAGTCGAATGTTACAATTTTGCTTACATTGTTACTGTGCAAGTAATCTTGAGTTTTAATGACGACATGTGCAGGGATTTAACTTTTGACCTATGGTTTACATAATTCTGTAGAAGCTTATGTTTTTTTAGATACTAGTCATATGCAATCCACGTGGCTTATTGAAATATTTAAATGCAGAGTCTGAACAAGGGGTTGCACAGGCCATTATTCGGGGCCAAATTGATTTTAAACGAGAACCCTGGCCAAGTATTTCAGAAACTGCTAAGAGTCTTGTTCGCCAGATGTTGGAGCCAGATCCAAAGATACGCCTAACAGCAAAACAAGTTCTTGGTAAATTTTCACTAAGACTCTATTGCATCTCATACAGTTGTCTCTTGGTCCACAATTAGAATTTAGATATAATGACTGTAAATCAAAAGAAAGGTTTGGCGAAAAGACAAAACAGCCCTTCCCGTGGGTTATAATCTGAATAATTGTAATTCTAGGAATGAATGATGCAACTCGAAATAGCAAATAACAGAATTTGGGAGAAGAAGTAGAAAAGGGAATAAATATAATGATTAATGATGGGTTTGTACCGGGTTAGGATGCATAGCGTTTTGTATGCTTAAATTAAATACTTGTTCCTTTTGCATTTGTGAGGATTTTTATCTTCATTTGCTATTTGAGATATTTATATTGACAGAAAGATAATGACAAAGAATCTAGTGTAGTTACAGACAAAGTAGATATTTAAAAGATATACAAAGTTCAAGTAACATCCTAACGGTAGCCCAAGACAGAAACAATCAATTCCTATCTTGTCAATAGACTGTAGACACACCTCTCATTTGGCAGCTTCGATTCTAAGCATTCTTATTGACTTCGGTATTGTTGTTGCATTTTGAATTGAACATGATTTGTTTGGTAAAACCTACGATACAATTTATGCTCACCTAAGATGGATTTGTAGTTTTTAAGAATGTGATAGCTTTGGGATTGAAACATGTGTTTGTTATATATTTCCCTACTTCCTGTTAGGATCCACATTATATTTGTCAATATCTCGTCTACGGTTAGTTTAGTTTGTCCAGATGTGTTTCAGTGTGTCCATATCTCTGTCTTGATGTCCCAACAACTGAGCTGCCAATGCTCGTGAGGTGTTTAGCACCATGGCTAGAACCTAGACTGTTTACTATGGTGAGGTGTTTAGCACCATGGCCAGAACCTAGACTGTTTACTAAGTATGTCGAATTTATCTTGTAAGAAGGGCAAACTCAAGGAAGTCATTTCCTTGAATTTCGTCAAGGTTTAATATTCCAATTAAGAAATGAAGACAATTAAATGGATATTCTGCCTGAGACTAAAATATGGATTAACAGATTGTACTTGATTTGGTGTTTTCTATGCTTCTGGAGCTGATGCTGAGGCATTTCCACAGAACAAAATTAAACAAAAAGCATTAAGATATTTGATGAGCAGTTATGTATCTTAACTAATTTTAACAAAGACAATTCAATACTTCAGTAACTACGGACCTCACTGTTTACCTTGAAATTATATTGCCTGTTCGGTTTGTACCAGATATGAGTGATGTGTCTTGCAGTGGTGATCATGGTTGGATTTGAAGGAGCGGGAACCAATAAATGCCAGAAAGGACTTACAAATGAGGAGGGGGGGGGGGGGATGCTGATCATTAGTTAACTAATACGTAAACATCAACCCACTGTTCATGGGACCATTAATTAGGCTATTCTATTTTTATCCTGTTTGTTTTCCTTTAACTGGACTGTAATTGCAAAACGATAATTTTATTTTTATTATTATTATTTTGTTGGGCGGAAGAACCAATCTAGGGGCTATCATCTTCTTTTGCTTCTTTAATACGATCTTTTACACTTTGTGCTTAATATATGTTCTGACATTATCTTCATAGAGAATTAGTTATCTATGACGCAGTTGCTGAAGAACTTCCGTAACTAGGAGTTTGAAACTATATTTCAAATCCGTATGGCATCCTTGCTTAAAAGTGTGATAACTGCATAGATATAAATCATGAAAAGAGGTCATCTACTATTATTTTGTGTAACGAGTGGACGAGAGACATGAAAATGAGACATCTAGTACAAGCCTAAATCAAACTGAATAACTTTATCCTGATATGGCAAGAAATGTTATTTGTTGCCAGGAAATCAGATGTAATTACTCCAAAATCCACCATGCATGACTCTTATTTAGCTCTTAGTTTTAAATTTATTGTCACATCTGATGATATAGATATCTTGTTATTCTCAGTGACATCTCCTCTCCTCTGTTACAGAGCATCCCTGGATCCTAAATGCTAAAAAGGCTCCAAATGTTCCTCTTGGCGATGTTGTCAAATCAAGACTTAAGCAGTTTTCATTGATGAATAGGTTCAAGAGAAAGGCCCTGAGAGTAGGTTTACCACATCATTTTATCAGAATTTCAGTGAATATGGCAGATTCGTAATGTCGCTTTTATGTATAGGTCATTGGGGAATTTTTGTCCAATGAAGAAGTTGGAGATATTAAGGAGTTGTTCAACAAAATTGACACTGATAATGATGGCATTGTTTCTGTGGAAGAACTAAAAGCTGGTCTTCAAAAGTTTGGCTCCCAGCTTGCAGAGCCTGATGTACAGTTACTTATTGAAGCAGTGAGTCATTTTTTAACTTGTTACTTGTGTGGTAGTCATTTACGTATTTTGTTCATGAACCATATTATCATCTTGACTTTGGAGAATATCTGTTGGCTGCAATCTGTTATCATGTTGGTTGTGTGCCCACTGGCCACTGTTATATGAATGATGGTTGATAAGTGTCCAGTTCTTTATGTAAGCATGACCATTGGCCAGGATATGTAGGTTGATGATCAGAAATATTGTTATCCAATCGAGTGTAGCAATGTGTAAGTACCTTTGTGGTCTGTTAAGCAATCCTAGAAAATAGGCGTCTCTATGTAAAAAGTAGATTCCAGACTAGCAACAACAGCCACTACAAAAGTTTTGATCTTTAATAAATTATAGGGATGTTGTCAATGGTGACATAGTACTTTTGACTTTTGTTAGCGGTGCCAGTGCCCTTTTGTTCGTTACATGTGGTACTCTTGCACTTACGGTCAATACCCTTTCTTTACTGAAACGTTAAAATGTTACAAAAGGTTGTGGTACTAGAGTCAATAGTATAATGGTACTGTTGAGAATGTCTCTATATTAATCACCATAAAGAACGAGAACTCTACCTTACTGTTGAGAATGTCTCTATATTAATCACCATAAAGAACGAGAACTCTACCTTCTTACAAAATATCCTCCTAATGTACTTCGATATTTCTCTGTTCAAAGCACTCGTTACGTCATTATTTTTTTCCTCGTTATGTTATTGTTAATTTTTCACGTTTAAATTAACATAATTTGTCTTACTATGTTTGCAAGATTTAATAATAAAATTTATTGTGCATTTTAATATGTTTTTAGAAAGATTCGAAGTCTTGAATTCTTGATCTCTTCTGGTACGATGACAGACCAGTTTTTTGGATGAGATCCATCTATGGCTTATTGTATTTAGGACGTAATAGCATTTTCGTTACTATCAAATCATAGATGTTTTCCAACTGTATTAATGAATTTGCAAATTCAGTAAATAAAAATCGACAATAGTTTTGATGATTTTTGGTAATAATGACTAAAGGAGGATATAATAACAAGATAGTAGCACTTCCATAGCCTTTATGGTTTTTTTTTGGTAAGCACTTAAATCTTTTGCAGGAGGTCCTGTAATATTTCATTTCAAGTACCCGTCTATTTCTGTGAAGACCTCGGAACTGTTTATTTCCGTGTGTTGCTGTTATCTTACCTGTAAAAGTTATGGTTAGTACAGATTTCTAGCCACTTGGTGGAATTAATGTGCAAGTCTGTTGATAACAGGTTGATGTTCATGGAAAAGGAACTCTGGACTATGGGGAGTTCATCGCCGTTTCCCTCCATCTGCAGAGGATGGCAAACGATGAGCATCTTCACAAAGCTTTCTCCTACTTTGATAAAGATAGTAATGGATATATTGAGCCAGATGAGCTTCGAGATGCATTAATGGAAGATGGTGCTGATGATTGTACAAATGTTGCGAATGACATCTTCCAAGAAGTTGACACTGATAAGGTAATAATAAATTTATTCTAGTTTGTCCTGAACCAATCTAGAAGTCATTCTCACCTCATTGTTTTTTAATACAGGATGGAAAGATCAGTTATGAGGAGTTTGCAGCCATGATGAAAACCGGGACAGATTGGAGAAAGGCTTCTCGACACTACTCAAGAGGGAGATTTAACAGTCTAAGTGTGAAATTAGTGAAGGATGGCTCTATTAACTTGGGAAGTGAGTGAAGGTATAAGCAGCCACTTGTAGACATATGTCTCAGCTTTCAATCATCCATACAGGCGCCCTCCATTGATATTTGACATGTCACAGTTCTGATTTTTTTTCTGGGGTTCCATATATTTTTATTAGCATGATCTCTTTTGATGTTAGCTTACCAGGAATCAACCATGTTTAGGTGAGTGCATATATGGTTAAGCTGTCATACTCTGTTATTCAAGTGAAAGACAACCATCTAGCTACGAGTAAAGCCTGTATGGTTTCTCTCTTTCTTGTTGAAATTGTGGAATTCTAGCATTGCAGTATAAACATGTCTGAAAAGAAAGAATGTAAAAGAGGCGATCGTGTATGTGACATACACATCTTCTGCTTAGTTTTGACTGTCTAAACTTTTTCGCTTCTATATGTTTCATATCATATGGCTACACCCTCGTATGCTTTCTTTCCTTTATTCTCCTACCGGCTAGTAGTCCACTTCCCAAAAATTGACTCTTGGCAGGTCTAAACTAAACTATAGTAATTCATTTGATTTGGTAAAACTATGAGATCTGCTTTGGCTAAGAGCTCTTAACTTGTGAAGAGCGGATTCTAAATCACGAGTACCATGTAATGCAGTATCGTCAGACCTTGCTCTATGGCTTTGATTGTTTGTTATCCTATGTACTATGGATATGTTTCTTATCCTGACTTTTTGAGTCCTGAGAATAGAGTTTTGAGTGAAGAAACATATATAGCATGGGGTTGTGATCTAAGTGAATTAAAACATTTTTATAAAATATAGTATTGTCTTTATAAATGAATATGAGAGATGAATAACTACATCAAGTTAATGTTATTCTGTTTATCTTGTTAAACAAATAAATAAGTTCGTGAGGTTGTTCATTTACAAAGATTAGCTCATACTTTAGTTTTCAAATGAAGCTAAACAAACATTAAAAGATTTTGAAATATTTAGATGGGAAACCAGGGAAAAATATTTAGATGCAAAACAATCAGTTCAACTTGAGAAGGTGTAGTGAAAACTTCTAAGATTTAAAACTTACATTCAATCCTCACAAGATAATAATACTAAATAATAATACTAGATATTAGAGTACAAAATCTTAATTTTACTCAACCATCTCCCAAGAATATTAGGCATGTTTGCAATTAATTTTAACAAACATGCGAGAGATCATTTGTTTAGTTCAAGCCATATAATATAAAGAAAAAGACACTCAAGAAACGTTAGAGTACATATTTTTAAATTTACTCCAACATCTCGAAAAACATTCATATAAGAGGTATTTTGGCAACAAATTTAACCTAAATTATGTACCGCATTGTTAAACTTAAGTTTAGTTAATATTATATAAAGAAAATAAACGAAATTAACATGACACATGCACAACATAATCCAGGTAATCATGGTAACGACACATTTTTAAACTTGATAGTAAATAATAAATACCTTTGATTTTTCATTTAATTTTAAATTTTTGTGCTATGTATACATTTATTCAATCATAATCTGAAAAAGTTTTGTACATTTTACAAATTTAACTTTTAGATGAAGTATAATAGAAATTAAAAATAAATTTTGAGTTATTGATAAGACTATTAAACTTAATTAGAACCTCATGCATCATTACAAATAGGAAAATGCTAGGTATCCTAAATTGGTACCAAAAAAAATTCCCAAATGCCAAGTGTAGCAATTCAATTAGTTGTAATAATAGTGGATCCCCTGCATTCATACCAACCACCCAATTAAAAATTTCCATTATTCCATGTAAGCATTGCCTGGGAGCAATATTTGGGTAATAATTTGGGATACATAACATTAGAGCATCTCCAACCATTACCATCTATTAGCTAAAAAGTCTAGGTGTCACCTTAATATACATATTAGCTAAAAAAAATATAGCCCTCCAACCATCAGAGCTGTTAGCAATAATTATAGATATTGTGAAAGCCCGGGTCAAATCCCGAGTCTTTTTCGAAAATCGGGTCGAGTCCCGATCACGAATCCGAATAAGTCAAAGTAAACTGACCCAAATGCAACCAACTTGGGTAGTCCACAAGCCCACCACAGGCCCCCAAAAGATCATAATTTGTTGGTGCATTTAGTAGTAGTACTTTACCTTATAAACTGAACAGAAGTCTCAAATCTCCTCGATGTGGGACTGGGGTGTTACAAACTCCCCCACTTAAACTCCTGACGTCCTCGTCAGGCCTGAACGGATATCCCAAAGGTCCAAGATCGTTCCTCCCTAGTTATTGTTGGATAATACCAGCTAGCTTTGTGTCCCCACCTCCGGACCTCTGTCCATTGTGGGATAATACCACCAGCCTTCGTGTAATATATAAACTAGACCATTGGGGTGTTACAGATATCCTCCATCTCGTCTTCTATATTTGTTGAGTTGTAATCATTAGCTAAAACATCCATGTCAGCTTCATGCATATTTAAACTAGACCTACACATTAATATATACCATTTAAATCAATTCCTACCCATCCATTACACAATATATACTGTTTTTGAATTATAGCTAACCGTTATAGCTAATACCATTGGAGCACAACCCCTTACAGGTTCAGCAAATTTTAGCTAACTATTATTTTAGCTAATCATTATACCTACTACCCTTGGAGATGCTCTTATTCTAAGAAATATTATTTTACTCAAAATCTCGGTGGAATCCCTCTAATCATTATGTAATATTACCGAAATTTATTATGACCTTGATCCGAAATTAAATTGGTTAGCATAATTTATGAAACAGAGTTTGTTCTTAACAGTTAGACCTATTATCATAGATCGTTTCAAGTTTGCATAAATCGAACCTTAACGGAGCGGTAATGAGTTGCATTCCAATGTTGAACGTAATATACATTATTCAGGTTCTTGATTTAGCTTTTGAGGTTGCTGGACGAAATCATGAAAATAGGGAGATATGGGATTTTGGTGATTTAGCTTTTGAGATTGTTGGAATAACGAAATCATGAAAATAGGAAGATATAGGCTTTTGGATGTTTGGGGCTGGACTTGAGAGTTGTCTCGACTTGTTAGATGTGTCGGATGCGTACCTTTATATTTATAAGGATTTAGTCAACAACGCAGTTCTGTAAAGGATTGGTTTTTAATTCCTATGATTGTTCCAAAATGCCTGCGCACCTTTATATTTATAAGGATCTAGTCAACGCAATTCTGTTGTTAAGGGATGCATTTTGAGAATTAGTAGATTTTATCTCTTCAAATTATATTCGCTATTTGAAGGATAGCGTTAAGATATCGTTTGAAGATATTTTCTATCATTAATTAGTAATTATTCTTTGTTTTAAAGAAAGAGAAAATAATTAACTTGGGGATCAAGTTAATTATCATTAAATTTATAGGCGTAACAGTTCCATTTAGTCACTATTTTGTGAAATTACACTATGAGGGTGTTTGGCATCGCTTAAAATAAGTTACTTTTGACTTAAAGGAGGTGTTTTTAACTTAAAGGAGAAAGTAAAGTTGTTTACTTTAAGTTGAATGAATGTGTTTGGATAATTTTACTTAAAGTTAAATGGGAATTTAATAATTTTGACTTAAAGTTATATTTGACTTAAAAAAATTTTAAATTCATGATATTTAAGCTTTACAAGAATTGTGAAAAAAAAAAAAAAAAAACCTCCATAAGTCATAAGTCATAAGTCAAAAGTACCTAAATGTAACTTATGGCTTAAAGCAGTTTTTTAACTTAAGCCGGCTTAAAGCCACGTTACACAAACGGGGCAAAAATGACTTAAAGCCTTTTTTTAGCATTAAGTCATGTTTGCCAAACAGGCTCTATGATTGATAAAGAACTAGCAGAATAAGGGAGATATATACACACGAATGATTATATATGATAAGGAAACAAAAATAGAAATCACGAGCAAGATGTTTAAAAGAAGCAGCAGCAGCAGATCTAAACAAAGACAGAACCACAAATCTTTAAATCACATAAAATTAGATAAAAAAAAATCTTACTTTGATGAAGAATCGATAAAAAAATGATAAGAACATAGTAGAGAAGACGAAGAAGATGAACATTCTCATTCTCGATAATTATACTATATACTAGCCTAAAACCCGTGCGATGCACGATTTTTTTTAATAATATATAAAAAATGTCATTTATTTAAATTAATTTGATAATAATTATATAAATGTTATCCGTGATATTTCTAGAAAAGGAGTGATTTTAGTTTGAAAATATAGAAAAGATGATAGATTTAAGTTGAGAAGGGTAATCGATTAATTATTAGTAATTATAAAAATATTATTTCATTTTAATAAATAGAATGCCCGTGATATGATTATAACTATAGAGGATTTAGTTAAAGAAAATTAAAAAGGTAATATGTTCTAGGTGAAAAAGGTAATATGATTAGTTTATAGTAATTATAATTTAATTACGTTATTTTACTAACTACAATTGCTCGTAATATTTTTTGAAAAGGAGAATTTAATATTGTCCATGAAATTTTTATTAAAAGAGGGATTTTAGTTAGAAAATATAGAAAAGATGATATGTTTTAGCTGGAAAAAAAAGTAATCTGTTAATTAATAATATTATAATGTTATTAGTTTATTTTATTAAATAGAACTGTCCTTGATATAATTGGAAAAAGAGAGATTTTAGCTAGAGAAAATAGAAAGGTAATCAATTAATTATTAGTATTATTATATTATTATTTTATTTTTATTAAATAGAAATGTCTGTGATATAATTGGAAAAAATGAGGTTTTAGTAAGAGAAAAGAAAAAAGGTAACGTGTTTTGGCTGAAAAAGATAACCGTCTATGATATAATTGATAAAAAAATATTTTAGTTAAACAAAAGGCAACATGTTTTGACTGAAAAAAAGAAATTGATTAGTTAATAGTAATTATAATATAATTATGTTATTTTATTAAACAAAATTGCTCGTAGTGTTTTTAAAATGGAGAAATTTTATTTAGATAAAATGTAAAAGATATTCTAATTTACCTGGAAACGAAAATTATTTAATTATTGAAAAACAGAAAAAGTAATATGTTTAACATGAAAAAAGAAATTAATTCATAAAGGAGAAATTTTAGTTAGATAAAATATAAAAGATATTGTATTTTACCTGAAAAAAGGAAATTATTTAGTTCTTGAAATATAGAAAAGATAATATGTTTAACCTGAAAAAGGAAATTGATTAGTTAATACATATGTAATTGAGTGGTTACAATGTAGAGCTTGAGGTGTAGGATATTGCGGATGGAAAAAGATCATTACAATGTAGAGTTTGAGGTGTAGGATATTGCGGATGGAAAAAGATCATCTACAGATGGTATATTTGAATTGGAAGAAGAGGAGGAAAATTTCGTCAGTTATTGCTTTCCATAATAAAATTACATAATATTCATTTACGAAAATTTTGGAAGTTTGCTAAAATCATGGAGGAAAATTGTGTCATTTATTGCTTTCCATAATAGAATATTGCATAGAATTTGTTTTAGATCCGGTGGGTCATATCCATTTTAAAATGGATCATGTACTAACTAAGTATATTTTGTATTGGATGATTGTTAATGGGTAAACGGGTTTTATTCATTGGATCATGGTAATTGATTAATTATTAGTAATTATAAAAATATTAATTCATTTTATAAAATAGAATGTCCGTGATATGATTAGAAAAAGAGAGGGTTTAGTTAGAGAAAATTAAAAAGGTAATATGTTCTACGTGAAAAAGGTAATTGATTAGTTTATATTAATTAAACTTTAGTTACGTTATTTTACTAAATACAATTGCTCGTAATGTTTTTAGAAAAGGTTAATTTAATATTGTCCGTGATATTTTTATTAAAAGAGGGATTTTAGTTAGAAAATATAGAAAATGTGATATGTTTTAGCTGAAAAAAAAAGTAATCGGTTAATTAATAATATTATAATGTTATTAGTTTATTTTATTAAATTGAACTGCCCGTGATATAATTGGAAAAAGAGAGATTTTAGTTAGAGAAAATAGAAAGGTAACGTGAAGATGACATGATTTATGTGAAAAAGGCTCTGTTATAGAAATCGGCCGATTTTTGAAAAATCGCCGATAAATCGGCCAAAAATCGGTCGAAATTTTGGAATCGATTCGGCCGATTTTGCAAAAATCGCCGATAAATCGCCGATTTTTCAACCAAATCACCCGATAAATCGTAAATCGGTACCTCAACCGAATAGTTCCGATTTCCGAAATCTGCAACACTGGAAAAAGGTAATTGATTAGTTTATAGTAATTATAATTTAATTATGTTATTTTACTAAATAAAATTGCTCTTAGTTTTTAGAAAATGAGAAATTAATGTTGCCCGTTATATTTCTAGAAAAAAAGGAATTTAATTAGAAAAAATAGAAAAGATGATATATTTTAGTTGAAAAGGTAATCGATTAATTATTAGTATTATAATATTATTATTTTATTTTTATTAAATAAAAATACTCGTGATATAATTGGAAAGAAGCAGGTTTTAGTAAGTGGAAAAAAAAAAGGTAACATGTTTTGGCTGAAAAAGGTAACTATCCATGATATAATTGGTAAAAGAAAGATTTTAGTTAGAGAAAAGAGAAAAGGTAACGTGTTTTGACTGGAAAAGGTAATTGATTAGTTAATAGTAATTATAATATAATTATGTTATTTTATTAAATAAAATTACTCGAAAAAAAGGAGGTTTTAGTAAATGAAAAAAAAGGTAACGTCTTTTGGCTAAAAAAGGTAACTGTCCATGATATAATTGGTAAAAGAAAGATTTTAGTTAAAGAAAAGGTAACATGTTTTGATTGAGGTAATTGATTAGTTAATAGTAATTATAATATAATTATGTTATTTTATTAAACAAAGTTGCCCGTAGTGTTTTTAAAAAGGAGAAATTTTAGTTAGATAAAATGTTAAAGATATTCTAATTTACTTGATAAAGGAAATTATTTAATTATTGAAAAACAGAAAAGGAAATATGTTTAACCTGAAAAGGAAATTGATTCATAAAGGAGAAATTTTAGTTAGATAAAATATAAAAGATATTGTATTTTACCTTAAAAAAGAAATTATTTAATTCTTGAAAAATAGAAAAGGTAATATGTTTAACCTGAAAAAGGAAATTGATTATTTAGTAGATATGTAATTGAGTAACGGTAAATAAGTAAAATCAACAGGTACTGTACCGACTGACCGACCGACCGACCGACCTTTTAATGTTTCGGCTTTTATATAATAGTATAGATTGGTACTAGATATTGGAGTACAAAATCTTAATTTTACTCAAATATCTCCTAAGATATTCATATATTAAGTATGTTGCTAAGATAACATTTGTTTAGTATTGTTAGTTACAGAGGCATGCCTGTATACATCTAATAACAAGCCTAATTGTTTGTAATGCTTTGCATTACTTACATGACCTCTTAACTGAGGGAACCTCTAGTTGTAGAGTTTCTGTTTGTATTGTACTTGTAATAGGCATCAAATCCTAGTTGTGTAACTGTACAAATAGAGTCTAGAATAATGCTTGAAAGAAGTTCCATGGTTCATGCCTCAAGCAAGGAGTTAAAGACTGCCAAATAATCACAGTTGGGATTTGAAGAAATGAAGAATTTGCCTAAGTACCAATTCAAGAAGTATATTTGTCTATTCGAGAAGTCCAGCATTCGAGAAGTCAGAGATTCGATATCTCAAGACACTATTCGATATCTCTGAATACACTGTTCGATATCTCATTCGATATCTCAGGGATTCGATATGTCTACTACTCTATTCGAGAACTCAAGAAGTCAACAAGTCAAGATGGTATTCGAGTTCTCAAAGAGTCAACAAGTCAAAGTTCCATTCGATATCTCAAAGACTCAGAAAGCTATTCGACAACTCGAGGATTCGATAAGTCAAATGCTCTATTCGACAACTCAAGGAATCCTGATGGAAAAGAGCTATTCGAGAAGTGGTTCGATATGTCACTATAACAGTATTCGAGAACTCAGAGTTATCGATCAAGTCAATTCTAGTTCTCGAATCACTTACTTAGTCACTTCTCGAATACATTCTTGGAGACAAAATACTGAAGAAATTGTACAAGTCAGAAACCTGCAACAAGCCAATGCACTTTATGGACCACAACCTGTAACGTGCTCTGGAAAGCCTACAAGGAAGCTTGGAGAGATATAGAAGAGACAAGGAGCTAAAGAAGTGGATCCAAACAGGCTTTGCAAAGTCAAATCTGTAACCGTTTGGACACTTACTCAAAAAGGATAGACAGACTAGAAAGTAATGTGTTTTAGCTACCTTATTTGTAGTAAGCAGGCTGTATCCATGTTCTATAAGGACACAGCCTCACTTCATAACTTAGTAACTTTTGTGAGTCAAGTTTTTCATACACTGTAAGCTATATCTCTCTGAGAAAAATGAAGCTGAGAATACTACCATTTGTATTCACAGATTGTAGCAACCTTTATCTAATATACATTAGATTAAAGTGATATTGTGTCTTGTGTTGTTTATTTATCCGCACCTTAATCTCTGCACACACAAGCACTTATCTGCTACACAGACTCAATCCAAGAAAAGTTCAAGAATCCATTCACCCCCCCCTCTGTATTCTTTTACCGTGTTCAATACTCAACAAGTGGTATCAGAGCGGGCTGTTTATTCAAAAACAGAGAAACGATCATGAGTTCGAATACACCAAAGACTACAGGAACGGTGAAGGTCCCTAAGTTTGATAAAGAAAACTTCAACCTCTGGAAGATAAAGATGATGTTGTTCATCAAAGCCTCTCATCCCTTGTATCCTGAGATTCTCAAGAATGGTCCTTTTGTTCCACAACAAGAGATACCAGAGAAGACTGTTGGAACCATAACAATCCCTAGAGCTTATGAGGCCAAGGATCCATCAAAGTGGACAGAGTCAGAAAGGGAGAAGGTTGCTCTTGACAGCCACCTCATGTTGCTCATCATTGATTCCATGGATATGTCAATGTTTGCAAACATTGCATCATGCACGTCTGCTAAAGAGATGTGGGATCACATTGAGGTGTTGTGTGAAGGGACTGATGAGGTTAAAGAAAACAGGAAACAGATATTGGTCACACAGTATGAAGCTTTCATGGCACAGCCCAAGGAAAGCATCACTGAGATGTTTGAAAGGTTTCACAAGCTAGTTACTGAGTTGCAGATGAATGGAAAGGTTTACAGCACCAAGGAGTTAAATATGAAATTTCTGTTGTCTTCACCAAATCATCTGGAGCAAAGAGTCATTTCCCTAAGAGAGAGAGATTTGAACAAAGTCACCTATGATGTACTCTATGGAGTCTTAAAGACTCATGAACTTGAGTTGCTTCAGAAGAGGGCTATCCAAGCAAACCAAGGTAGGATGATAAACACATCATGTGCCTTGATTGTCAACAAATCCATACTGGACCTAGAAGCATCTACAAGTCAACTAAGGATAGAGGAGGTGGCAGATGATGAAGAAACTGAAGCTGGGGTGAGTGAACCTGTTGAGGAAAAGGAGGAAGAAGAAGAGGAGTTTTACACTCTGGAAGAACTTGATGGGATGGAAAATACTTCATATGCTTTCATGGCCAGAAAATTTCCAAACATCAGATTTAAAAGAAATCAACCCTTCAAACCCAAAACTCAAAACCATTCAGCCAACAAGAACAAGGCACCTGTGAAACCAAACAGAAATAAGTTCAAAACCGGTTATGTGGATAGGTCATCTGTAAGGTGTTATAGATGCAATGACCTAGGGCATTTTGCCAGTGAATGCAAGAAGCCTAAAAAGAAGGATAGAGATTATCTTGAGCTAGAAGCTAAGTATGAGGCCCTTCTGAAAAAGCAGACACATGGTAAGGCCTACATAGCTGAAGGGAAGTGTTGGGATGATTCTGAGAGTGATGAAGAGGAACAAGAATTCTGCAATTATGCCTTGATGGCCAACTCCAAGGATGACTCATCTTCATCTGATTCTCAGGTACCATCTCTCACTACTATAGACATGTCTGTTTCTGAATACAAATCCATGATTGAACAATTATCTGTTGAAATGTTTAATATTCATACTAGTATGACTGCTGCTAATGAGGAGATTGCTAAACTGTCTACTAGAAATGAAGTATTAACCAAAAAGAATGAGGAACTTGAGCTAACTGCTATGCAAGTAGAAAACCTTAAGAAAGAAGTTGAATATTTGGAGAACAAGGTTCTATGTGCTAGTCAAGTAGAGAAGGCTCTTAGGGATGAATTAGCTGAGAATGAATTCAAACTTAAAACTTTCAAGAAATCATCTGGTTTAGTGCAATCCTACTGTGAGAAAATTGAAGCTAAACCTAAAGCAGCTATTGGACTTGACTATGACTCTCTCAAACAAAGGAAAGGCTATGCTGTCATCGAAGAGGACACAGCTGTTCATGAGAAAGTGCCTCACATTTTGAGAAAAACTGAAAATCCAATTTTTAAGGAATCAACATTTGAAATTGATGAGGATGCCTTACTCATCAAGCAAATGTTGAATGATGAGGATGAGGCACAATCTAGTGAACAGCAAGCATCCTCTAAGGGTGAGAGTGCCAAGTCAAAGACCAAGAAGCCAGTAGTTGATAGGCCAAGACCTAAGAAGTTTGTTAAGTTTGTATCAGCTGGGAAGAGTGAATCAGAAAAGGAAGTGACTAAAAAGAAACAGAACAGAAATGGCAAGTTAGGGATTAACAAGGATAACAACTATGCTTATATGCCTAATGCCCCTAGGAAAACTTGTCAGAACTGTTTCAGTACCAACCATCTAACTCATGCATGCAAGAAACCTGTTGGTAGTGTGTCTAAACCTTTCTATGATTGTTCTGTGCCTCTAAGACATAGAGATGCACCCTTCTGTGATAAATTTGACTGTATGCCATGCAATATGAATGTTATGACTAGTTGTTTTAATTTAAGAAGACAGTTCATTGATGGTTGTATCAGTCACAATTCTCACACACACTACACAAGGTCAAAGTCTTCAAGTCCTCCTAAAGCTAGGAAGGTACCTTTGTCACCTAAGTCTGAAACCTCAGGTTCTAAGACTTCCAACAGTGACAAGAAGACTGACACTAAGAAAGTTAACAAGCATGTTGTTTATGATAAAACTGTCTCTAAGTCACATGGACCCAAACTTGTTTGGGTACCAAAGGAAAAGTAATACCTTTGTGTTTGCAGGGCAAAGAAAGTGAGAAGAAGGTCATGTGGATTTTGGACAGTGGATGCTCAAATCATATGACTGGTGATATGGCCCTGCTATCACAGTATGAGGAAAAGGCTGGCCCAATGGTTGCTTTTGGAGATGACAGCATGGGTAACACATTGGGATATGGCAAGCTGAAAGTTGGAAATGTCATCATTGAAGATGTAGCACTAGTCAAGGGGCTCAAGCATAATCTGTTAAGTGTTGGTCAGTTTACTGATAGAGGATTCAAAGTGAATTTTGACAAAGATGAATGTTTGATCACCCACAAGAAGACTGGTGATTTTGCTCTATCTGGAGTAAGGAAGGGAAGCCTGTTTGTAGCCAATATGGACTCTGCAAACAAGGACAAAATTTGTTGCTTTTACTCAAAAGCATCAAATGAAGATTGTTGGCTGTGGCACAAGAAACTATCACACCTGAACTTTAAGGCCATTAATTCTCTAGTCAAAAGAGAGTTAGTGAGAGGCATGCCCACACTTGAATTCTGCCAAGAAGGAGTGTGTGAGGCTTGTCAGAAAGGAAAAATGAAGAGATCAAGCCACAAGTCAAAGACAGTGACATCTGTAACCAAGCCACTACAACTTATCCATATGGATTTGTTTGGGCCTGTTAACATAATGTCACTTGGAAGAAAGAAGTATGCCCTGGTAATGGTTGATGATTTTTCAAGGTATACATGGGTAGAATTTCTGGCATCAAAAGATGAGGCTCCACAAGTAATCATTGAGCATATAAAGAAAGTTGACAAGGAAGCAAAGGCAAACGATGCAAGTGTGATTGCATTGAGGAGTGATAATGGAACAGAGTTCAGAAATGCCACACTTGAAGCATTCTGCAAAGAGAATGGCATTTCTCAGCAATTCTCAGCTCCAAGGACTCCACAACAAAATGGAGTTGTTGAGAGAAAGAATAGAACTCTAATTGAGGCTGCTAGAACAATGTTACTTGATGCAAAAATGCCCACATGTTTTTGGGCTGAGGCTGTGAGCACTGCATGCTATATTCAGAACAGAACCCTCATCAACAAAAACACTGGAAAGACTCCTTACAACTTGATGACTGGAAAGAAGCCTACACTGAAGTATATTCATACTTTTGGAAGCAAATGCTTTGTACTTAAGGACAATTCTGAATATGTTGGAAAGTTTGATGCAAAAGCATTTGAAGGAATTTTTCTTGGCTATTCTATGGAAAGAATTGCATACAAGGTTTATGTCATCAGTCAAAAGAAAGTTATGGAAAGCACAGATGTAACATTTGATGACAGCAAACTACCTGGACTAGAAGAAGCCAATGATGAAGACAAAGATCCATTGAAGTTTGATAATCTAGATGATTCTGATGAAGAGACTGAAACTGAAGTTGAAACTCAAGTTCAACAAACTCAAGTGAATAATGATACAAGAGAAGAATTTGTGCCAATCAATAGTGAAGAAACAAGCATCCAAGACACACCTGTGAGTAATGGCAACTTCACAGGGGGAGGAAATGAGGATGATCATGATGAGGATGATGAAGCAACATCAAGGATGAGAAATCAGGCTGAACACTCAAGGAAATGGGATAGATCACACACTGCAGAGCAAATCATTGGAGATCCTAATGCAGGAGTAAGGACTAGGAGAGCAACTCAAAATGAGTGCCTCTATGGATGTTTTCTATCACAAGTTGAGCCTAAGAAACTTGATGATGCATTGTTGGATCCAGATTGGATTATTGCCATGCAAGAGGAGCTGAATCAATTTGAAAGGAACAAAGTATGGGAACTTGTGCCTGCACCAAAGAATAGAACCATTGTTGGAACAAAATGGGTTCTGAAGAATAAGATGGATGAAGATGGTGTAATAATAAGAAACAAAGCTAGGCTGGTTGCAAAAGGATACTCTCAACAGGAAGGCATTGATTATGATGAGACATTTGCCCCTGTTGCTAGATTGGAAGCCATTAGAATATTCTTGGCATTTGCTGCTCATTCAAACTTTAAAGTTTATCAAATGGATGTCAAGAGTGCATTTCTAAATGGAGAGTTGGAAGAAGAGGTTTATGTGCAACAACCACCTGGCTTTGAGGATCCACATTTCCCAGAATTTGTCTACAGATTGCTTAAGGCACTGTATGGACTTAAGCAAGCTCCAAGAGCATGGTATGATACTCTATCACAATTTCTTCTTGAAAATCAATTCACTCGAGGCACATTGGACAAGACACTGTTTTACAAGAAGCATGGTGATGATATGATCCTAGTTCAAATCTATGTGGATGATATCATTTTTGGTTCTACAAATGAGAAACTGTGTGAGAAATTCTCTAAACTCATGCAGAGCAGATATGAGATGAGTATGATGGGAGAGTTGACATTCTTTCTAGGGTTGCAAGTCAGTCAAAGGAAGGATGGTATCTTTATCAGTCAAACCAAGTACATCAAGGATTTATTGAAGAAGTTTGACTTGGAAGATTGTTCACCTGCCAAGACACCCATGGCCACTGCCACTAAATTGGATGAAGATGCTAAAGGCAAGAGAGTAGATATCTCAGTCTACAGAGGCATGGTTGGTTCTCTACTATACCTCACTGCAAGTAGGCCAGACATCATGTTTGCTACATGCTTGTGTGCAAGGTTTCAATCAAATCCAAAGGAATCACATTTGATTGCAATAAAAAGGATCTTTAGATATCTGAAGGGCACTCCTAACTTGGGATTATGGTACCCTAAGGACACAGGGTTCAATCTGGTTGGCTACTCTGATGCTGATTATGCTGGATGCAGAGTGGATAGGAAAAGCACCTCAGGAAGCTGCCAGTTTCTTGGACAAAGGTTAGTTTCTTGGTATAGCAAGAAGCAACAATCTGTGTCAACTTCTACAGCTGAGGCTGAATACATAGCTGCTGGAAGTTGCTGTGCTCAAGTGCTTTGGATTAGAAATCAACTTAGAGATTATGGACTTGTGTTGGAAAGAATTCCAATCATGTGTGACAACACAAGTGCAATCTCTATAGTTGCCAATCCTGTCAATCATTCTAGAACAAAGCACATTGACATCAGATATCATTTCATAAGAGAACATGCAACTAATGGAACCATTGAGTTGCATTATGTCTCTACAGATAAACAACTAGCTGATATATTCACTAAGCCATTAGATGAAGCCACCTTCACAAGGTTGGTAAGTGAGATTGGAATGCTGAATTCTTCAGATTCTGGCTAAGTGAATACATCATCTAGATTGTTGCAGCAGTAAACACTTACTTTATCTAAATCCTCAATATTTTTGAAGTAAGTGTTGGCTGAAATATGATTTATAAATATTTCAAATCTGTTGCATATGTTGAAAATCATATTTTTATTAACTTAAAATTTCTATGAAATTTTGAGAAAATCACTATTTGATTTGCTAGGATATTTTTCAATGAATATGTCTGGTAAATTTTTACAAGATAGTGAAAATCAAATTTTTATGAGTGATGGGTATAGTTCGATAAGTCAGACTTCTCGAATGATTCACTATTCGACATCTCTAATAAGTCTCATTAGAGTACTCTTGAGTTCTCGAATAGAGTCTTTCTGAGATATCGAATAGAGGAATTCTAGACTTCTCGAATATAGTAACTGAGTTCTCGAATGATTGAGTTCTCGAACACTATATTTGAGTTCTCGAATCATTTGAAAAGGCTGAATTCTCGCTGAATTTTAACCGATTTTGGATTTTTATCTAAAAATTTAATTCACTCATAAAAACACATTTTATTTAATTTAGAATTATTTCTAAGTTAGATAACTGCCAGCTGTGAGTTTCTATCTGCTTGAGTTATCGATTAAGCCATTCTTGACTTCTCGAATAGTTGTTTTCTACTTCTCGAATGCCTGACTTGTCGATACAAAACAGTCTGCTAATCGACAATTCAAGTACTTCATACTTATACAATCTCACATCTATTCGATTCATTTCATTCGATTTCTCAAGCATCTACACTCTCTAAACCCCTGAAACCCTAGCTACGAAAAGCCAAATTTCTTCTTCAACCTTCAATTTCTTTTCTCTCTTCTACACAAATGGCAACAGTAAAGTTCAACACCAACTTCATCGCTCTCACCAGTGATGTTGAAGCACCCAATGCAAATTTCAAGTGCTTTGTGAAATGGATGGCTGAGTCATATATCAAGGATGCACTCTCTGCCAACCCAACTCTGTATCTCGATATTCTGGAACAATTCTGGAGTACTGCTATTGTGGAGGTTGTAGCCCTGGAAAACGCAATCACTTCCTATGTCATCTACTGCAAGGTTCAAGATAAGGAAATCACTATCACTACTGCAGACATGAACCAAGCACTAGGACTACAACAAGAGTCATTTGACAGAATGGCCACTAACGCAGAGTTGGAGGAATTCTTTGAGTTCATAAACTACTCAGATGGGATTAATCTTGGAAAGCTAAACAGAAAGAATCTGAGAAAGGAGTGGAGCTATGTGTTTGCAACTCTTCTCCAAGTCTTCACTGCCAGGAAATCAAGCTTTGATCAAATCAGTGCACCTGTGCAGCAAATTGGATATGCTTTGGCCTATGGAAAGAAGATAGATGTTGGCCAAATCATACTTCAAGAATTATATGGGAGACTTGGTAAGAACACAACCAAGAGAGGTACTGATATTTTCTTCCCTCGCTTCATTCAATCTGTACTTAATTATAAAAATGCTTCATTGATTGAATTGCCTGGGATTGATAAAAATAAAATAGGCTATCCTAAGTCCATGACCAAACTCATTTTTGGTAACTTGGAAACTAGGAATGATGTGGATGTAAGACTGAACATAACTCCCCATATGGAGAGTTTGTTTAGGACTTACCCCCACAACATGCCAACATTTGATGCAAAATCTAAGTTAGCACAGCCCAAGCAAGTAGAACAAAATGCTAACCCAGGGCCTGCTAACCAACCCTCTCAACCAAACACTCTACCTCTTACTGAGCCAACTGCATCATCCTCTCAAAAGGGTGATGTTAGTAAAAAGAAGAGAAAGGAAGTAATGTCTGCACCTTTAAATATCTTATCTGAAGCAGCATTAGCTGTTGAATTAGGTCTAGGAAGTGAGGAATCTGAGTTACCCTTACACAGAACAAAGAAGAAGAAAACTAAGACCACCTCTTCAGTCACACAAATGGCTGAAGTTGTAAGATCAGGGGCACACAGCTCACTAGGTGTATCCTCTCAACAGGGTGCACCTATAGAATCAAGCATTCTCCCCAATGCACCCTCTTGTATAGAGTCAGCACATGGGAGTGATAAGGCTGGCACAACACTGAGTGGAGAGCACATCACTTTTGAAACTCCCTCTATCTCTCAGGAGGAGTTGCCAAAATCTACTCTAAAACACACTTCTCTTCCAGAATCTAACTCTGAAATTTCTTTGGAACCTGCAACTCAGACAACTGAGATGCAAGGTATTGATCATCAAGAATCCTTTTTGCTTGATGAGCCAATAATTTCAAGTGACTTAGTGCATGACACTTTGTTCACCACTCAGAACCCACATTTAGATGGTGAGGGAATGCATGCTGAGGCATATCCTAATGACACCATCACAAACACAGAGGTTCCCCTAGTTTTTACTAGAGACTCTGTGCCTGTGTCAACTGCTGGTGTAATTCATCCCACTTCTGTGGTGACACTAGTAGTAGAGTCAATCCATCCGGTTACAGAAGTTGCATCTGTAACTGAGGAGACTAGCTTGCCTAGCTCTAGCTCTGACTTCATGTCAACATGGCTGAAGCCTGTGCAACATGACAGTGCTTCAGGATCAGGGTCTGTTCCACAACAATTGACGGTTGAAGCACTTCAAAGCTTAATTGTGGATCAGATTCCTGAGTTCACAAAGATTGCTCAGCACCTTCTCACTGCAGACATGCCCAATCCAGACTATGAGGCTATACTGTTATGCCATAGGGATGATGTGGAAGTGCAGAAGTCAAAGATCATTGATGATGCTGAGAGAGATGGCAACATAGATGCCTGGTTGCAAGGAAAATATGATATTACTCTCGATGAAGCACTTAGTATCTCAGGGAGGAATACATCACTTCACTGGGCTCCAATGCAAAATCCCTGTCACCTGGTGAAGTGTATGAAGCTGTAAATGACTCCTACAAGGGTTTCCTCAAGGCTGCACACTATCTTGGCAAGGGAGTCAAAACTGAAGTCAACAGGGTGTGTGATAAGACAGCCACTTCAGTAGCAGAAGTCAAGAGGGCCTTTGATGCTAAATTTCCCCAATTGGACAGTGTGTTCAAGGACATCAAACACTGCAACTCTACCTGCACTCAGGTGGACAATGGGCTGGCTGTGCTAAAAGATGCTGTCACAGGTCTGGGGCATCAATTTCAGAATCTATCTGACCAGACTACAGATGCCAATGCCATGCTGAGGATAATGTTCAAGAATCTTTATGGAGATAGACTAGTGACTGATGTCCCTGTGCATGAATTGTCTAAATATGAAGTGAAGAGGCTGCAGGATCAATCCTTATCTGGCTTCAAGGCCACTGAGTTATTCACTAAGGTCAACACTCTTGAGCAGGAGGTAGCTACTCTCACCAAGACCAATGCTCATCTCACAGAAAAGGTTGCATTGCTAAATGATCAGTTGGACACTCAAGCATCCACCACAGCTGATGTCCTTCTGCATCAACAATCCATGTTAGCTGCAATGATGAAGCATATGGGTCTCCCTCTACCTGATGAATCTTCACTCCCAAAGGACATTTCTACAGCCTCTGTGCCTGACAACAAGCCTAAGGGGGAGAAGAAGGAGAAGAAGGCTAGGAACTCAAATTCAAAGGGGGAGACAAAGGGAGAGAAAGGCATAATAATCAAAGAGGGTGGTCAACAAAGGGCTTCTAAGTCTCTAGCAAATGTGCCTGGCAAGGGAAAAGCCAAAGTAGATGAGCCTCCATCTATCTTGCCAGTTGTCACCTTACCAACTGTGCACATCACTACTCCTGGAGGACAAAAGCAATCCATAACTACCACAGTGGTTGCAGGGAGTATGCCATCTGACAAACCTCCAATCTCTATATCTGAGAGTGCCAAGCCTGTAGAAGTCAAAGTTGTTACTGAGGCCAAGCTACAAGAAGTTGCTAACTCCAATGACTACCATGATAAAGCCTTCTTGGAGTTTCTGAAAGCCATAAGGGAACAGGTTGGTGACACTCAGTTTTATCTGAGGGAGGTGAAGAAGCAGATAGACTACATCACTGTCATCCCCAAGAAAGTCAACAATATATGGGTCAAGAAGATAGTGATGGTTTCCAAACTAAAGATATGGCATCTAACATACCAGACTCTACAAGACTTAAAGCACTCAGAGATAGATGCCATACTTGAGATCATTGAGAAGAAAAATGAGAACAGCAAGAGTCTGTTTGATGATTTGAGGAATGGTCAACCTACAAGGCTACCAGAAGTGATCAAGAAGCCATGGACAATTATTTATCAGTCTGGTACCAGAATTGAAGATATCAAGCAATTGGTCATCCCTCATGATCTCACCTCCAGAAATCACAGACTGATCATTGCTATCATTGATCAATTACAGAAGAAGGTTGGAGCCAGAAATGCTGAAGAAATTGAGGCACTGCATATCCTCAGAACCTATATTGCAACTGGTGAAATTCCAGAGATGGCTCAACCTAGGAGAAAAAAGGATGATGATTCTGAAGACAAAGGTGATGGGAGGAGAAGACATCACAGGAGAGATAAGGGTGATGAAGATAAGAAGAAAAAGGGGGACAAGGATGAAAAGAATGATGATGACCAGGGTAAAACATATGTGAGAAAGAGTGGAAGACAGCAAGCCTTAGGCAATGCTAGCAGTAATCTCACCACAACACAAGACTCTAAGTCTAGGGTGAATACTGTTAGTAGTGACCTAGCAAAATCTACATCTATGGCTTCTGCAACTGTCTTACCATCTCAAGAAAAGAAGAAGATTCAAGTCAAGAAACCATGTGTATGTTTCAGAAAGCAATCTGCTAATGGAATACTACTATGGTCTACCAACCAAGGTCAAAGATTTCTGCCAAGCAACCATGTCAAGAGGATAAAATTTAAACATGCTGCAAGGAGAGTGAAGCTATCCAAATCTAGAGCCCTAACAATCATTCCAGGATTAAAGCTCCAGCCACTTGATGAAGACTTTGATGAAGAGCAACTGCTATTTCTAAGAGCTCAAAAGATATGCTATGCTGCAATTGTGGATGACCACCTTGTAATCAAGTACACTGATGGGAAAGAAATGAAATTCAAACAAGGGGGTTGTCAACATTGGGGTAAATTGTATGAGATAGAAAGAATCATTGCATTGCTGGATTCTAAGGACAAGGTGGAGAAAGTATGGAAGCTGGAATTGATTGACTTTGTGAAAATGAAGAAAGAATATGCTGAGAAGATAAGGAAGGGCTGCTATGAGAAATGGTTAGAAAGGGAGAAAGAAATTGATAGACTGGAGATTGAAGCAGAAAAGCTAAGGGCAAAGGGATTGTGTAGAGTTCAGTTTGATCCCTATGTGGTGAAGTATAGGAGGAGAAATGGAGACAATGTCAATATAAGAATGAACCTACTCAGTCACTATCCTGCCAACATTCTGAAGCCAGTGCTTGAAGATTTCAAAAACTCTATTATGATTGAAGAATTGGATGCTATGACAGAAATCATGAGAGCAGTAGATGAGATTGCAAGAAAGGAGAAAGAAAGGAAACAGAAAGCATATGATGATCTACAAGCCAAGGCAATGGAGATGCAATCAAAAGAAAATGGCTAGTACCTCATCATACTGTAAGAAGTATTTATCTTGTAATTTCATTTATGTGTTCAATCAAATCACATACCTGTACTTTTAAAAGTTTTATCTTTAATGTATGTTAGGCTTGTTATCAGACATGAAATTGTGACTAAGGGTCTCACTCACAATTTGGGGGAGATTGTTAGTTACAGAGGCATGCCTGTATACATCTAATAACAAGCCTAATTGTTTGTAATGCTTTGCATTACTTACATGACCTCTTAACTGAGGGAACCTCTAGTTGTAGAGTTTCTGTTTGTATTGTACTTGTAATAGGCATCAAATCCTAGTTGTGTAACTGTACAAATAGAGTCTAGAATAATGCTTGAAAGAAGTTCCATGGTTCATGCCTCAAGCAAGGAGTTAAAGACTGCCAAATAATCACAGTTGGGATTTGAAGAAATGAAGAATTTGCCTAAGTACCAATTCAAGAAGTATATTTGTCTATTCGAGAAGTCCAGCATTCGAGAAGTCAGAGATTCGATATCTCAAGACACTATTCGATATCTCTGAATACACTGTTCGATATCTCATTCGATATCTCAGGGATTCGATATGTCTACTACTCTATTCGAGAACTCAAGAAGTCAACAAGTCAAGATGGTATTCGAGTTCTCAAAGAGTCAACAAGTCAAAGTTCCATTCGATATCTCAAAGACTCAGAAAGCTATTCGACAACTCGAGGATTCGATAAGTCAAATGCTCTATTCGACAACTCAAGGAATCCTGATGGAAAAGAGCTATTCGAGAAGTGGTTCGATATGTCACTATAACAGTATTCGAGAACTCAGAGTTATCGATCAAGTCAATTCTAGTTCTCGAATCACTTACTTAGTCACTTCTCGAATACATTCTTGGAGACAAAATACTGAAGAAATTGTACAAGTCAGAAACCTGCAACAAGCCAATGCACTTTATGGACCACAACCTGTAACGTGCTCTGGAAAGCCTACAAGGAAGCTTAGAGAGATATAGAAGAGACAAGGAGCTAAAGAAGTGGATCCAAACAGGCTTTGCAAAGTCAAATCTGTAACCGTTTGGACACTTACTCAAAAAGGATAGACAGACTAGAAAGTAATGTGTTTTAGCTACCTTATTTGTAGTAAGCAGGCTGTATCCATGTTCTATAAGGACACAGCCTCACTTCATAACTTAGTAACTTTTGTGAGTCAAGTTTTTCATAC
Organism: Kitagawia praeruptora; assembly: GCA_037693485.1. Taxonomy (NCBI): domain Eukaryota; kingdom Viridiplantae; phylum Streptophyta; class Magnoliopsida; order Apiales; family Apiaceae; genus Kitagawia; species Kitagawia praeruptora. Next base: position 143,346,588 of record CM075346.1, read on the forward strand.
ACTGTAAGCTATATCTCTCTGAGAAAAACGAAGCTGAGAATACTACCATTTGTATTCACAGATTGTAGCAACCTTTATCTAATATACATTAGATTAAAGTGATATTGTGTCTTGTGTTGTTTATTTATCCGCACCTTAATCTCTGCACACACAAGCACTTATCTGCTACACAGACTCAATCCAAGAAAAGTTCAAGAATCCATTCACCCCCCTCTGTATTCTTTTACCGTGTTCAATACTCAACAAGTATTAATCCATAGAATATATACACAAAGCATTCTAGAAATGTTCGAATACTCTATTTTAAATTTACTCCAACATCTCCAAAGACATTCATAGAGATATTAACAATAAATTTAACTTAAATTAGGTAAGACCGCATTATTAAGCTTAAGTTTAATTGATACTCCCTCCGTCCCAGTGGGATCTTTACATCCTAGCCGGGCACGAAGGACAAGACAAACATATAATAGTGCTTATAAAGTGAGTGTAATATTGTTAAAATAAGTGAAGTAGTGGGTGTAATAGTAATTTTATTGTTAAAATAAGTGAAGTAGTGGGTGTAATAGTGTAAAGTATTGTTAAAATAAGTGAAGTACTGGGTGTAATAGTATTAAAATTTACTATTTTGGGAATGTAAAGAAATGAATGGAACGGCACAAAATAATAACTGTAAAGAATCCATTGGGACGAAGGAAGTATTATATAAAGAAAATAAACGAAATTAACATGACACATGCACAACATAATCCATGTGATCAAGGTAACGGACACATTTTTAAACTTGATAGTAAATAATGTATACCTTTGATTTTTCATTTAATTTTAAAATTTTGTGCTATGTATACATTTATTCATTCATAATCTGAAGACCCACGTCCCAATGAATTGCATATATATATTCGGGGACGGAGACGTGACACGCAATTTAAGTTTCCTAACTATTATAGTTACATAATTTATTTTTACATTTTTCTTTTTTTATATAAAAATAAAATAGTCCTATTTTTATAAAAAAAAATGAAAATTTTAAAAATTAGATATGAAACTATATTAGTTATGCACCTTAAAATGCGTATCAGATACTTTAAAAGAAACGTATAGAAATGAATGGGACAGAGGGAGTACATTTTACAATTTTAACTTTTAAGATAAAGTATTATAGAAATAAAAATAAATTATGCGTCATATTAAACTTAATAAGAACCTCGTGCTTGGAATTCGAGTTGTTTAATGAACGAGCTGTTCGCGAACAAGCTCGAGCTCGGCTTATTAAGAGCTCGAATCGGCTCGGTTCGTTAAGAGTTCGAGCCGAGCTCGAACAAGATTTTTGTTCGTTTAAGCTTAACGAGCTCGAGCCGAGTTTTAGAGTGTCCGGCTCGTGCTCGGCTCGTTAAAGCTCGAAAAAAAATCAATTTTTTTTTATTTTTTAATCTCCAATTAATTAAATTTTTTTTTTAAATTTTGTAATATCACTAAATTATATATATCTTGACATTCGTACGGTTGGATCGTCGAGAAATATTTTTAAAAAAATAGAAACAACAATTCGTGACAAAATATTAGAATAGTAGTGATCTACTAAGATCTCCAACCAAATTAATTTTTATTTTTTGAAAATTTGGAAATATCACTAAATTAGATATATCTTGACATCCGTACGGTTGGATCGTCGAGAAATATTTTTAAAAAAATTGAAATAACAATCTGTGACAAAGTAGTTACTAGTACTAGTTAGAATAGTAGTGATCTACAAAGATCTCCAACCAAATTAATTTTTTATTTTTTGAAAATTTGGGAATATCACTAAATTAGATATATCTTGACATCCGTACGGTTGGATCGTTGGGAAATATTTTTAAAAAATTAGAAACAACAATCTGTGACAAAACACTAGTTACTAGTACTAGCTAGTTAAAATAGTAGTGATCTACTAAGATCTCCAACTAAATTAATTGTTCGCGAACAGCTCGAGCTCGAATCGGCTCGATGCTGTTCGTGAACAACTCGAGTTCGGCTCAGTTCGGTCAAAACTCGGCTTGGTTCGTTAAAAAAATCAGCTCGATTCGTTTAGATCAAAGTTCGGCTCAATTCGTTAAGGTCAAAGTTTGGCTCATTTCGATCAAAACTCGATTCGGCTCGATTTGTGAATAGCCCTAGGTGGAATCACTCAAGTCACGATAATCATTATGTGATATTATCGAAATTTATTATGATCTTGGTCCGAAAATAAATTCGATAGCACCGTTCAAATTTTAAATACGAGTTTATTATACTGCACGTGTTTATCAGGGCTTCATGCCCTTGGAAGTATCCAATCGATCAGTATAATAATTTTCGAGAAGTTATCGTATATTGAAATTTAGCTCTTAAATAATGCTGAATTTTGCCTTTAAGCTAATTTGTCCAAAAAGATATCGACAGATTTCGTCGCATCCCACACTTTGGCTTGATGTAGAAAATGATATTGATAATTCCGTATAAAAAATAGTGAGAAAAAAAAAAAAACAAGCAAAATTATAAGAAAGAAGAAAAAGACACTTGCAACAGCCAAAATTTTAGATTTCAGATTTGGGGTACAATCCGAGTAACATTCCAATTCTTGACTCTTTCGCTAAGAAATCTTCAGTTTCGTATAATTTTTTTCAAGATCTACGTAAGCACAGAGATGCATACTAGCCATGTCTATATGCTAAAGATGACTTCAGAGTCGCTACAAGAAAAACGAGTTTTTCCTGCTATGTAAATCCGATACGCGGACAATATTATGAGAATACATAATCCACATAATATCATGAATCAATATTTGATCAAATGCATATTGAAAAGCCTCCCCATGCTGTGGTGCAACTTAAAAGGCAATCTCATCTTGATATCAAAGCACAGATTATGAACTTATAACCTGTGCTTATTTTATCAAGATAGATACATCTTTATTCAAACACATGATATGTGTAAGTAATGGATATATTGAGCCAGATGAGCTTCGAGATGCATTAATGGAAGATGGTGCTGATGATTGTACAAATGTTGCGAATGACATCTTCCAAGAAGTTGACACCGATAAGGTAGTAACAAATTTATTCTAGTTTGTCCTGAACCAATCTAGAAGTCATTCTCACCTCATTGTTTTTTAATACAGGATGGAAAGATCAGTTATGAGGAGTTTGCAGCCATGATGAAAACCGGGACAGATTGGAGAAAGGCTTCTCGACACTACTCAAGAGGGAGATTTAACATTCTAAGTGTGAAATTAGTGAAGGATGGCTCTATTAAATTGGGAAGTGAGTGAAGGTATAAGCAGCCACTTGTAGACATATGTCTCAGCTTTTAATCATCCATACAAGCGCCCTGCATTGATATTTGACATGTCACAGTTTCTGATTTTTTTCTGGGGTTCCATATATTAGTGATGATCTCTTTTGATGTTAGCTTACCAGGAATCAACCATGTTTACGTGAGTGCATATGGTTAAGCCGTCATACTCTGTTATTCAAGTGAAAGACAACCATCTAGCTACGAGTAAAGCCTGTATGCACTACTGGAAAAAGCGGCTAAATTCAACGGACGATAAAATCAATCATATCCCGTCGTTTTTATGGTCAATTTTGACCGAACTTCAATTTCAACGGAACAAATTCCTAAATTCAACCGATTAAATTCAACCGAAATTAAATTCAACAGTATCTCGTTGAATTTATTTATGCCTTTATTTAATCTAGTGGCAAAATTCGGTTTTAAAATCAACGAAAACCGGTTGAATCTATAAGTTCAACGAAAAAAAGTTTTAATCAACCAAATCTTGTTGATTTTGATAGAATTAAATGTAACAAGATTCGGTTGAATTTAATCCACAGAAACACGTGACAAGATGATTAATGAACGAAAATTGGTTTATTATGGTAGGATTAAATTCAACAATTTTCCGTTGATTATATTACCATTGGGGGGAAATGTTTTTTTTGGTGAAATTCAAAATTGAATTTTCAAATTTTTTGAAAATGCTGAAGTACATTTTCAACGGAAAATGGTTGAAAATGGGAACAACAAAATCAACGGAAAATCGTTGAATTTAACTTTAAATTCAACCGAAATGCTAATTTCAACGGTCTTATATTCAACGGGAAGGAATCTGTTGAATTTATGGTAAACTTTTTGGCTTCTATGTATTTCGATCATTTCATATGGCTACACCCTCGTATGCTTTCTTTCCTTTATTCTCCTACCGGCTAGTAGCCCAGTTCCCCATAATTGACTCTTGGAAGGTCTAAACCAAACTATAGTAATTCATTTGATTTGGTAAAACTATGAGATCTGCTTTGGCTAAGAGCTCTCAACTTGTGAAGAGCAGATTTTAAATCACGAGTACCATGTTATGAATCACGAGTACCATGTTATGCAGTATCGGACCAAAAAGTCGATTGTTTGTTATCCTATGTACTATATGTTTCTTATCCAGACTTTTAAGTCCTGAGAATAGAGTTTTGAGTGAAGGAACATATCGCATGGGGTTGTGACTTGTGATCTAAGTAAACTAAAATATTTTTATAAAATATAGTATTGTCTTCATAAATGAATATATGAGAGATGAATAACCGCATCAAGTTAATATCAAGTTAATGTTAGCATCTCCAATTATACATAGAATAGTGCTAGGGGCCCCAAATTTAGTCCCCAAAAAAGTCCCCAAATGACATGGCATGAGTGATTTGGCAAATTATAATGTTTTAATTGGATGGCCCTGGCGGGCCCATTATAATTATAACCAATCACATTCATTTGGTAACAATTTTTGGTACCCATTTTGGTACCTCTAGCATTTTTCTTATACATATCCCTTATTTATAAGTGTATCTGACATGTTGTAATAAAAATGATAAAAATGTGTAAAATATTGTAATAAAAATGATGCAAAATGTGTAAAAATAACGGTTACCTAAAATTTATATGTCGAAACCTAAAATTTTAGATAAATCAATTAGCATATTATAATAATATATTTTTTTTAATAACTTGAAATAATAATAACATACCATTTTTAAATTGTAGTCAATTAATATAGCTGTTATGCCATATTTTGACATGTCTAATAATCTCCCAAATTTCTAATAATTACTAATTATTAATTCAGATTAATAATTATTGCTTAACCACTAAGTTTTATCTTCTCCCTGAAATGAGGAAATAATCAATCTAATCAATCAATAACGGAAAATTTCTCCAAACGATATTCTTCAAATCAGGATAAGATTAAATTAGAACGATAAGATTAAATCAGATAAAATCAATCATTACCCACATTAACGTAACTTATCCCTTAAGTCTCTCGGGATAAACCAAATTAATTCATAGAACTGCGTGGGGCTTGATCCTATATAAACATATAGGTACGCAGGCATTTTGGTACGATATGGAATCCGATACACGAGACAAATCGAGACACCTGCCAAGTCCAGCCCCTCTTTTTTCATAAACCCTAATCCCTAAAACAGCCACATACTACTTTCGCTCTACAATTCTAGCAAATCTCCGATTTCGTGTTGTTACGAAATTCCTCCAACAACATTTGGCGCTAGAAGGAGGGCTTTAATTATTTGTGGAGGACAAATAATTTTCAAACATAAATTGGAAGGGGATTTTCGGTTTTTTGGTATGGACAACGACGGCAAAAAAAATGGTTACAATGGTACGCAACAATCAGCAGCAGGATTGCAGAGCAAGAAGATGGTCCGAATGTGAATAAACAGGCGAGTGGCAAATAAAAATATAGAAAGAAGCAAAAAATCAAGCAATTTAAGGAAACAAAAGCAAGACGATGAATGTTATTATTATTGGATCCGCGTGCAGAAAAGAAAAAGAAGCAACACACAGGAATTGATCAAAGCGCACGAGAAAAAAAGAAGGTTGGAACCGATGTAAAGACAGAGGATGCAGCGGCTAGGTGGTAAAAAAAAAAAAAAATTGGAGCAAGGTAATAAAGAAAATGAGATGACTCGTGTGGGATCTGCAAGAATAAAAAATTGGAAGGACCAAGAGGCAACATGGCGTGGAGAAGAAAAAAAACACAAAATAAAATTGAAGGAACACGGAGCTAGCACTGGCAGGAAAGAAGTAAATAAAAAGAAGATAGACAAGAGGCTAGCGCGCCATTAACAAAAAGAGAAACAGCATGTTCATTTGCATACAATTTAGTGGGACCCGCGGTGATAAAATAAAAAGACCAAGAAAGAGAGCTGTACGCACTCGCACAGCATAGCAGCATAAAAAAAAAATTGAAGATGACCAACACTGCGCAGAACAATTAGAGGCCGTTTGGCAAACTTGGCTTAAAGCCAAAAGTGGCTTTAAGTCATTTTTGCCCTGTTTGTGTAAAGTGGCTTTAAGCCGGTTTTAAGTTAAAAAACTGCTTAAAGTCATAAGCTCCATTTAGGTACTTTTGACTTATGACTTATGACTTTTGGAGTTTTTTTTTTCTTTTTTCACAATTCTTGTAAAGTTTAAACATTATGAATTTAAAATTTTTTAAAGTCAAATTTTTTTAAATCCCCATTTAACTTTAAGTAAAATTACCCAAACATTTTCATTCAACTTAAAGCAAATAACTTTACTTTCTCCTTTAAGTTAAAAAGACCCTCATTAAGTCAAAAGTAACTTATTTTAAGCAATGCCAAACACCCTCTAGTCACCGAATGCCATTGGCCGAGGAGGAAAATAAAAGGCAGCAGACTTTAAAAAAGATAAGTCTTTTTTCCTTTTTTCATTATATTTTACAGCAAATTATATATCATATTATGCCATGCCATGTCATGCATACATGATTATGTTTTCAAATATTTTTTCCAGAAAAATATTTATTATTCAAAAATCCTTGCGAGATATATTTTTATGCTTGTAAAATTATTGCGATTTAGAAAATATCGTACGAGATACTTATGATGATGAATTGTGGATATTTATTTTGCTGAATTGATTGCGGATATTTTACAATCCCGTACGAGCTGCATTATTCTCAAGAAAAAATTATATATGCGAGACTTCCTCTCTCCCAGCAAGCAAGACGAGATCACCACTTCTCTTAGTAATGGACTTCCTCATTATTTTGTAAAAGATTTTCTACAAAAGGAGCATTATTTTCGAAACAAATAAATATCGCGACATTCTTAAAAGAGCATATTTATTATTGTGTTTGGATTTGCAAAAGATTTTTCATATATCGTCGCGATAGTACATATATGTCAAAAATATTTTCAAACTTGCGAACTAAATTGCCAAGTAGGGTAGCCTGGACAAGCTATAAATTTCGCAATGCTATACGCTTGAGTAAAGTGCAGCACCCTCTGGATTATTATTGAAGGCCCATGACCAGATCTTGAGCTCAAGGTCGCATGGGTGGGAAGGCATCCCTATGCAAAATATCTTTGCACAGCCAGCGCGCGTGCAAAGTTCGCCAGAATTACATCTACATTTCTTAGTGAAGACCTCGCCAGACACATCCTTATGTGGTTGCATCAGACACTTGAAAAGCGTGTATGCCAATTCGGGATATATACAAGCGCCAAGGTCCTAACTAGACAACAAGGATCGCAAAGGATTTCAAACGAATTATTTATGCTCGCACATTTGAAAACCTTGGCAAATATATATCTTATACTGGTCATCACATTCTATCACTCTTGCATCCGCATACGCCTAACGAGCACAGTGGTGCTCTAGTATTTTTCTAATCATCTGTTTTCAGTTTTTTCAGCGACTCAAGAAATTTGGAAGCTTGAAGAATTCTTAGTTCTCCACTGCAGTAAGCTACACTGAAAAACTGGGGGCTAGTTGTTATGCCATATTTTGGCATGTCTAATAATCTCCCAAATTTCTAATAATTACTAATTATTAATTCAGATTAATAATTATTGCTTAACCACAAAGTTTTATCCTCTCCCTGAAATGAGGAAATAATCAATCTAATCAATCAATAACGGAAAATTTCTCCAAACGATATTCTTCAAATCAGGAAGATATCACAACGATAAGATTAAATCAGATAAAATCAATCATTACCCACATTAACGTAACTTATCCCTTAAGTCTCTCGGGATAAACCCAATTAATTCATAGAACTGCGTGGGGCTTGATCCTATATAAACATATAGGTACGCAGGCATCTTGGTACGATATGGAATCCGATACACGAGACAAATCGAGACACCTGCCAAGTCCAACCCCTCTTTTTTCATAAACCCTAATCCCTAAAACAGCCACATACTACTTTCGCTCTACAATTCCAGCAAACCTCCGATTTCGTGTTGTTACGAAATTCCTCCAACAACAATAGCCAACTATATATATTGAAATAAATAATCTTACGAATTTAATAAATTTTACATAATCATTATTTTATATCAATTCAATCAATTATTTTTTTTAATCAATATCATTGAGATCCTCATTCTAGCATTCTAGCTTGTTAAACAAATAAATAAGATCATTCACAAAGATTTAGTCATTTTTAGTTTTCTTTATAATGTTAGTCGTAAATGAAGCTACACAAACATTAAAACATTTTAAAATATCTAGATGGAAATCATCGAAAAATATTTGGATGCAAACAATCGATGGTACTTGAAATTTTGAAGAACGTTAGAGTACAATATTTTAAATTTACTCCAACATCTCGAAAAATATTCATATATGAGATATCTTGGCAACAAATTTAACCTAAATTATGTAAGACCGCATTGTTAAGCTTAAGTTTAATCGAAATTATATAAAGAAAAAAAACGAAATTAACATGACACATGCACAACATAATCCATGTGATCATGGTAACGGACACAATTTTTAACTTGATAGTAAATAATGGATGCCTTTGATTTTTTATTTGATTTTAAAATTTTGTGCTATGTATACATTTAATCATTCATAATCTGAAAAGGTTTGTACGTTTTACAAATTTAACTTTTAAGATAAAGTATAATAGAAATAAAAAATAAATTTTGTGTCATTGATGAGACTATTAAACTTTATAAGAACCTCATGCATCATTCAGAAATATTATCTTATGCAAAATATCGGTCGAAAGACAATATTACCTGTTTTTTTGAAAAATTTTGACGAAAATAACTGGTTTTGAAACTGCGCGCAAAACTACCCGATTGATTACGCATATGCCAAGTAGGTATCCGAGATACGCATTTGACATATATGTATCCTGTACAATTTTTTTTTTTAAATCCTGCACTAGTTACGCATTTGACAACTTAGTAATCCTTGGACAAGCATTTCTATAATGCGTATATCATGTAAAGATGTGGTTGCCATTTTGTCAGTTTATTACGCATTGTCCAAAAGGGTATTAAATTTATTGTTTTTTTCTTCCGAATATTTCTAAAACTCAAAATAGAAACGTTAAACCCCAAAAATTAATTGTTAAATTCCTAAATATAATTAAAATTGTATTTTTTTAATTTAAAAATTTTAATGAAAAAATTGAATCCGGCGTCCTGATTTTTAAACGCTAACGCGTTTAAAAATCAGGATATGTTAGGGTTTATGGTCTAGGGTTTAGGGTTGTAAACAACCCTAAACCCCAAACCCTAAACCCTAATTTCGTATACGGTTTATTCTTCCTTTCGAATATTTCTAAAACCCAAAATGGAAACGTTAAACCCCAAAAATTAATTGTTAAATTCCTAAATTTAATTAAAATTGTATTTTTTTAATTTAAAAATTTTAATGAAAAAATTGAATTCGGCGTCCTGATTTTTAAATGCTAACTATGTTAGGGTTTAGGGTTGTAAAAAATCCTAAACCCTAAGTTCGTATACGGTTTATTATTCCTTCCGAATATTTCTAAAACCCAAAATGGAAACGTTAAACCCCAAAAGTTAATTATTGAACCCCTAAATTTAATAATATTGTATTTTTAAATTTAAAAACTCTAATTAAAAAATTGCATGCGGCGTCCCTGATTCATCATTCCGAATAATGAGTACGATTCCAGTATGAGTAAATCATATAATACGCATTTGCTAGTGGGGTCTTCTGAATGATACGCAAACGAGGGTGGGGTATTAGATTGAATAGGCAATTGTTGTTGGGGTATTAACTTGGATTCTCTGAGCAAATGTTTTGTACGAGTTCAGGTTGAGGAAATCTTGAAACGGGGGTAGTGGGTTATGTTGGTTACGCATTAGGCAGTGACAGGTTCAAAAGGGGAATATTGGCCACTTTTATTAAACTGGGTATTTTGAGATTATTTGATGAAAAATGAGTTATTTTTGTCATTTTTTCCAAAATATCGGTGGAATCACTCTAATCACGATTATCATTATGACATCATCGAAATTTATTATAATCTTGGTCCAAAAAATAAATTTGTTAGCACCGTTTAAATTTTTAAATACGAGTTTATTATACTGCGCTATTTAAAAACGTGTTTATTAGAGCTTCATGCCCATGGAAGTATACAATCGATTAGTATAATAATTGCCGAGAAGTTATTTCGGCCGCCGGCCATTGTTTAAATTAAAGACTTATTATTTGAAGACTAATGAACTATCGTATATTGAAATTTAGCTCTTAAATAATGCTGAATTTTGCCATTAAGCTAATTTGTCCAAGAATATTTTGACAGATTTTCGTCGCATCCCACACTTTGTCTTGCTCTAGAAAACGATATTGATAAATCCGTAAAAAAATAGTGAAAAAAAACAAGCAAAAAAATTAAAAGCAAGAAGAAAAAGACACTTGCAACAGTCAAAATTTTATATTTCAGATTCGGGGTACAATCCGAATAACATTCCAATTCTTGACTCTTTCGCTAAGAAATCTTCAGTTTCGTATAATATTTTCGAGATCTACGTAAGCACAGAAATGCATGCTGCATACTAGCCATGTCTATATGCTAAAGATGACTTCAAAGTCACTACAAGAAAAACGAGCTTTTCCTGTCATGTAAATCCGGTACGCGGACAATATTATGAGAATACATAATCCACATAATATCATGAATCAATATTTGATCAAATGCATATTGAAAAGCCTCCCCATGATGTGGTGCAACTTATAAGGCAATCTCATCTTGATATCAAAGCACAAATCATGTACTTATAACCTGTGCTTATTTTATCAAGATGGATACATCTTTATTCAAACAAATGACATGTTTAAGTATAGATACTATCATACAATCAATAATTTAACCATCCTCTTCGATCTCCACTGCTGTAGAACTGCAACCTTGTCTCAACAACCGGGAATCAATCGAGTTTATGACTAGCTAAAAGAACCATATGAAGCTGGCATTAGAGGTGACTGGCAGTAAACAACAGCATTCCAAGGAAAGCCGAATTCAGGAGACTCACATTGTGTCCTGGATCCTTTAGACACAAGCACACGTTGTTGTGGGCAAGATTCTGAAGTTAATTTTTTGTGTCTTTGTGGTGAAATGTCTTTCTGATCAACCCGAAGCCTCTTTGATTTTTGGAAAGTCTCAGTAGATCGTATGTCATGTATTTCGACGTCTGAATCAGATTCAGTTGGTTCTTTGTTATCAGACTCAGACTCCTCGCAGAGAGATGGAAGTGAGATCGGTGAGAAAGACTTGCTAGGCTTTGCATTAATATTTGGCCTGTTTTTAAATTCCTCACCGATTTTTGTCAGGAATCTGCCTTGTGCTTCGATTTTCACCTTTAAATTTCTTTGAACCTTAAAAACAGACATATTTAAAACTATTAAAGGTTTAATTTTCTTTACCAGGTGCATCGTAATAAAAATGGTACCTCAACTTGATCACTCAATCGTCTCTGCACTTCGACTTGCATTTGTAATGCTTCATTAAGTTGAGCACCACTACAGAAATAAAGATAATCCTGGTAAAGATATAACATTAATACATGTTGCTGGAATGCCTTGAATTATATAACAAAAGCCAACTCACGCAGTTGCACTGAAGTTTGGCAATATTTCTGAAATATTTCTCCTCTCGAACTTGCTTTCTGAAAATGCACGTGAAAGCTTTATAGAATCAAATAAAAGGACATGCATGAGAAAGGTCTCTTAATTTTGATCCTCAAAAAAGAAGAGATTATTTCGAAACTCACTATTGGGTGTTTCTGGAACAAAATGCGATATCCTGTATTTCTGAAGATCGATAGGAAAAACAACAAGTAAAATAAATAAATCAATTGAAATTAACATGATAGAAACACTCATTAAAAAAACCGTGATAGAAACAAAGTTCATCTATGTTATACAGCCACAAATTTCTACATATGCTAGATTTGTTGAACAATAGGAAACCAAATCTACATCAGTATGACAGAATCAGATTTATGATGGCAAAAAAAAAGAGGAGGAACAAAGAATTGGATTTGACTAAAACAATTTGCAGAGTCATGCTCAAGAAATTGCAGACGTGTCTGATAAAAGTTCGTGTCAGGTGCTTAACGAATACAATTCCATCATTGGTAAAACATAGGGAAAGATGGTATCAACAAACAGAAAGTCTGAGGAACAGCACAAACCTGTAAGTGACTCTTGACATGGTAAATTGTTAGTCCAGAAATTCCCATAGCTTTTAAGATGCCCTTTGGTGTCGCCCCTGGAGAAAACCTTATCTTTACTACTTGATAGATGATAATTAATAGTAACTGATAATTCTGGAAAAAATGTTAGTTGATAAAATCGTTGATAAAAAGTAAGAAACAATGCATGCATCAGTAAATTATAATAGTAGTTTCGGCATTGCACTTACTATCAGGACCTCCGAGCTGATTCACTGATTTTTCAAAAAGATCGTGCAGTTCTTGTGTCCATTTTAATCGCTCTTTTCCTGCAACCTCAGATCTACTAGAACCCATGTCGAAACTGCAGACCCTTTTAGGTGCTTAAGAAATGACCCAGTAGAAGGTTTACTCAGATGATAAACCTACAACACAGCTGTTGTTCATCAAAATTTTATAGACGCGACGATGGACACTAGTTTGAACAGTTCTTAAAAGATGCCAAAAACTGTATGGAAATGTTGGAAGGGAACCTAGCAACTACAGAGTCCACCATTTGCAAACTAAGTTTCATAGTTTTTATCACCCGGTGGAGAAAATTATGATAATGACATGAATTTGGATCTTGTAAAATTGGCAGCTAGTACAGTATAGAGTCAGTAAGGATAATATTAACCATTTGACCTTTTCAGTTAAATATATAAGTGTCTACTCAACAGCATATATCCCATGTAATAAAACAGAGAAAAAGCTCCAGAAAGTTGCGTACTGAAGCATCCAAAAGAGAACCATGTGGATAAAAACACTCAGTAATCAAACATGTAAAAACTAGTGCAGAAGCATCTCTATACTTTAACCAATTTGCATGTATAAGCGAACGTAAGAGGAACGAGTGGACGAGGGATAAGTGAATACCATTTACCACCTCTTGAGGAGTAACTATTTTATATAAAATAGGAACAATATCCATACAGTAAATTCTGAAGCTTATGGACTATACTACTTCGGCTACCAAATAAGCACTAGCTATTAAGCCCCCTTAGTTTGTACTGTACTAAATACTAGAGTTTATTGCACTTTGTACCCCATATATTTGGAAAAAAATATGCCTAAGTACTCGTACTTTTTCGGAGATATTTTTCTGAGAAAAAAATTTTGTTTCGTAATCTGTTTCCTATTCTGTTTCGTGAACTGGAACGTATGTATTCTGTGTATTCTGTATCCTATTCTGTTTCAGAACATTGCATGACACATTATACAATCTGTTAAGGTGCTTGATTTGCTTGGCGTGCAGTTTAGTCTATGGACTAAAATTGATAAGTTCAAAGTTATTGGCAATTTGGCATTGGTTAAATAACTGCTTCAAATGTATTTTTTACGATTCCGAAAGGAAAAGAGTGACTATAATTCTATGAATATGTCTATGCCTGAGTTGGAGCTGAATTACACTTGTATGAGTTTGGCCGTACAACTTAAGGTCTTAGAGCGACTGGTTCCTCTAGATCTTAAAGGATGGAACTTGGAAGAAGTTTATTGTGTTCTGTCCTTCACTCTAAATAAAAAAAAACGTGGATTTTTGCAACGGTCACATAATGCTATTATAGGAGCCGCTGGTGTTGTTTGTAGAAATACATCAAAGAGCAGCGAGGAAGAGTCAAAGTTAAAAATCGAAGCTGGGACTAATTTGATAGAGAACATTAACTACACAAATCAAATAATGGTAAGAATTCCACAATCGTAAATGTCTTGGGATCAAATTATTCAAGATAAAATTATTTTCACAGGAAAGGCGATTGAAGGCAAGCTGCTGATAGTGATACTGGTATATACATAAGCTAAGAGATGTGAATGTGTTGACCAATGTTATACTTGTATAGACTCCAAACATGGAATAACGGAAGTTTGTATGTGCTTGAAGTAATAAAAATCATATGTTCCTCCTCCTCATCATATCGATGTCGAAAAATTCCCTGATTTCCTCGGCAGTCTTCTCCTCGATTATATCAGCTAATGCCTGAAAAGTCAAGTCCGAAAGGCTCTTGATGTTGAGATAATCTGCAGCCGAAATAAGGCCAAAGAGAACATTCTTATCAACGCTAACAAACTCCGCATCAAAGCTCTTAAGTTCATCATCCTCAGCAGTCTTGTTAGTCTCATTATCACCTTTCCGAGAGGTAACATGTTTCTTACAATATTCAATAACCTTAGCTAAGATCTTACTGCTTACTTTGGAGAGAGGAATAATTTTGTCTGCGTAGTCATGTTCAATCATGTTTTTGATTGTCTGAGACTCAAAAGCCACTGCTTTCTCTACCTCGAAAATTTCGTTGTTCGAACTCCTCAACATGATCATCTTTGATTCAGAAGCCATGGTTGGTTGAGATTATATATCGTCGAGTTGGATAAAGAATATGTATTTTTATGCAGAGGACTAAAGAAAATAGTGAAAACCCTCTCGTAAGGTTGCGAAGATCTGTGTCGGGGATATGGGCATTATATAGGGTGGGAGAGAGAGACACAGAGCTGATGATTACTAATTTGTATCAGAAATAAATTTCGGTATGTCTGTCTTATTCAAACTCAATTTAGTAAAAACTTGCAACTTATTATTACGTCTGTCCTATTCCCCGATTCAAATTCGATTTAGTAAAAACTTGCAACTTAATATTATCTCCAATTCAAACTCGATCTAGTAAAAACTTGCAACCTAGTATTGTTAAAAGGTGTTTTTAATGTTATGATTTAAATTGTTATCTATGTTAACAAAGAAATAGCTTTACATCTGACAATATGTTGTCAGACAGGCACAATGAATGAACAAACTGCCCTCCATCACAAGTTAAAGAAGACATTCCTAACTTGTACCAACATCATAATCTTCACTATAAAAGAAATCAATAAGATGGTATTCTAATTAAAAAAATATCTCTGCTACATAACTAAAGTAGAAAGCTGGGCCTGCTGCTAATTCCGAGAAAAAAAAAATAATTACTAAAGTACGTAAGTCATCCCAACTTTGAGCATCCTCTCTTGAGGTATGTCAAACACCTTGTTAATGCTTTGTCTTAAGTTGTTCTTCAAGAAATAATAAGCATAATTTATTAAAACTCTCTTCCAAAGGCTTGCGTCTTTGCCTGCAATTACCTCATTGTCGCCTACAAAATGCACAACCCCAGTGTGCCATGCCTTCTCCAGCACCTCCATCATCTCTGTGTCATGTAGAACCTCCTCTAGGTCTCTCTCCGTTGCCTCATTTTCTATTTCATCTTCCTCGATTTGCACACAAATATCGCCATTGTCTGTCTCATTACTTTGTAGGTGATTTTGGTTACTTTCGTTGATCAGAAATTCTTCTTGCATGTATGCCTTCAATCTTTCTACCAGAAGTCTTTCAAATGGCTCAGCTTCATTGCGTATATCAGTATACCCATATCTCACTATGCAATGGAACATATTAAGTTCTTTAGGCTTAATTGGACGAAAGAGAAACCGCTCATCCACCGGAACTTTGCTAATTGGCAGTGACTTGATCGAGACGAAAACCAGAAGAGAGTGCAAAACTGGGACATTTGATACATACTGACTGAAAATTGGAGGTATCCCTTGAACAAGCTCTGAATAGAACACTGCAATACCAGGAAGTCGACAAACGTTTGTGTTGAGTGCAATATCCTTTAACCTTTCTGTAGAAATCTTGTGTTCCAACTCATAGTAATACTTTCTTCGGTACACATCATTCCATGTGTACATTATTGCTAATAAAATTATAGAAAATACTAGCGGTAGGTATCCTCCCTCTGTAAATTTTGAAAGAACTGCAGTTAAGTACAGAAGCTCTAACCCTCCAATTATAAGAATGTAGGAGATTATAAGGAGAAGATGTGTTTTCCATATCATTATCATGATTACAACAAGCAATGATGATGTTATTGCCATCACAGATACAACCGCGAGACCTGCACATGTTAAACTATGTCAAACTCGTCTAAAAACTTAAATTGTTGTAACATGTATGAATTCAAACATTAAAAGGATTAAAAAAATTACCATATGCATTGCCTAGTTTCCCTGGATCCCTGAATCCAAGAGTGACAGCGACACAAGCCAACATTAACAGATAGTTGATTTCGGGTATGTAAACTTGTCCTTCATATTTCGAGGATGTATGAACTATTTTCACACGAGGAAAACACCCTAGCGAGAGTGATTGTTGGATGATTGAGAATGTTCCAGATATCAAAGATTGGCTTGCTATTACTGCTGCCAAAACAGCTATCACAAACATAGGCCAATACACCGGACCTGCATCATATCAACATCTTTACAAAGCTATTATGATTTGTGGTATGATTATATGAAATTCTGTCTTGTTAACTAATACTCCAACCTTTACTGTATTGTTAATCTAATCACTGGGACTTATAAGTTAAATGAAAACGAAAATAATTTAAACTGAAATTACCTGGTACAGCTTTGTAGAAGGCATTCAATGCATCCATTTCATGCTTACGAAGGTAAGAAGATTGGCCCATGTATTGTAGTACAATAGCTGGATAAATGACAGTGCACGTACTTAATTGTATGGAACGTACAGTAAAATGCCCAACATCAGCAAATAAGGCCTCGGCTCCTACATTAACAAAAATTATTGGTCAGAAGATTCTAAAGATGCAATGTTTTCTCTTTTGCTATGAAATATGGAATCAATTAACACCTGTTATGGAGAGAACAGTGCCTCCAAGGGAAATCCAAGCCTGTTTTTTGTCTCTTTCGAAATAGTATATGATATACATCGGATTTAAAGCTTTAATCACAGAGGGATCGTATTTGATGAAATTGTACAGGCCAATGAAAGCAATAAAGATGAACCAGATGAAAAGGATGGGTGCAAAGGTGTAGCCAACTTTGTCTGTTCCAAATCTTTGAACCATGAACAAGGCTACTAGAACAGCAACTGATATCCATACTATCATATCTGAGGAAAACATAAGCACCGGTTAGTACATGCCAATACATAAACAGAAAAATAAATAGGCGATCATCTTCGTAGAAGTATAGAATTAATCTGTAGTGCAGACTGCAGACAATCCACCAAAACGAGAAAAATAGATCTCTAACACAAAATCATAGGGCAACAACCTTTTCTAATGTACATATATCATTTCCTGCATCTGGTTTGTTTCCTAATTCCTACCTTACCTACACCTGCTAAACGAAATTAAATCTGTGTGTGAAAGGGTGAAAAAACATTTGAAAGAACATCTCCTCGCTCTTTATAAAACAGCCCTTGCATTCATACCTCTGGCTTTCCTTATAAGTTCTAAATTTTAATTGATACTTCTTAGGTAGGCGTTTTATACATGACACTTCTAAATTCCAACTAATCGAAACTTCTTGGGTAAACGTTTTATACAGGAAAGTCCTTTATTTTATTCAATAACTTTCAGTTCTAACCCATACTCTTGGGTACGCAATTTATACATGTTATCTCTAAATTCTAGCCAACAAGTCTAAGTTCTGAATAATACTTCTTCAGGCCTGAGAAAATTTCATCCAACAATAGAGAGAGTAGGTTTACTGAGCCAAATTAATATTGAACATGTTGGACCACAGACCAACCTAGTTAGTAAAGCCCATTAAAGGCCCACTTAGAGGCTCTATAAATACTCTTGTAACACCCACTTGTAAGAGGAGGGGCATTCTAATATACACTACTTCAACAATGGCGCTAGAAGGAGCTCTTACCTCCTAAAAAACAAAAACACAGACACACATCAAAATCAGTTAGACATATTAACAGATCGAGCTCGATATTTGTTCATCGACTCTAATTCTCCGTTTAAAAACGAAGAATGGCGGGTAAAGCTCAAGGAACAAGCAATCTAGTTCCGAATACTCGCGATATTACTAGTGTTACACGAGTAGAGAAATCAAAAGTGTTAATGGCTCCACAGGCATTGTTTGCCTCACCTCCGAGACCGAGCATATCAGATCCGTTGAATGGATCTCGTAAATCAAAGAGGGATGCTTGTTTATATTTAGAGAAGATTAAGCGGCAAAAACAAGCTCAAAAGAAGCAGATTGGAGTTTTAAGAAGTGTTATTGTTGATGATGAGCTTCGTCGTTTAGATTTAGAAAGGCAAATATTGGCTGAGAAAGTAAAGCACAAAAAGGAGATAATCAGATTGCAGAAAGAACTCCATGAGGTATCCAGAGTGCAGAAGGAACTCCGTGAGGTGTCTAAGGGTCATATTCCTACAGAAAATCAAACTGAGAATTATGAGTCCTCATGGAGGACATCTATGGGAAGTAAGTATTCTAAGGCGGAGGTGTCCTCTGATTCATTCTCATCGAGGAAACGCAAAATCAGAAATGAAGAACAGGAGTACGCTGAGGATGCTGATGAGGATTATGAGGCAGAAGAATCAAGCACGGCTAGCTTATCAGCAAAAGATATATTGAGGTTCAAGGAGTTCATCAAGTCACACTCGGGAGAGATTGAGGTCTCTTCGGAGAGTCCGTTAATCAAGAGTATTGAAAAGGCTAAGGTAAACAGGGATCTTAAGGTACCTCCAATGGACCAGTTCGATGGGTTCACGGACCCCTATGACTTCGTTAACCTCTTTGATGGAAGAATGTCTTTCTTTGGGCACACTGAGGTGGCGAAGTGTCAGTTCTTCCCGACGTGTTTAAAGGGTACAGCCCTCATGTGGTTCAACAACTTACCAGCAAGGTCTATAAAATCGTGGATTCACTTAAAAGAAAAGTTCATGTCAAGATTCTCTACTAACAAAAAAGCAAAAAAGTTAACGGCCTCTCTCGTGAATATTCGCCAAAGATCAAATGAAAGCCTTCGGGAGTACTTAAATCGTTTTCGAGCAGAGATGATTCAAATCCCTGATTTAGTGGAAAACTTAGCGATGACATACCTGGCGGCAGGAATTGATAGGTCTAGACACAATGCGGTGCTCGAAGAATACTTTGAAAAGGAACCTCAATCACTTCAAGCAGCTATACAGTTGTTTGAACATAGACTAACTCTTCAGGAGGCTGTGGGAAGCATACAGTCTTCTAGATCTCCAAGGGCTAGGATGAATAGGCTACTTGAACAGACCTCTCAATGGGATATCGTCGAGGTGATTGAGGATACCGAGGCATGCGAAGAACACAAGCAAGATCGCTAGTTCAACTAAAGAAGGAAGATGGCACCTCATATACATCAAGCAGGTCATTCGCATCACAGGTATCTCCATCCATCGTAAGAAATTCTACCAATAAAAGTCTCCAGTTTGCATCGCTTGTCTCTTTAAGTTATTTAAGTTAAGGTACGAAGTAAATCTCTAAGCTTTTGTGTAATCAAGTTGCTTTCATGATTCGTTCCGCATGTGAATGAGTTGTGTTTAAAGTCGACATTTGTTTTAAGTTTATTATGAATGAAGGTTCAAGTTGAAGTCAAAATCTTAAACTTTCGTATTTCGTTCACAGTGTGTTATGTTACATTTTACTTATCAAAAATTGCTATCCATATTTTAAACTTCTAGCGTACAAAATGCGCACATAGCTCCCTTCTATGACCTACAAGGTCATCTAAAGTCGTTTATCCAATAAAAATTCGAGAAAAGCAAAATTCATTTCCAAAGCGACTCGGTCGATCTCCAAACGAAACTCCAAGGTAATCTCAACATAGATCTCCATACATGATTGGAAAAATATATACAAGCTGCACCTATGTTGCAATTCGCCAAGAGACAAAGAAAAGGTAAAAAGAGCTCGAAAGAGCTCAAACACTTCGCCAAATCGCCAAGAAGAAAGGTAAAAATAGTGTCAAAAGGTAAAGGTGAAAAGATAAAAATAACGCCAAATTGCCAAGGAGAAAGATAAAAATAGCGCCAAATCGCAAAATCGCCAAGAAGAAGCACTAAAGCTTCATCGACATCTTCAACTTCAAAATAGTGAAAAGGTAAAGTTTACTCCAAAATACAAAGTAACGCCAAACAACTCCATGAAGCTCAAGAGCTTCGTCGACATCTCCAACTTCAAAATGATGAAAAGGTAAAGTTTACGTCAAAATACAAACAAAGTAACGCCAAAAGACTCCATGAAGCTCAAGAGCTTCGTTGACATCTCCAACTTCAAAATGATGAAAAGGTAAAGTTTAGCCAAAATACAAACAAAGTAACGCCAAAAGACTCCATGAAGCTCAAGAGCTTCGTCGTTATCTCCAATTTCAAAATGATGAAAAGGTAAAATTTACGCCAAAATACAAACAAAGTAACGCCAAAAGACTCCATGAAGCTCAAGAGCTTCGTCGACATCTCCAACTTCAAAATGATGAAAAGGTAAAATGTACGCCAAAATACAGACAAAGTAATGCCAAAAGACTCCATGAAGCTCAAAGGCTCCATAGACATCTCCAACTAAAATAACTCAGGATCCTTTTGGACATCTCCAAATTTACCAATTTAAAAGGAAAAAAGTAAAGTACGCCAAACATATGTTCTATTCACACCAAGGAAAAGGTAGATTTACGCCAAAAAATAAATAAGATAGCGCCAAACAACTCCATGAAACTCAGAAGCTTCATCGACGTCTCCAATTTCAAAAACTGCGCCAAGTTACACCAAATAATGCACCAAGTTACGCCAAGTCGTAGGATAAACCATGCCAAGAGAATACTCGAAGCTCGTAAATTCTCCGATTAAACAGAAAAGATAAAGTACGCCCAAAACAGGATTTCGTTATGCCATGAGATAGTAATTAGTAAAAAGAAGGGGTAAGAAACACCATGCCAAAGGACAATACTTCGATCACCTCAAATAGCTCAAGAAGCTTAGAGTCCTCTTGGACATCTCCAAGGTAAAGTGCGTCAAGCCCACTTTCTAATCGCCAACTACAAAAGATGAGATAAAAATTCGCCAAGTACAAAATGAAATCACTCCAAAGTTACGTCAAAAGACAAAACAGCGATCATCTCAAACACCTCAAGAGGCTCCAGATCCTCTTAGACATCTCCAAGTTCGCCAAATCCAGGAAAAATTTGCCAAATTAAAGTACGTCAACTATCAATTCACCAAGTCACCAAGTGCAAGTGCATAAGGAAATCTATCCAAAGTTATGTGACAAATACGCCAAGGAATTCAAAGAAAGAAAGAGGGTTACAATAACACTTGGTAATCAACTCTGACTTTTCATTCAAGGTAGCAAAAAGTTTGTTAGCAGCAACAGTATTGTCGTCAGCTAAGTTCTTAGAGGTCTCCTCCAACGCCTCGTTGAACTCCTTCAAATTCCTCACTTCCTCACGGAGCTTCTTCATCTCAGAGATGTCTATGACGTCCTCAAGATTCAACAACCTCTCCAACTCCACGGATAGCTACAAAGTAGAACAAGCATGAAGTTTATGAAGGCAAACATATCATATCCAGAACAAAGAAAAATGAAGCAAAACAAATAAAGATAAAGCACCTTATCAACAAAGCTCTTACAAACACGAAAATCGTTCCCAACAACCACTTCAAAGACTTCCACGTTAGCTCTCATTTGAGGAAAAGATACCATGACATTTTCAAAAAGTGAACCCATCCACCCCACAAGAGCTCGAACAGCTCACCGGCTCCTTCAACTTCTTAGAATGATGCCACCAATACCACCACGTTGTCTCTTCTTCTCTCAATCTTTCATAACATTGGCTTCAGAGGCACCAATACCAACCACGCCAGAATGAGGCGCAAGGCTCTTCGAGACAACCTCGAGTCCACTTTCTACTCTTAACAAGGCAGACTAAAATTCATCGGTCGGCATGTTTGCAAACAACTTTACCAGTTCAAGCATCTCTGGACCAACCACTACAAACAAAAGAAGAACATTCAAAACACCAACGAAGAAAAAAAAAAGTAAACAAGTACACAAAAGGAGAGGAAAGCACGCAAAAACAAAGCATTTTTGTAGCTTACAACAATGTTCATTCAAAAATTTGACTTCTCTCAAGTCCTCTGGATGGTATCCAACAGCGGGCAGAAGGAAAACTTGTAACTTCGCAGAGGTCCTAGAGCCTAAACGGGTCACCGACTTCACGCGAACCGGGGAAAAAATCTGCCACGGTTCAATAGCCTCCAACTCATGGGAAAGAGGAAGGACAAGTCAACCGACCACTAAAGGCACAACAAAGTGTCACCTCAAATTTCAAAAAATGAGGATTTTTTCTTTCATTTTTTTTTTCGGTTGTATTGTAAACTTTTAGATATATGGTTTGGACCTTGTAAAACATGTGATTAAAAGATCTAAAAGATCTTTTTGTACTTAGGGGGGGACTTCTGTTGGACCACAGACCAACCTAGTTAGTAAAGCCCATTAAAGGCCCACTTAGAGGCTCTATAAATACTCTTGTAACACCCACTTGTAAGAGGAGGGGCATTCTAATATACACTACTTCAACAGAACAGTATTCTGATAATAATGAGAACAGAGAAATTGTTATTGTTACCTTCGGTCATTTTGTTCGAAGCTTGCTTGATTCCTCCCACGGCTGATAGAACTGTCGATCAAAGTAAAGTAAAATAGTTAAAATAACTTATTCATTCCCACACATAAATTATGAAGAAATACGAAATTTCCAACAGTTAAATTTCTACTTGAAATCAACCTTCAATATCTGATCACGGTTTTAAGAACAAATCAACACTGGTTAATAAACAAACATTCTTAGATTTGGAGATTTAATGGATAAACTTACATACAGGTCAGGACCATCTTTATACAGTAAAACATACACTTAACTTCTGCAAATCCTATTTCGGGTCTTCTAAAAGAATCTGAGATGTGCCAGGAAAATGTTTGCAACTTGCAGATGTATATGTATATCTCCTTTGTCAATATTACTCGATTATTCTTGGCTGTCAATAACATGTTCCTTCCAAACAACCAACCACAAATTGAGTTTCTAACATACACCCCAGGACAGGGGTTCTTTACTCCTTTACAAATTGAAAGATGTTCATTACTTCTAACATCTTCATGAAAGATGTTTTTAAACATGAATTAAGGTAGGAAGACTCATTATGAAATAAACCTATGCTTCTAATAGGAAGAAGCTCTTTACTTCTAACAAATTGAAAGATGTTCATTCAGTAAACTCCTATGACTTCTTAAGAATCTTAAACTTCATACATTCCCTCAAGCAGAACATTACAAGGGTGACGGAAACACGCGACACTAAATAAAAACTATAGATATTTTAGCATCTGACTACAATATTGGTTCTTATGTTCAGGATTGTGTTACTAAGTAATACTATTAGAACTCAAATGTTTTTGACTACACTAATCTCTTTCACTTCCCGTCCTCGGTGTTTCTGCATATCTACTTCAAAACTATAAAATGTATCTACTTCAAATTGCACCTCCTTACTACAAAATACACATGACAGCTGACTAAAAAAACACTTAATAGGAGTACCAATGATCCCAAGTATTTCACAACATATATGTAGTAAGAAGAATTTGCAGAAATTCTATTTAGGAACCCCAACTGCTTAGTTGAACAAAAAAGAAAGTTTCTAATATGATTGGAAGGTTAAACTTTGTTACGGGGAAAAGAAGATTCCATTAAAGATTACAGGAGAGTATGAAACATTGTCAAATCCCTGATTCTGACAGGGTTACAGAAAAAAGATGATAAAAGAATATTGTGAAGAATGCATCTACTCTGGTAGAAAGACTAATTGAACACAAAAAAATACCTGAAATGCAAGGAGTGAGTATTCCATCTCCAATGACCATACAAGTGCCAAGCATAGTAGCAAACAAAAGAACATACTTTGAGAACTGGCTTTTCTCTAGCTTAGATTTCAGCTTTGATGCTCTTTTCAGCCTATTATTTGGTGTTTCCAACTCATAATTCGATACATCTCTATCTGCAGCTTCTTGACTTGGAATAAACCCTACCTTTGCATATCGGCATATCAACGAGTACAAAGCAAATGTTCCACCTAATAATCAACACCGACATTTAATACTAGAATTCCAGCGTTCAAGTCTTGGTAGAGACATGTAAGTAAAAGAAATTAATACATGTACTAACAAGAAATCGATCTGCAACCATATTTTGACAAGACTTTAATAAAACAACGTACCATCTCCATTGTCATTGGCTTTAAGGACAATAAGAACATATTTGATGAGCGGAATCAAAGTTATGGTATAGAAAATCAAAGAGAAAGCTCCGAGTATGTCATCTTCATGTTTAATTCCGTCAGGAAAAGTACCAGCAAACACGTAAAGTGGTGACGTTCCGAGATCTCCATACACTATTCCAATACTCTGGAAAGCCAACCGCAATATGACTGGCCATCCTACACCGTGCCCACCCAGCTTCATTCGACATCACATGCACATAAGATTTTACCAAATTAACGTACTAGTAAAGTGCTACAAATTAATAGACATACACACTACTCTATAAAAACATCACATGTTTTTAATCTCGTATTTTGGTCAGCTGTAGGACCGTTTGGATCATGAGATTTCAATCCAGTTAATGAAAACGAGAATAATATTTCAAATACACATGCATAAATACCTTAGTCTTACGATGGTCATACGTGCCAGGTTCACGATCAAAGGAGTCGAAACATTGACGATTTTGCGAAGAACATGTTTCTGATTCATCATGGTGTTGTTGATTAATTGACTCTGTTGTTGAGGCCATCTGTACATTAAGCTCAACTGATCACCAGAACATTTTTCTATATATATCTGGTTATTGGCGCGTATAAGACGTGTAATTATGTAAAAGAGATTAACCAAATGTACCTTCCTTGAGGCTACCTAGCTTTGCTGTTTGATTTCTGTTGAGTTACTGTTTTCTATTATGATTTCTGTTGAGTTATTAGTTAATCACCTAGAAATTACAAAATATACATGTATTTTTATTTAGAAAAATGTAATTTCAATTAATATAGAAAATTTTTATCAAAATTTTTATCAACGTGCAAAACACCTAGCACGCGTATAAACCTAGTTTATGATAAACTTAATATCGAAGGAAAATCCGAAACCGACTTAAGTAGGAAATCCAAAATCGACTTAAGTACTTAAATGGAATCCCAGTTTTTCTTAACTATCAAACTAAATTAATATTACGTGGAGAAAATTAATAACTCAATTACAGAATCATCAATCATCAATCATCAATCAATCAATCAATCATCAATATATATATATATAAGGAGCTATTCTAATGAGACCCTCTTATAATGAGAACTGCACATTGGGCCACCTAAAAAAAGCCCAATAAATAAAGGCGCGTCACTCCCATCACCATATATAATTACATTTGTTTTATTACTACAAAATTTAACCACTCAATATTTAAACAACATTCAGTGCTATCAACAGCAACATAACAACCACCACCATCGCTTGTTACCATCACCGTCATCATCGCCGCCACCAACACAACAACAAACACCGCCACCGGCACAACAATCACCGCCACCACCAATACTACCTACAAAATCTCTACATCTAAATCAAAAATTACCAAAATTTAAACCACTACCACCACACTACACCATTACCAACACTAACAGAGTTACAAAAAAATTAGTATAAATCACTGAGATTGTACGCAAATCACCAAAAGTTTAACAGAAATCACTAAAAATATTTAATCCACTATCACCACACTACACCATTACCCACACTAACAGAATTACAAACAATTTAGTACAAATCACTGAAATTCTACGTAAATCACCAAAAGTTTAACAGAAATCACTAAAAATATTAACATAAATTACCAGAATTTTAAAGGCAAATTGCCAAAACACAATATTAAGAACAAATCATTAAAATTTCCAGGCAAATCACCAAATTATCAGAACGTAAATCACCCAAAAGTGCACCTACATAGACTTAGAAATCATAAAAACACTAATTTTCAGGGTAATAAACCACCAATCACCATCGAACCATAAGCTCTAATAGTTTCTCATATCTTCATCTTTCAAACCATCGATCTCGTTCATATCAATTTTTTGCCTTTCTTCGATGATATTCAAATTGGATCCATCATCCTAATCCATTATTTCACTTTAAATCTCGAATGGTGATACGAGAGTGGTGTTTAGATGAAACAAAATACCAATAAAAGGTTAAGAAATTGAAATTAAAAAGAGATAAAAAGAAGAAGATAAGAATGAGGGATCTTGAAATAGAATTAAAAGAGTAAAATGGGATATGAATTTACAGTAGATAGAGAAATATATGCAGTGATGAAATGAATAGATCAGGGGAGTGGGTGGATGAGTGACGTGAGGAGAGAGATACCATAATTATAATTTTAATATATGCGTGTGATTATATGTGGTCCAGATTAAAAGTAGTTGTAAAAATTGAGTGGTTGAGATGTAGTCTCAGTTCTCAATTTAAGTGGGGGTCTCATTTGAGCACTTGCCTATATATATATATATATATATATATAGAGAGTTGCACTCCATAACAAACACTTTAAATAAAGAACAATAAAGAACATCAATCTACACCGTTAAAAAACTAATGATCAGGATTAAAAGATAAATTAGGGGCATAACAGTCATTATCAACTCAGACAAAACAAAAACGGAAAATAAAATTACAGTTATACAATTACACAACGACGTCGAGAGCACAGTACCCGAGGTCGAGAGCACAATCAACGTGACGGAGCATCTCTAACGGAAAGTATACATTCTGAGCTTCTTGAGCTCGATTCACAAGAAGAAACTACTGTAGAATCGAAAATTCATCGAGGTAATATATGTAATTTCTTAGATTAATTGAAATTTTAATGAATTTACATGAAATTAGGGTTTGAATGTGAAAAACGTGTTTATTTCCGATTTTGTATCAATTTTATGTGAAAATGATGTAATGATAACTTATTTCAGGTAGAAGCAAGTGTTCATTTAAGATTCTAGTTGCGATTGAGCTGGAAAAATGCATTCCAAAACAGGTATTATACTTATTTTCTGTCGTTTTGTTATTTTACAGTTTGATACATGTTTCTATGTGAGATTCTGTGAATATGTATGTATGTTTATGTCCAAAATATAAATATGAGATGATTTGTGTTATTTGTGTGTAAAATATTTGTATGAGATGCTTTATGAGATTCCATGTTGTATTTAAACTTTGCTTTTTGTGTGTAAAATATTTCTGTTGAAGTGAGTTTCTATGTTTTTTTGATTGTGGATATGGGTGCTAGATGCTATGTTAGATTCTATGCTATGTTAGATTCTATGATATGTCATTCTGTAGTAGTTATCAAGTTTGTTTTATTGTAACTGTTTGATGAATCTAAGATTATGTGTTTGTTTGAATTTAAGTATATGTGTGAGATGCTTTATGAGATTCTATGTTATATTAATTGTAGATATATGTCTGAGATTCTATGTGAGTTTCTATATTTGTTTGTTAGAGTCAAGATTCTTTGTCTCTTGTTAAAATCTCTCTATGATCTATCCTTTTTTTTTATGTGGATTGTCATATTCAGTATGCTACTTGTATTAGATATCTTGAAATTTGAGGTGTGTGTATAAACCAAGATTCTATGTTAGTTGTCATTAGTTTGCATTATAGATTCTATGTTAGTTGTCATTAGTTTGCATTATTGTGTAATAGATTCTATATTAGGAAGACATATATCAATATTTGATTTTGGGTTAGTGATTCTTCATTCTTTAAGCATGTATATTTCACCGCTCCTGAAGTAGTCAATGCATCTTTTACAAAGATTGCTGGAAAATTAGGTGTTGTTTTTCCTTATCTTGATTTACGATCTAAAATTAGTTCTTGGTTTCCTGAATAGGTAAAGTTCATCCACTAACATGGCAATTCTTGTTCATTAGATTCTATGTTGGATTCTTCTTTTGTGCCTATATATAAGTTGTAGGAAGTCCAATTGTTAGTAATTGTTATTCTCTACTGAAGACTACTATTCATTATGGTAGGTGTCGCACGCACTTGCTTTGGTTCAAAACGATACGTCCATAAATACACTTCTTTATAATTATAGTAAATTTTAGATTATATGTTAGATGTTGTGTTAGATTGTATGTTGAATTTTGCATTTTCAAGCTATTTATGTGAAATTTCTACATGAGGTTTCATGTTAGATTCTACTTTTTTAAGCACGAGCCGCTTATTGTAGGTGATGTGTTCAGAGAGCTATTATGTTTGAGGATTGGAGATGAAGTTCAGATTACAAGAATGGTTATTGTGACCATTTTATATGATGCTTCTGGTTTCATGTCACCAGCTTCACAAGGTAAGTTTCGGTACCATATAAAATGACACTTTCGAGATCTTTGCTTTAACCAACCAAAATAATTAATAATTGGAATAGAGGATCCAACCATGACTGAGTTCACGGAAGTGATAATATGCACAAAGAATTTAGTCAGCTTCCCCATTTTCCACTAGATTTCGTAATAAGTCTCCTGGTGTTGTAGATAAATTTAGAGGCATAATAGATAGTTGAATTAAACTATAACCTATAATCTTTTATTCAATTTAGAAAGATACATGAGATTTTTTTATAAAAATGTAATCTTTTGGTGCCCCTGCGTGGCCTTCTAACAGCATAAAAATGTTGCCATGTCCAAGTAATTATATTATATGTTTTAGATATTCATTTTCTCATTTATGTTTGTCGCAAATCATTTTATCGGATTGGTATTGGAGAGTGTCTTTGCACTAATGTGTATTGTTTTTATTTGTTAATATGTTGGTATGCCGTGATTGCTAATTTTTCCTATTATTGATCTTGACATTACTTGCAACAACAGCGGCACTCTTGATTCTTGGGACAATTTACTTGACATGGAAAATTATAAGTGGACTTAGTGTTGGTGGAAAGGATGTTCGTGGATTATTTAGTATGAAGAAGGTTCATATTGTAAAGGCAGACAAGAATGCAAAAAACAAGGTTAGTCTACCCCCACCCGATGCCAAATAAGTAAAGTTTGAAGGAAATAGATTCATTAAAATATCCCCTAGTTTGTTTGATGCACATCTTTTCTGGTTTGCTGACAAGGCCGTCGCGTGCCTATCAAATAATAAATCTAACAAATCCTTCTAACTATGTAGTAGGGTAAGTCAGAGTCGATCCCACAGAGACAAACATATCAATCACTAGTTGTTTCTGATTTAATTCGGCTAAGCAAGTAACACAATAAATATTGAGAGATTATTAAACTAATTTTATACTAAAGAGAATTGTGTTTGTATTAATCAAATATTAAAAACATCCAGAATTAAGTGTCCCCACTAGCATGAATTGATGTAACTGTGAATTCCCGCCCCAATTAATCGTACGCTGCTCAACAGGAAAGATGCGCCCTATAAATACCAATAACCTCTCTCGAGTATTAATGGCTTCTCTTAAAATACAATCAAGCCTATTCTCATGGTATCATGTAATTTAGAGACATTAATTACAGCACCCTAAATTCCTAACAATCCATTCTACCTATTCTCATGGAGAATTTCATGTTCTTACTGGATAAATCACAACCCTCTAATCCAACTCTCGTTGATAATTAGATATTGGTTCAAACAATACACATAATCACGTCTGATTTGTAATTGCTAATTAAAACAACTCAATAAGCAAGAGCAATTAAACAATCAAATTGGGGGAATTGGAAAATTCACACATCAATCATAACTAGGGTTCTACTTAACCCTAGATTAATTATCTACTCACTCATGATTGAATTAATAAAACAAGAATTAATAATTGAACACATAATTATAAGAATAGAAGAAAAACCTTTAATCTTGATCTTCAAAGAAAATAAATATTCTCCCAAAAATCTCCAGAAGAAAGTGTTTACAAAGTTCTGTCTAATAATATTTTTTTCGATCCCCAAAATAATAACCTCGTTCCGTTTATATATCGTGTTACAGGGATAATATAATTGGCTCCAATAAATTCGAGGCCAATTCTCTTTACAAGTAACCATCAGTACGGGACTCAAAACAAGTGGGCCAGTTTTTTTATTTTCTGTTGAAACATGGTCACGCTGCATGCATGTATAATAGGCAGCTGTTGGGATTTAAATAAGAAACCGGTCTGGCGCCACTCTCCTTAGCACGCGCGTGCATGGCACGCGCCAGGTATACAGAACAGCTGTGCGCGCGTGCAGGCCAAACAGCTGGTTGGGGCGTGTTGCTTCATTCAGTAGGCGTGTAAATTGGTTATGTACACAGAGCCTGCTGCACCGTGGGAAGAGAAAACACCCCGCAGGACTTTTACTGATTACAGGACCAGGGGAAACCGCACCCCGGGTTTAATAATTACACCGCAGGCCTCCTTTTTTAATTTAAATACCGCATAACTGTTTCACAAATAGCAGCTCCAACATGAAAATTCTGTTCCACAATTTTTTTCAGCAACTCATTCTCACTTTTTATTTCAAAATTACTTCCTCCAAAATTTAAATGGCACACCTGAAACACTTCACAAAAACTTATCAAAAACTAATTAAATCTACACGATTATTCACAAAAGCACCGTAAATGCAGGAACAAAATCCTATAAATTATATATAAAATATATTCTGTAAAGTATAATGAAATGTAATATGTAATGGAGGACATATATAACTCAACTAGGATAAAAGATAAATAATATTAACTCTATACAGGGATCGTGAAATTTGAAGAACAGGCACCAACAAGGATCAAGTCGCTGAAAGAAGTTCATTAACATGATCAAGCCTCAGTGATAGAATAAGATGTACAGATGATTCAGTTGAAGGGCCAAAAGATTTCATGTATTTGAAGATATTGCTGCAGGCTAATAAATTGGAATGTAACGAAGGTGTGAAGATCAAGATCAGTGCTAGTCACTTGTGAACCAGACCAGTGCACCAAGTGTCAACACATACGGGAAGGATCAACACATTAATTCATAGAAAGAATTGCCAAAGCCTATTGACGATCAAGGACAGACATAATATCTCAAGGTATTGTCAAAAATTAATTTACTCTGAAAATTAAATAAGTAACAGATTAATTAATTATTTATAACAAAATAATTAAATTAATCTGGTACTTGAATTATTTTCTGAGGTGAATTAAAACAGCAGAATAAACAGAAGAGAGAAAATGAATAGTATCCAAAATCACTATTCATATGAATAGTAACTGAAATCACTATTCACATGAATAGTAACTGAAATCACTATTCATATGAATAGTACTATTCATATGAATAGTAACCGAAATTACTATTCATGAATAGTACCCAAAGTACTATTCATCAGGTGGGGCCCACATGAATATAAATGTTGAATGAAGAAATGAAAGTCTTCGTGCGCAGATTGTTCAAAGATATTGAAGGCATCAGACTGAAAATAAAACGTCATCAGTTACGTTATATTTAGTTGCATAGTAACTTTCTAAAGTCTATAAATAGGCCTGTTGTATTTCATTTCAAAACACACCTCAACACACAACTTTCTCTCTCTCTTAAATATCTTCTCTGTGTAAGCTGCTAGACAGTCCATCTAGTAGGAAAGCCGGCTTAGCCCGCTTTCAGGAAGTGTCGGATAGAAGGTCCTCGTGCCTAAACTATCCTTAGGAGTGTTCGAGTTTTTGAAGCTAATCCTTTGGATTAGAAGTTGTAACACCCCTTGGGTTTTTATCAGTTCAAAGATATTTTCCCGAACCAATTGTTTTATTTCGATTCAGTTGTTGACCTCATTTTTCACATCTCGAAAATCGAAATATTTTTAAATAACGTATTCAACCCCCCTTCTACGTTATTCCGGACCTAACAATTGGCATCAGAGCAAGTTGATCGATATACAGATCAGATCAAGTGTTGTACGTCACTGTTCACAGATACGGTACTGTTCACAGATACGGTACTATTCACATATACGGCACTATTCACAAATACGGTACTATTCACAGATACGGTACTGTTCACAAATACGGTACTATTCACAGATACGGTACTGTTCATAAATACCATACTATTCATTTTGAGCCACTCTGTTACTATACAAAAAGCCATACAATCATGACAGAGAAAACACAAACTCCAACAACAAGCAGATATGAATCAATTAGAGTTCCAATACTCAGGGCATCAGAATATCCCATATGGAAGGTGAAGATGGAAATGTTTCTGGAAGCTACAGATCCAGAGTACTTAGACAGAATCCATGATGGTCCACATAAGCCTACAAAATTGTCTGTTGCAGTTGCTGGAGAAGAACAGAAAATGATTCCAAAAGAGAAGAAAGACTACACCCCTGAAGATACCTCCTCTATTAGCAAAGATGCCAAGGTAAGGCATTTATTACATAACGCCCTTGACAATGTTATGTCTAACAGGGTCATTGGATGCAAAACTGCTAAGGAGATTTGGGATGCTTTGGAAGTCAGATGTCAAGGAACCAAAGCCATAAAAAAGAACAGGAAAACAATACTCACACAGGAGTACGAGCACTTTGACTCAAATGCTGATGAGTCATTAACAGACATATATGACAGATTCCTGAAATTGTTGAATGATCTATCACTGGTAGATAAGGAGTATAATCTTGAAGACTCCAATCTGAAATTCTTGTTGGCTCTTCCTGAGAAATGGGACTTAAAGGCCACTACCATCAGAGACAATCATGATCTAGAAGACATGTCCCTTGATGAAATCTATGGAATGCTTAAGACTCATGAGCTTGAGATGGAACAAAGAAGCAAGAGGCACGGAAGCAAGACCAAGTCAATTGCTCTTAAAGCGGAGGAGAAAGCTTCTAAAGGAATTGCTATGAAAAAGAGTCAATCCAAAGGAAAGGCTCTTATTACAAAGTCTGATACTGAGTCATCAAATTCTGATGATGACTCAAACTCTGACAATCTCACAGACTCTGATGATGATGGTAGTGATGCTGAGATGATACAACTTGCAGCCCTAATGGTGAAAGGCTTCAAGAAGATGGCTTACAAGAACTTCAGGAAGGGAAAGAAGTTCACACGAAGAGATTCAAATTTTGACAAGAAGAATTTCAGAAAAGCTGAGGGAAAGGAAAGCAGGTCTGGGAAAGTCGACAAGTCCAAGATCACATGCTATAATTGTGGTGAGAAAGGACATTTTGCACCTGAGTGCAAGAGAGCCAAAGCTGATAAAAGTCAAGCTTACATCACAAAGAAGAAGGACTGGGCTGACACTTCAGACTCTGAAGATGAGGTGAACTACGCCTTGATGGCAAATGTTGATAGTATCTCTGAAGCTACTGAGACCAAGGTACCTCACTCTATTCTAGCTTTTGATACTACTGATATATCTGAGTTAAGACTCTTTCTTAAAAACTTGCATGTTAGCTATAGAGATCAGACTTTAGAAAATGAAAGAATAAAATCTGAAAGTCTAGACCTTAGAAAGAGAAATGATTATCTAGAATCAGAATTAGTCCAGATGTTAGAAATTCAGAAAGAGAGAGATGATGCTATTTTTGTTAAAAATGAATTATTGAAAAAGCATGCTTATCTTGAATCTGAACTTGCTAAAGAAAGAAACATTCTTAAAATTTGGACTAACTCTGGTAAGAAAACTCAGGATATCATAGACAATGATTGTTGGAAAGAAGGTCTAGGTTACACTGATAAAAAGAAAACTGTCAACCTAGAAGCTGAGACCTCTAAACCTGTATTTACTGAAAAGGTTGCAAAACCCAAAATTAATCATGTGAGGTTTGTACCAAAATCTGACAAACCAAAACAGGATAAAGCCAAATCAGTAGATATTAGTTCAATGTCTCAGAAACAGCTTAAACACAAGCTGAAGGAGTTAAAAAGAATAAACAAGGTAAAAGAACCTAGGAAAAACAGAAATGGAAAGGTAGGCATCAGTAAAAGCAATAACTATATGCCTATTCCCAATGCTCCTAGGAAGAAATGTTATAACTGTGGAAGTCCTAACCATCTTGCTGCTTTTTGCAGGAAGAATAAAAATATAAACTCTACACCTCCTAAGTCAGGAGTTAAGAGTGGTTCAGTTAGGTTTAAGCCACAAAATCCTTGTTTTCACTGTGGTAGTATTTGGCATTCTATTTATACATGCAAAGAGTACCATAATTTGTATTATGATTATTACGAATGTAAACCCTCTTTGAATAAATTCAAGATTGATTCTACATGTATAAATTCTGATAAAAAGAATGTTAGCACAAACTCTGATAAGACTTCTGCTGCAAAAGCTAACAAACTTAATAAGGTCAAAGGATCCAAGCAAGTCTGGGTCCTTAAAACTAATCATTAGTGGTTTTTTGTGATTGCAGGGTAACAGGAAAAATATCCTTGTTCTGGACAGTGGATGCTCAGGACACATGACTGGAAATAAAGCCCTGCTATCAGAATTTGTGGAGAAGGCTGGCCCAAGTGTTTTTTATGGAGATGGCAACATAGGAAGGACTCTGGGATATGGCAATATCAAACTTGGGAATGTCATCATTGAATCTGTAGCTCTAGTCTCAGGACTCAAACATAATCTGCTAAGTGTGAGTCAAATCTGTGACAGAGGTTATCATGTGGGTTTCTTTGAAGAACACGGTGAAGTTGTAAGCAAATCTACAGGAAAAGTTGTTCTGAAGGGATACAGGCATGGTAACATTTATGAAGCCAAGCTTTCAACAAACTCTGATGGCTCTGCAATCTGTCTACTTAGTAGAGCATCAATTGAAGAAAGCTGGGATTGGCACAAGAGACTTTCTCATCTGAATTTTAACAGTATTAATGAGCTAGTGAAGAAAGATCTTGTGAGAGGATTGCCCAAATCAGTTTTTACTCCAGATGGCCTATGTGACTCATGTCAAAAGGCAAAACAAAGGAAAACTTCATTCAAAAGTAAGACTGAATCCTCAATTCTTGAGCCATATCACTTATTGCATGTTGATTTATTTGGTCCAGTAAATATAATGTCTATTGGAAAAAAAAGATATGCTTTGGTTATTGTTGATGAATACACCAGATATACATGGGTATATTTCATGCACAAGAAAGAAGAAACTGCATCAATCTTAACAGAGCATGTCAGACAACTAGACAAAGGATCTAAGCACACAGTGAAAATCATAAGAAGTGATAATGGCACTGAGTTCAAGAATGCAGTCATGGAAGAGTTTTGTAAAGGAAATGGAATAAAGCAAGAATTCTCTGCACCTGGAACTCCACAACAAAATGGAGTAGTAGAGAGAAAGAACAGGACTCTCATAGAAGCTGCAAGGACCATGCTTGATGAAGCAAAGCTGCCAACTTACTTCTGGGCTGAAGCTGTGCAAGCTGCTTGTTTCACACAGAATGCTACACTCATAAACAAGCATGGTAAAACACCATATGAGATGGTGAAAAAGAAGAAGCCGAACCTGAAGTATTTTCACGTGTTTGGATGTAAGTGTTTTGTTCTTAAGACTCATCCAGAACAGCTTTCCAAATTTGATTTAAAAGCTGATGAAGGAATCTTTGTTGGATACCCACTATCCACAAAAGCATTCAGAGTCTACAATCTGAGAACAAAAGTGGTCATGGAATCTATCCATGTGTCTTTTGATGATAAAAAGATAACAGGACTTGAAGATTTTGATGAACATGACCAGCTGAGATTTGAGAATGAACAAAATTCTGATACTCTTTCAGACTCTATTGTTCAATCTATACCAGTAGATCAGACAGTAGCACATGTTGAGGGGGAGCAAGTGAACGATGAAAATGAACCTCAATCAAGTGAAGAAACATCAAAGAATGCATCTGCTGGTTCATTAAACTCTGATTCATCAAACTCTGAAAGCAACAGCTCAGGGGGAGCAAACAATGATTTTGGATCTACTAGTCATCACTCTCAACACAATTATGAACTTGGGGAATCATCAAGATCAAATCTGCCGAGACAAAGGGTATGGAGTAGAGCGCATCCCTTTGAACAGATCATTGGTGAACCGGACACGGGTGTACAGACTAGAAGAGCAACACAGAATGAATGCAATTTCGCAGGATTTTTATCTCAAATTGAACCTAAAAAGGTTGATGAAGCTCTTGATGATCCAGATTGGGTAACTGCAATGCAGGAAGAACTCAATCAGTTCGAAAGGCAGAAAGTATGGAAGCTGGTGCCAAGACCAAAAGGTAAATCTGTAATTGGCACTAGATGGGTGTTTAGAAATAAACTGGATGAAAATGGTATTGTTACGAGGAACAAGGCTCGATTGGTAGCAAAGGGTTACTCTCAAGAAGAGGGAATTGATTATGATGAAACCTATGCTCCAGTTGCAAGGCTTGAAGCAATCAGGATGTTCTTAGCATTTGCTGCACACTCCAACTTTAAGGTTTTTCAGATGGATGTGAAGAGTGCATTTTTGAACGGAGATCTAGAAGAAGAAGTCTATGTTGAACAACCCCCCGGGTTCGAAGACAAGGAATTTGAAGGTTTTGTGTACTTTCTATTCAAAGCTCTCTATGGTCTCAAACAAGCCCCTCGAACATGGTATGATACTCTCTCCAAGTTCTTACTTGAAAATGGTTTTACAAGAGGTATCATCGACAAAACTCTCTTTCATAAAAAGCATAAAAATGATATAATTCTGGTGCAAGTATATGTGGATGATATAATATTTGGTTCTACTAATGATTTGCTATGCAAGAGATTTGCTAAGCTAATGCAGAGTAGGTACGAGATGAGCATGATGGGTGAGTTGTCCTTCTTCCTTGGACTTCAAGTTGTTCAGAAGC
Source organism: Kitagawia praeruptora (assembly GCA_037693485.1). Lineage (NCBI taxonomy): Eukaryota > Viridiplantae > Streptophyta > Magnoliopsida > Apiales > Apiaceae > Kitagawia > Kitagawia praeruptora. Next base: position 143,383,855 of record CM075346.1, read on the forward strand.
CTGATGGTATTTTCATCTGCCAATCAAAATACATAAAGGATCTTCTGAAGAAGTATGGGATGGAAGAAGCAGCTACTGCCAAGACCCCGATGCCAACTGCAGTCAAGCTTGATGAAGACAAATCTGGTAAGTCAGTTGACATCACGAAGTATCGAGGTATGATCGGCTCTCTCTTGTATTTAACTGCTAGTAGACCAGATATTATGTTCGCAACTTGTCTATGTGCTAGATTCCAGGCTAACCCTAAAGAGTCACATCTTATAGCTGTTAAACGTATTTTTAGATACCTTAAGGGAACCCCCAATCTTGGGATTTGGTACCCTAAAGGAACAGGTTTTGACCTAATTGGCTATACAGATTCTGACTTCGCAGGTTGTAAGATTGATCGGAAAAGTACTTCTGGAAGCTGTCAGTTTCTAGGAAGAAGGTTGGTATCTTGGTACAGCAAGAAGCAACACTCAGTATCTACCTCTACAGCCGAAGCAGAATACATTGCGGCAGGTAGTTGTTGTGCTCAGATCCTGTGGATGAGGAATCAACTTCAGGACTATGGACTCATGTTGGACAAAATTCCAATTCTATGCGACAACACGAGTGCCATTGCCATTGCCAACAATCCAGTTCAACACACCAGGACTAAGCATATTGATATCAGGTATCATTTCTTACGAGAGCATGTCATGAATGGAACTGTGGTATTATATTTTGTTCCCACAGATCAACAAATTGCAGACATCTTTACTAAACCACTGGATGAATCCACTTTCTCCAGGGAAACTTTTTAATTGCTAAAGTTAATCCTATTTCCATTCAGCAAATCGAAACCATTCAAGATGAGCAATTTCGGGCTTGGACACAATTTATGAATGAACATTCATTAATCCGTTATGCTTTAGTTACACAGGTGCAGCTTAACCATGATGCATTGTGTGAACTATATTGCAGTGCGGATAACACTTCTGGACATGACGGGTGTGCAATCACATATCGACTATTTGGTAGGTCGATTAGGGTCACTGAACGAGATGTTAATCGAATTCTTCATTTTCCTATAGAAAATCTCGTTTCTGATCCTACACCCGAACAGATTGAAATGTTCTTTCGCTTTATAAGGTACCAAGATGGCAATTTCAATACTGGTAATCTATCTAGAACGTTTCTAACCCAGTATTGGAATTTCTTCTTTCACACTCTTAACCATGTTTTTTCCTCAGATAGAACAAATCAAGATCGAATACCTGAATTTATTCAAATAATAGGGTATGCGGTCGCCAATAATTTGAGGATTAATTTTGGAAAAATAGTGCTTGGTCAAATCATTTTAAAAATGAAACGCTTGGGAACAAGAGATGTTCGGACTCAAAATGTCAAATGTCTATATCCAAGGTTTCTACAGTTAATATTAAATGATTTTTTGATTGATGAAGACAGGGTACGCTTGGAAAATGGTCAAAAGGTGGAATGTTCTTCCATGAAGACGAATGTAATTAATTACATAAGCAAAAAGAAATATACGGATGTGCCTACAGTCCTAACTGAATATCTAAAGACTGTCCCACTTCCGTTGTTACCACGACCAGTGAGAGCAGGTATACGACAAGATAATATTTCAATCCCTGCTATTCCAACCTTTGTATTCCCTATTGTGTCACAGGAAATACAGTTTCTACAGCCCCCAGTGGCCATCTTACCCGACCAAGAGCATGAAATCCCACCGACTCTAACACAGGTCGAAGAGCCCATTCTACAAATGCAAACACAAACACAACAAACTCCTACACCTCAATTGTCACTTAAACGACCAGTCATCCATATTATTGAGGGAGATAGTGCCTCAGCAGCACCACATAAGGAGTTAGTTACATCAGCCGCTCTACCTCATTCTAAACGAAGTAAACCCAATGAACCTGAGGTAACGGCAACTGTTAGTGAAACAATTCTTTCTTATCCAATGAGTGCAAATGTAAATGAGGTTGAATTGACGGGAGCAACTATCTTGAGTTCCATTTCACGGAACATACGAGTGGTTGATGATCTTTCTAAAGATCGAATGCCTTCACAGGCATCCGAGGTGGAATTACATACCTCAATAACTGCTGGTGAATCTTCCATTTTACGGAAAGATCCATTGGTGGGTGGTTCTTTTATGAACCAAGTGTCTTCACAGACGTACGAGGGAAACTTGGGTTTTGTGCCATTTAATCGATTCAAGTTTAACCTCCCAGAGGGAAAATCTCTGGATCTCTTTCGAGATTTACCACTTTTTACCAGTGGTCGGCAACTCGCTTCACGCGAGGATGGAAGCTCACGAACTTTCATTGCACCATCCGTGACCTCTGAAAAAGGGGCTAGGATGATTTCATTTGCAGGTACACATATCGGTGGAAGCTCTAGAGGAAAGTTGAGGGAAACACCAACAGAACATGTAAGTGTAACCCAAACCATTAAACCGAGTGAATATATAGTGTTGAGTGAAACACCTGCAGAACGTACGAGTGAGCAACCTACTCAACCACATGCACCTATAACCAGACAGGAATACACCAGACTCCTTACCCGGGTCCAAACAATGGAGAAAGAGTTGTCAAATATCTGTAAGTCCATTGCAGAAATAAAAAATTTGCAACTTATTCAACATGATGCATTCCAGGTTCAATTAAGTTCCATGGCAGCCCAGTTTAGTCATGCAATTAATTCCTTGGTGAAGACAGCTTCGTCTAAATTACCGACTCCACCTCCTACTATTTTGAAGGATAACCCAACTGAGGGGGAGAAGGTGGATGGGCAAGAAGCTACTAGGCGTAATAAAGGCAAGGAAAAGGTTGTTGACACAGAATTAACTTTATTTTGGGAAAGGAAAAGCTGATTGGAATATTAGTGCTACGTGAAAAGAAAGCAAAGGCAAACTTGAAGATATGTTCAGTCTACAGGAACAATTGTCTTGCACTTGGTTAATTTTTAGAAATCTGGAAAATGTATATATATGATCCAGAATGCACTTTAATATTATTTATCTTTGTATTTTATTTGTAACAGTTGAGTTATCCTCTAGGTATTTGCTTGTCAAACCCTAACAATCAAATAGGGGGAGATTGTAAAGTATAATGAAATGTAATATGTAATGGAGGACATATATAACTCAACTAGGATAAAAGATAAATAATATTAACTCTATACAGGGATCGTGAAATTTGAAGAACAGGCACCAACAAGGATCAAGTCGCTGAAAGAAGTTCATTAACATGATCAAGCCTCAATGATAGAATAAGATGTACAGATGATTCAGTTGAAGGGCCAAAAGATTTCATGTATTTGAAGATATTGCTGCAGGCTAATAAATTGGAATGTAACGAAGGTGTGAAGATCAAGATCAGTGCTAGTCACTTGTGAACCAGACCAGTGCACCAAGTGTCAACACATACGGGAAGGATCAACACATTAATTCATAGAAAGAATTGCCAAAGCCTATTGACGATCAAGGACAGACATAATATCTCAAGGTATTGTCAAAAATTAATTTACTCTGAAAATTAAATAAGTAACAGATTAATTAATTATTTATAACAAAATAATTAAATTAATCTGGTACTTGAATTATTTTCTGAGGTGAATTAAAACAGCAGAATAAACAGAAGAGAGAAAATGAATAGTATCCAAAATCACTATTCATATGAATAGTAACTGAAATCACTATTCACATGAATAGTAACTGAAATCACTATTCATATGAATAGTACTATTCATATGAATAGTAACCGAAATTACTATTCATGAATAGTACCCAAAAGTACTATTCATCAGGTGGGGCCCACATGAATATAAATGTTGAATGAAGAAATGAAAGTCTTCGTGCGCAGATTGTTCAAAGATATTGAAGGCATCAGACTGAAAATAAAACGTCATCAGTTACGTTATATTTAGTTGCATAGTAACTTTCTAAAGTCTATAAATAGGCCTGTTGTATTTCATTTCAAAACACACCTCAACACACAACTTTCTCTCTCTCTTAAATATCTTCTCTGTGTAAGCTGCTAGACAGTCCATCTAGTAGGAAAGCCGGCTTAGCCCGCTTTCAGGAAGTGTCGGATAGAAGGTCCTCGTGCCTAAACTATCCTTAGGAGTGTTCGAGTTTTTGAAGCTAATCCTTTGGATTAGAAGTTGTAACACCCCTTGGGTTTTTATCAGTTCAAAGATATTTTCCCGAACCAATTGTTTTATTTCGATTCAGTTGTTGACCTCATTTTTCACATCTCGAAAATCGAAATATTTTTAAATAACGTATTCAACCCCCCTTCTACGTTATTCCGGACCTAACATATTCTATCAAATATCCCCACACTTAGCACTTTGCGCGTCCTCGTGCAAACTAACATAATAATTATACTAACTAATTAGTACCACTTCCGTAGGTGATCACGGTTGCATTTGGCATATGCAACAAGCCCTTTAAACCCCTAGGTAGCCCTAGTGGACGAGTAAGGTCTCGTGAGGGTTTATAGTGAATATACCCACAAAATTCATCCAACCATGCAAAAGATTAATGCCAACACAACACCACACACACAAGTCCTCTCATGCCACATCAGCTTAAGAATCAAAATGAAAATGCAATGCCTTGGTGTCTAAAGTGCAAGTATCCACATAGTCTACTCAAAGAAGATGCAATAAGATCATAGAAATTCATGTCAAATGTAAGAATAGGTTGGTAAACATGCTAAGCACACAAGAGCACATCTTTGAGACAAAATCTGGGATCTCCTATGCCAAAAGCAAAAACTCACCCTTCACTCACAAAGAATATTCACTCAAAACAATTGGTAAGTGTTTCACTCAACTCCAACAATATCATAAACATGCTTCGTCCTTGTTATCAATCTAACCTTTAACGCAACATACATCATCAATGACAATCAAAAGGTCTTTGTTAAGGTTGTAACGGGGCTAGGGACAAGGTATGTCAAGAAAGCCAAAGAAGGTTAAGTCAAAAGCTAGTACCTGACAATAAAATTCAAACAACTCCCATACTTTCATCCCCACACTTGAACTTTTATTTATAAACAACTTAACTAGTCGAAACAAAGTAGGATCACAAAAGATAAAAAAAAAATGCTCTCAAATTTATTTTTCTGCTTTTTTTTTTTTCCTGTTTTTTTTTCTATTTTTTTTTTTTCAAGAGAGCAAAAATAATAGCAAGAACAACAATCCCATAAATATGATTTCAAACTTCGACTAACAAGCTATGAACCAAACCCCAAATATTCCCCCAAAGTTATGATCATCAATAAAACCCCCCTTTTATACACACCTTATCACTCCCTTACGAACAATACTAGCCTTTGACAATTGGGTTCAAATTTAATGTAAGGCCAATAGAATAAAAAGGATAATGGCAAGTAACTTGGTGTGTCACCGAAAGAATAAGATTAGGCTCAAAGGGTTAACTAATGGATCATGTATAAATGGTTTGGATATATGGGAAATATGAGGTTATACCTAATTGCCTTTATCATGTTATCATCAATTAATGTCATGCATCTTAAGAAAGACTTCAAGCAAGTGCTAGCAATGCAAACGACAAGTGGACACTCAAGCAAACGAAAAATCATGCAAAAGATATGCATATAGGCTCAAATTCTCACTTGGTGTGACAAAACATAATCAATCCCAAATAACAGTCTCTCTAACGCACCTACTTGTACTCAAAGCATATAGACCAAATTACCTTGCACATATTCATGTCATTCTAATCACTTAGCACATTCAAAAAGTCTACTAGTTTCTACTTGCTAGTGTACGTGTGTGCACAAGAACATCACATATCACTTCTCATACAAAAGCATCCATAAACACAAGATTCCTACGCATGCATGGGTGTATTTAGCAAAATACAACAACTAATCAAATTGCATGGCTAGAATTATTTTTGGTATTTTTTCATTTTTCATTTTTTTTTTACTACTAATATGCTACTACAACAAAGCACATCCCCACACTTAAATGTGGCAATGTCCTCAATGGCACAATACTAAGAATATAAACTAATAAAAAGAAGGAAAGAAATACTCCCCTATGCCGAAGCATGAAGTGCACCAGTCCTCCAAAGTATACAGAATCCATGGGTTGCCTCCCAAGTAGCGCATTTGTTTAACGTCGTTAGCCCGACACCGACTCGTCAATCATTCAGCAGACGGAGAAGACAACAGAATATCCACCCCCTCGTTAATTGGTTCACCAGCTCTATAGTGCTTCACTCTTTGCCCATTCACCTTGAATGACTCTCCATGGCTATTCATCAATTCAACTGCACCATAGGGAAAAACCTTTCGTACCTTGAACGGACCAGACCACCTAGAACGAAGTTTTCCGGGAAAAAGTCTTAACCTCGAATTGAATAGAAGAACTAACTCCCCTTCCTTGAATTCTCTTCGTAACAGCCCTTTGTCATGCCACTTCTTTGTTTTCTCCTTGTAAAGCTTAGAGCTTTCATAAGCCTCAAAACGAAGCTCATCTAGCTCATTAAGTTGTAGAAGTCTCTTCTCACCCGCTGCTAACATATCAAAATTCAGACCTTTGATAGCCCAAAATGCACGATGCTCTAACTCAACGGGAAGATGACATGCTTTTCCATATACCAATCTGTACGGAGTTGTCCCAATAGGTGTCTTAAACGCAGTTCTATAAGCCCAAAGTGCATCATCAAGCTTCATAGACCAATCCTTCCTTGATTTTGCGACTGTCTTCTCCAAGATATTCTTTATTTCACGATTAGATATCTCCACCTGACCACTGGTTTGGGGATGATAAGAAAGTCCCACCTTATGATAAACTCCATATTTCTTCAACATTGCTTCAAAACGATTTTCGAGAAAATGCTTTCCTCCATCACTAATCAAAATCCTTGGCACTCCAAATCTAGGAAAAATCGTCTTCTTAAAGAACTTGCTCACAACACGAGCATCATTAGTGGGTGATGCAATGGCTTCAACCCATTTTGAGACGTAATCCACCGCTACCAAGATATACCTGTTCTTAAAAGATGGAGGGAATGGTCCCATGAAATCTACTCCCCAAACATCAAAAAGCTCCACTTCAAGAATGCTATTGAGAGGCATCTCATTGCGTCTTGAAATATTCCCTGTTCTTTGACAACGATCACAAGAATGAACATATTGGTGGACATCTTTAAAAAGAGTTGGCCAATAAAAACCGCACTGAAGAATCTTTGCAGCAGTTTTCGTAGTACTTGCATGACCACCACTTGGCAAATCGTGACAATGTGAGATTATAGAGGTAATCTCATTATACGGAACACATTTCTAATGACTCCATCAGCACAAGATTTATAGAGAAAAGGATCATCCCAAAAGTGCTTCCTCACATCATAGAAAAATTTCTTCTTTTGCTGCGACGAGTAACCATGAGGAACAGTTCCACTAGCTAAGAAATTAGCTATGTCAGCATACCAAGGAATCTCTAGACTTGCAAGAGAAAGTAGATGATCGTCAGGAAAAGAATCGTCAATTGGAGTAGATTTACCATCTTCCTCATCAAGAGTAAGGCGTGAAAGATGATCAGCAACCACGTTCTCAGCCCCTTTCTTATCTTTAATCTCTAAGTCAAATTCTTGAAGAAGCAAAATCCAACGAATCAGACGAGGTTTAGCATCCTTCTTACTCATCAAGTATCTCAAAGCTGCATGATCAGTGTGAACAATAACTTTCGAACCAACGAGATAGGATCGAAATTTTTCCATAGAATACACCACTGCTAGCAATTCTTTCTCCGTTGTTGCATAATTAATCTGAGCCCCATCCAAGGTCTTGCTTGTATAGTATATAGCATGCAGCTTTCCATCTTTCCTTTGACCTAGGACTGCACCAATAGCTTGATCGCTAGCATCACACATGATCTCAAATGGTAGACTCCAGTCCGGTGGTTGTATAATTGGAGCAGAGACAAGAGCTTTCTTCAATGTTTCAAAAGCCTCAACACAAGCATCAGTGAACACAAAAGGTACCTCCTTACCCAAGAGCTCAGTAAGAGGTCGAGCAATCTTCGAAAAATCTTTTATGAAGCGGCGATAGAATCCAGCATGACCAAGAAAACTTCTTATCCCCTTGACTGAAGTAGGGTGTGGTAAACGTTCAACAACCTCGACCTTGGCTTTATCAACTTCAATGCCTCTCTTCGAAACAACATGACCCAGAACAACTCCCTCTTGTACCATAAAGTGACATTTTTCCCAATTGAGAATGAGATTAACTTCTTGACATCTATGAAGCACCTTCTCCAAGTTATGTAAACATGCATCAAAAGAAGTTCCACCAACTGAGAAGTCATCCATAAAAACCTCCATAATGTCTTCAATGAAATCTGAGAAAATTGCCATCATACATCTCTGAAAAGTGGGAGGAGCACAACATAGACCAAACGGCATTCTGCGGTATGCAAATGTACCATAGGGACATGTAAAAGTCGTCTTTTCTTGATCATTCGGATGGATAGGAATCTGAAAGAAGCCTGAATATCCATCTAAGAAGCAGAAGTAAGAATGTTTCGCCAACCTTTCAAGCATTTGATCAATAAAAGGGAGAGGAAAATGATCTTTCCTTGTGGCCTTATTCAATTTTCGATAATCAATGCACATTCGCCACCCTGTCACAGTTCTAGTAGAGATCAACTCACCCTTATCATTCTTCACAACGGTCATTCCTCCTTTCTTTGGAACAACATGCACAGGACTAACCCACTTGCTGTCAGAGATAGGATAGATTATACCTGCATCAAGAAGTTTTAAAACCTCCTTTTTGACCACCTCCATCATATTAGGATTGAGTCTCCGTTGAGGCTCAATAGAAGAAGCCTGTTCATCTTCCAAAATAATCTTATGCATGCAGAATGATGGATTAATGCCCTTGATATCATCAATGGAATACCCAATAACGTTTTTGTATTTCTTTAGAACAGTGAGCAATTGCTCAATTTGAATGTCATCAAGCTCAGAATTAACAATGATAGGATATGATTCATTAGGGCCCATAAACACATATTTCAAAGATGCAGGTAATGGTTTCAGTTCTACCTTAGGAGGCGTGGAACTCTCCTTAACTTCCTCATGCTGTAGCACATTAGAATGTTCATGCTTATATGTAGGTGCTGCATCGAAAAGCTTCTCGTAACCCTGACACTCTCCATTTTCTTCATCAACATTACCCTCAAGAACAGCTTGAAGTGGATCCTCAGATAAAAGAACTTTGGCTTTCATGTCGATCACTTCCTCTAGTGCATCCACCCTATTCACAGACTCATCCGTAGAAGGATGTCCCATTGTACTTTGCAGCTTGAATTCCATCTTCTCTTCGCCTACCTCAAAAGAAATCCTTCCATTTTTCATGTCAATGATAGCTCCAGCTGTTGCTAAGAAAGGCCTCCCAAGAATGATAGGAATATTTGCATCTTCTTCCATTTCCATGACAACAAAATCACACGGAATATAAAACTTTCCTACCTTAAGGGGCACATCTTCAAGAATTCCCAATGGAAATTTCACACTTCTGTCTGCCAGTTGTAGAGAGATACGTGTGGGTTTTAGTTCACCCATCTGAAGCTGTTCACAAATCGACAAAGGCATCAAACTGACACTTGCTCCAAGATCACATAGAGCCCTTTTAATTTCGACATCCCCAAGCTGAACAGGAATAGAGTAGCTACCTGGATCCGCTAACTTCTTCGGAAGATCATTTTGCAAGATGGCACTGCACTCTGCCGTTAATGAGATGGTAGAGCTTTCTTCAATTTTTCTCTTCCTTGACAAAATATCTTTAAGGAATTTTGCATAAGATGGCATCTCAGTGATAGCATCCATGAATGGGATATTGATATGTAGCTTCTGCAAGATTTCCAGAAATTTACCATACTTCTTCTCTAGCTTTGCTTGTGCCAACCTTTGTGGAAAAGGAACAGGCGACACATATGGTTTGAGAGGAACAGCTTCTGATTCTTTCTTTTCTTTTTCCCCAACCTCTAGGTCTACCGGTTTCTCAGTTGCAATCTCCTCTTCACCTTCCTTAGCATTCACAACATTTTTGCTCACTTTCAATTCCGGCTCCTTCAATTCTGTACCACTTCTCAAAGTTATAGCATTGATATGGCCCCTTGACGGTTGCTCAGTTTGGCCAGGAAGTTGGCCTGAAGACTTATTAAGTTGGCTCAACTGTTGAGAAATTTGAGTGATAGTGTTCTCCATCATTTTGTTGTGAGCCTTTATCTCGTTGATGCTTGAATCGAAGTGCTCATTCTTCTTTGATTGAGTAGAGATAAATCCTTCCATAAGACTTTCCAAGTTGGATTTCTGCGGCTGAGCTTGCTGAAAACCAGGAGGCTGAGAAAAATTATTTTGTGAAGATTGAGCTTGACCCTGATTGTTCCTGTAGGAGAAATTTGGATGATCTCTCCAACCTGGATTGTACGTGTTGGAGTAAGGATTATACTGCGGCCTCTGATTCTGATTGTAAAGAGCATTAGCTTGCTCAACTGCCATTCCAGAAGGATTGTATTGACAAGCAAGTTTGGTGTGTCCAACAACACCACATATCTCACATGAAGCAACAGTAGATGGAGAACTTCTGGCATCCAATTGCTCAATCTTTTTGACCATAGCCTGCATAGTAGTATTCAACATGGTTAGAGCATCAACATCATACTTACCACCTTTCTTAGGATGATTTCGATCACTGTATGGATAATTGTCATTAGACGCTATCTCGTCTAACAAAACTTTCGCATCCTCAGTACTCTTCTTCATAATAGAACCCCCAGAAGAAGCATCAACAAAGTTTCGGAACTCTTGTGTCAACCCATTATAGAATGTTTGGATCAACAACCAGTCAGGAATTCCATGGTGAGGACATTGTCTTTGAAGTCGCTTAAATTTTCTCCAAGCATCATGAAGTGACTCGTCATCATCTTGACGAAAATTAGATATTTCATTCCGGAGCTTAGAAGTCTTCTTCTGACTGAAGAATTTAAGTAGAAAAGCCTTCGCAAGACTATCCCAAGTAGTGAATGTGTTTGGTCCTTCATCTTTCAACCAATCCTTTGCTGTATCTCGAAGAGAGAATGGAAATAAGCGCAGCTTTATAGCATCATCACTAACATTGGTCAGCTTTATTGTATCACACTTTTCAAGAAAACTCTCAAGATGATCAACAGGATTTTCAGTGGACAATCCTGCGAAAGAATCATTAGAGATGAATTGGATGAACTGAGGCTTGAGCTCAAAGTGTGTAGCTGTGACTGCTGGTCTGACAATACTGGAGAGTACGCCTGTAGCATCTGGCATACCATGCTCCCTGAGAGCTTTAGCTGTTGTATCAGTCATAATTTCCTTATCCTTGTTTTTCCTTCGCTTGCCTGCTTGCCTTCTTGCTGTAGCTTCAATTTCAGGATCAATTTCAATTAAGTTTTCAGTACCTGAACTTCGAGTGTGCATGCAACAAGAGAACTAGAAACGATGATCAATTAACAAGGGAATAATAGCCGAAGCAACTCAAATAAAATACTTAGCTAAATCAATTCAAAATTAACTAATCTAACACTGCTTTGTCCCCGGCAGCGGCGCCAAAAATTTGACAAGGCCGTCGCGTGCCTATCAAATAATAAATCTAACAAATCCTTCTAACTATGTAGTAGGGTAAGTCAGAGTCGATCCCACAGAGACAAACGTATCAATCACTAGTTGTTTCTGATTTAATTCGGCTAAGCAAGTAACACAATAAATATTGAGAGATTATTAAACTAATTTTATACTAAAGAGAATTGTGTTTGTATTAATCAAATATTAAAAACATCCAGAATTAAGTGTCCCCACTAGCATGAATTGATGTAACTGTGAATTCCCGCCCCAATTAATCGTACGCTGCTCAACAGGAAAGATGCGCCCTATAAATACCAATAACCTCTCTCGAGTATTAATGGCTTCTCTTAAAATACAATCAAGCCTATTCTCATGGTATCATGTAATTTAGAGACATTAATTACAGCACCCTAAATTCCTAACAATCCATTCTACCTATTCTCATGGAGAATTTCATGTTCTTACTGGATAAATCACAACCCTCTAATCCAACTCTCGTTGATAATTAGATATTGGTTCAAACAATACACATAATCACGTCTGATTTGTAATTGCTAATTAAAACAACTCAATAAGCAAGAGCAATTAAACAATCAAATTGGGGGAATTGGAAAATTCACACATCAATCATAACTAGGGTTCTACTTAACCCTAGATTAATTATCTACTCACTCATGATTGAATTAATAAAACAAGAATTAATAATTGAACACATAATTATAAGAATAGAAGAAAAACCTTTAATCTTGATCTTCAAAGAAAATAAATATTCTCCCAAAAATCTCCAGAAGAAAGTGTTTACAAAGTTCTGTCTAATAATATTTTTTTCGATCCCCAAAATAATAACCTCGTTCCGTTTATATATCGTGTTACAGGGATAATATAATTGGCTCCAATAAATTCGAGGCCAATTCTCTTTACAAGTAACCATCAGTACGGGACTCAAAACAAGTGGGCCAGTTTTTTTATTTTCTGTTGAAACATGGTCACGCTGCATGCATGTATAATAGGCAGCTGTTGGGATTTAAATAAGAAACCGGTCTGGCGCCACTCTCCTTAGCACGCGCGTGCATGGCACGCGCCAGGTATACAGAACAGCTGTGCGCGCGTGCAGGCCAAACAGCTGGTTGGGGCGTGTTGCTTCATTCAGTAGGCGTGTAAATTGGTTATGTACACAGAGCCTGCTGCACCGTGGGAAGAGAAAACACCCCGCAGGACTTTTACTGATTACAGGACCAGGGGAAACCGCACCCCGGGTTTAATAATTACACCGCAGGCCTCCTTTTTTAATTTAAATACCGCATAACTGTTTCACAAATAGCAGCTCCAACATGAAAATTCTGTTCCACAATTTTTTTCAGCAACTCATTCTCACTTTTTATTTCAAAATTACTTCCTCCAAAATTTAAATGGCACACCTGAAACACTTCACAAAAACTTATCAAAAACTAATTAAATCTACACGATTATTCACAAAAGCACCGTAAATGCAGGAACAAAATCCTATAAATTATATATAAAATATATTCTATCATTTGCAATGTTTATATCCTTAAAGAAATGCCATTTTCTGTCTACTATTTTTCCCTGTAATCCTTTTTTCTGTAGGTATATTTCAAAGATGTTGCTGGTTGTGATGAAGTAAAACAAGAAATCATGGAATTTGTGCATTTTCTGAAGAATCCAAAGAAGTATGAGGAGCTGGGAGCAAAAATCCCTAAAGGTGCTTTGCTAGTTGGCCCTCCAGGAATAGTTGGCCCTCCAGGAACAGGCAAGACTCTTTTAGCAAAAGCTACTGCTGGAGAGTCTGATGTCCCTTTTCTATCTATATCTAGTTCAGACTTTATGGAGATGTTTGTTGAGTTGGGCCATCTAGAGTGAAAAACTTGTTTCAAGAGGCAAGAAAATGTGCTCCTAGTATAATATTTATTGATGAAATCGATGCAATTGGTCGAGCAAGGGGTCGTGGAGGCTTTGCAGGTTCCAATGAAGAGCGTGAAAGTACTCTTAATCAGTTGCTTGTTGAAATGGATGGATTCGGCACAACTTCTGGGGTGGTGGTTCTTGCTGGCACTAACAGGCCTGATATTTTGGACAAAGCTTTGTTTAGGCCTGGTAGGTTTGATAGAAAAATTTCACTTGATAAACATGATGTTAGAGGCCGGGACCAGATATTCCAGATTTATTTGAAAAAATTAAAACTTTATCACGAGCCTTCATTTTACTCTCAAAGACTCGCAGCCCTTACTCCGGGGTTTGCTGGAGCAGATATTGTAACTGTTGTTAATGAGCTGCTTTAATTGTTTCAAGGAGCGAAGAAACAATGGTCACATTGGAGCACTTTGAGGGAGCTATATATAGATAGGATCATTGGTGGGCTGGAAAAAAAGAACAAGGTAAATTCATCTTTGCATACTCTTGAGCATGCAGTCAGATTTTTAAGTATGTCAAGATGTTAGATATGATGCTAAACGTAAGTTAGCACTCAAAACCTTAATAATTGGAAATGGAACCATCTATTCCTACACTTTTTTCCTTCTAGTGATTGTAGCTGCAAGATATTTGAAAGTGCTACATACACATATACAATTGTTAATATTTGATAGAGCAAGTTTACAAAGAACTAATAAAATTTCGTTTTTTGGAGAGACTGGGAGTGGAGGACATACTAATAAAATCCTAAACTCTTTCTTTGTCTCAACTTTTCTCCTTTTTATCGATTAATCAGGTAATAAGCAAACTTGAACGCCAAACTGTAGCATATCATGAATCAGGGCATGCCGTAGTAGGATGGCTTTTGGAACACACAGAGCCATTGCTGAAGTTGACTATTGTTCCCCGTGGTATGCTGCACTCGGATTTGCACAATATGTGCCTAATGAGAACCTTCTCATGACCAAGGAATAGCTCTTTGATATGACATGTATGACCCTTGGTGGCCGGGCTTCTGAACAGGTATTTACAGGTTCTGTATTTTACCTGTGTGGTAGGACTTTCTTTAGATGTTTCATGAAAATTTAAGTTGCAACCCTTGGTGGTCGGGCTTCGAAACGGGTAAATGGAATTTCACAAGTTTCACCTATGCAGTAGAATTTTTCTTTAAATGTTTTAGAAACATGTTGTATTTGAAACTCTATTTCTAGGTCTGCAAGTTGCTGCAAGTTCATTTCTCTGTTCTAAATTTCTTGTGTGCTCAACATTAAGAAGATTATAGAATTATTATAATAATTAAGACATAGATGATTACTGCCAAGAGTAGAAGCTTTTTTGAAAAGAACAAGGGGTGAGGGTGAAGATCATTCAACAGTTTTCTAAATATTGGTTGGTAATGGACATTTTCTTTTGATTCAGGTTTTATTAGGTAAAATATCAACAGGAGCACAAGATGACTTGGAAAAGGTGACGAAAATGACGTACGCACAAGTAGCAATCTATGGCTTTAGTGAGAAGGTGGGACTCTTATCTTCTAATTGATCTAATATATGATTCAGGTAATGCTTTGTAGAACTCAAATATATGATTCTATAGTATATATTAAGTTTTTTAGTTTGTTATTTATTTATTGTTGAATGTAATTAGTGATTCTATGTTTGATTCAAAAAATTATAATTATATATTTAGTTATGTAATGTTTATTTGAGAGAGCGGAAACTGATTCTATGCTCGATTCTATATAATATTTTAAATACAATACTACTTTCTGCTCGATTCTACACTTGATTAAATTATTTTTTTTAAAAAGTTAAGCCAAAACTAGATTATGATTCTCTATTTGATTTTGTGATAGTTTCTATAACGAAGTTTACAGGTGTAGTTATGGGGACAGGTGTAGTATGTTATTCTGTGAAAAGAGGGCATGCATTACATTGTATGCTACAGTTGATTGTTTTGATTGTATAGGGACAAGTGTAGTTTGTTGGTGCCCCTGCGGGGCCTTCTAACAGATGACGATGATGATATAAACCTTGTGATTAATTTGCATCTAAATTGATAGCCTACTGACCTACCAAATATCGTTACTACAACAAGAGAATCCTGTTGAGTCAAGAGATTAATGCATCGAGTTTCAGGCATGGGTTTTATGCTGACAACTCTGTATTTTCCCTCTCGATTCTACACCACAACTGAAACATAAAAGATGAAACGTAATAAAGAGAGTTAAATAATCTAGTTTATTAATTTTCTCAATTTTTGGCCTTAGCCTCTATAGCTCTATGTGTTGAGAACAATTACATAACAATCTTTGGTGCAAACTTACAGATGCATTGATACAAAGATTGCACAGGAACTGTTATAGTTTGTGACCTTTCAGGATGTGAGTTCTAACTTATTTTTTCTTCTTTTCGAGTAAAACTCTAAAGGGCCCTAAGAACAATTACTTCCATGAAGAATCTGAAAAGCTAAATATCTGGGTAGCTTTTTTTAATCTTGAGAATGAGTATGATAAATTTTTAAAACTGAGAATCCAATGTAGTACACTTTACTGAGTGGCTTTTCTTGTACTTTCCAGTGCAGCCTGAGGAAGCAAAATCAAATCTTGAACAATGGCAATGTACTTCTCAAGACAATTCACCCATTCAGGTACCTTCCCATAAGTCCTTGAATTTTCTTTGCTTCCTGTGTTTGTCATGTTAATTGCGTAAACAGCCAGAAATCCAAAAATGTGAATCAAGAATGTTAACAAGAAAATTCTTTTTTCACTAGGAATTTTCTTCCAAGATAAGGATTTTTTGGGTACCTTTCGCGAGTCCCATACCTTCTGAAAGAGTCTAAGAGTGAGTACGAATGCAACCAAGAGGAGACATTTCAATGCACAGTCTAGCCTTTCTAACCACAAGCTTTTCCCACTATTGATTCTTCAGCTTTCGGGATACTGGTATTCTTTCCATTTGAAGAGAATCTCGATGTTCATGACTAGGGGAAGTGTGTAACCTGCAATCTATATGCCAAGCGTTACTAAGGAAATGATGTGAATGGCATCAACTTTTTGGTCTACATAGTACAGTTGTCTCAGCCCAATGCAGTTGTGGATAACAGAACTACCACTCGAAGACTCAATTCGAAGTTTTGGCGAAATGTGACCTCTATGAAGTTGTCTTTGTATGTTTTAAGAACAGTTTTTAAGCTGATAGGGGTAAAATATAGTGGGTTAATCTCTTTTCTTAAACTGATAATAGAGACCTTAACAATTGGATTTTATAACCATCTTGTAGTCTTTGATGTATACTCTACCTTAACCTCTATCAAAGAATCCATATTTTTTTCAAGAGTAAGGTTCTCTTTGCCAAACTTCATGGAATTTGTGACACTTCTGCAGCCTATTAGATGTATTTTCCCCTCAAATGGATCATATAATCCCTCAACAAATAGCTCTGCAACATGGCTATAGCGTGTTCCAGTGAGGGAAAGCTGTGGTGAGATATTTAATGCCAAGAGATCCTGGCCAGTGATGGTAAATTTTTGCACTGGCCAGTGATGGTAAATTTTTGCAATGCCAAGATAGACGTGTTGTAATCTATTTGCATCACAATTTATAATAATATGTAATGTGTTTTTTTCATTTTTATCGTGATTTGTATAATTTTGTATACAGCTTGTGTAATTATCCGGCTCGATTACCTAACTCTCTTTATTACGTTTCATCTTTTTCTTCCCTTGCAAGGACAATGAAGTGTAGGGTACACACTAAGTCCTTTTCCATCAATCTGAACCATACCCTAATGACTAGCTTTTAACACTCTGATCTTTCACTACTCTTGGAACTTGTTTACTTACTACTCGGTGGCCAGTACACATTAAATTGAGCTTTTTTTTATACATATGCACGATTCTCTGCTGCTTTGGTTTCTACAGCTTCTTTTAGGGCATTTTCCTGTTTCAAATGATTCAACCCATTTTCCTCTATGTTTCTATCAATATCTTGACTTCTTTTCTTGCTGGCTCAGCCATAATAGTTTCTGAAGGATCTGTTAAAACTTAAAATATTGTTCATGCATCCCCGGTAAGTAATGGAATACGCAATGGGCAACTTATAAAAAGGCAATGCAGCCAAATAATCCAACACACAATCATACATCTTTAAAGTATCCATATTAAGTAGTTCACTATAAAGAGAACTTCATATATTCATTCTATAACGTGTAAACATATTCATAAGGATGTTACATAGAAATTTTTCATCAAGAATCCGTCTCCGGCAAAAAGCTGATGCATCTTAATGATATTTGTACTTCCATTTATTTGACATAATCCACAAGGCCCATCAGGTAGTAACTAGAACCTCGCGTCCATTTATCCTTTGCCACCTAAAATAGAGAAACAAAAGGAAAAAGCCACGTCCAGATATAATCGGCATGAAACTGGGAACAAGCACGAACATGGAAACCTCATCCCAAATATTAACTTGCAAAAAAATTCCACACTAAACTAAAAAGCAAGAGAACATGGAAACTTCACTACAAAAACTATAATTATTAATTATACGAACAACATTCAAGTGACTATAACTCTCTGTATTCTGAAACTTACCAAGAATCAGCCACTCAAGCCGGCCAATGACATGTTAATATTTCTTCCCCTGATTTTAAAAACCCGACACAACTTGGTAAATAAGTTCCCACTTCCCATAGCTTGGGATGTTAAAAATTAAATCAGAGTAGATATTAGAACAGATAACATACAATCTTGACCGATTAAATACCAGAAAATTGGTGGATTGACTATGAATATGTAGATATGTGTGCTTAGAAAAGTGATTAGCATAGCAAATGGTATTACGATCGGATAACCTGATGATCCAAGCATACACTCATTATAAAAGCAAAATCGAGGTTTGCTTGCTGCAACATATGAACCAAGATAGGTCTGGAGTGGCATGAACATGAAAATTGTGACATGATTTTTCTATCTCTCTGAAGAGTGGTCGTTAAAAGTTCTAACCCACGAGAACCATTTTGTTTAGATTAAAATTAAATTATCAATAAGTTGTCAGAAGCCATTTATCAAAATTGTATAATTTTCAGTATTGTTTATACATACCTTATGTCAACTGAAAGGGTAAGGTTCCGGAGTCTTGGAATTAGGTAGGCGGCTTCTTTCTCAGCTGTTGACTGTTGTACTACATTAGGGTAACGGAAAAATATTGAAAGTTGAAAAAAATGTGATACAAGTAAAAGAAGGGTAAAATCATATTTTACAACCCCGGAAGCAGGTCCAAGACTCTGGTGCAATCTGTCATGGTCATGCATGTATGCTAGGCCACTGATTACACCGTGAAGGAGCTTTACAACATAAAATCACTAAAACTTAAGTTCTTTTATAACTGGAGTCTAGTGCTTAGAAGGATCTTCATCAACACTAAATTTTACTTCCAATTATTCTTTTGCTCGTCTTCTGAGTGACCATGGAAAGAGAGTAAATTTCAAATTTTGCCATCTTTGATTTTTTATAATTCAATTTTTTTTTATAACTTCCTCCACTTTATTATTTGCAGTAGAATCACAATCAGTATCAACAATGACATTATTTCCATCACTTGTACGAGGCATATTTGCTGCAACTAAGACATAAAATTCATATTTAGGATAAATAGAAAAGTGTAGTTAAGTCACAATTAAAATAAAACATAACTTAAATAAAATTAAAAAATATAGTATGCAAATATGAACAGTGTAAAATAGTACGAAAAACAATTGAAACTAAACTAAATATCAACAACAAATGTGATTAATGGAAATTCACAATAAAATTCTTAAACAAAAATACTAAACAACTATATAGAATATAATATTTCATCAAAATCAGGAAAAAAATGGTTCAAATATTGAGTGCAGAATCCAACATAGAAAGTAAAATGAAATCTCAAAACAGAGACATAGAAACTAATGTGGAAACGTCATAAAAATTCAGAAAATTCTCACAAAAATCGAAACCACATAAAACACAATTGCTAGTGTACAGAGTACATAATCTAATATAGAATCAAAATCACAACATATAGAAACTAAACATAATTCTGAAAAAAGGGAAGATAGAATCCAGTGTAGAATCAAACTATGAAGAATTTAAAAAATTTGCCCAAAAATTGAAACTACATGGAATGCAGATGCTAGTGTAGAGAGTGTAGAATCTAATATAGAATCAAAATCACAAAACTTCAATAAACGATTAAAAAAAACATCAAAATCACAGAACTTCAATAACTGATAAAAAAACATTGAGAAATTGAACAGAATTCAAAAAATAGAGAAGATGAAATCCAGTGTAGAATCAAACTATGTACAATTCAAAAAATTCGCACAAAAGTCGAAATCACATGATACACAACTGCTAGTATAGAGAGTATAAAATCTAACATATAATCAAAATCATAAAAGTTTAATAAATGATAAGAACCTCGAGAAACTAAACATAATTCCAAAAACGGAGAAGGTAGAATCCAGTGTAAAATCAAACTACAATCATCAAATTTTCAACATAATCATCAAGAATTAAAAGAAAATAGAGAAAATAGAATCTAGTGTGGAATCAAACTATTAAGAATTAAAAAATCTTCACAAAAACGAAACCGCATGAAACACAGTTGTTTGTATATGTTCAAGCACACAAAAATTAAACAAAGGAATAAGTTTAAAACTACAAACCTATTGAGCATTCACGAAATTAGAATTCATTCAATCTGCAAGTATGAAGCAAAGCATAATTTGAAGAAGAACACATCACGGGAAAATTGATAAAATCAGCTTAATTGTTGTTGATCGATAAACAAAAAAGAGGTGATAAACAAGTAGTCTGTGCAAAGAAGATCGATAAACACCAGCAGAACATCGATAAACACAAGCAAAGACGGTGAAATATCGATAAAAACGAGCAGAGAGAGATCGCTGAGAGACGAGAAGAGATCGATAAAACGAGATAGATCACTAGTATGAAAGAGATACAGAGATAGAGAGAAAGAGTGAGAGAGAGATTTCTGCGAGAGAGAGAGAGATTCGCACGAAAGAGAGAGACGGTATTCAGTTTAGTTATAATTATGTTTTAATCCTGAGCGTCCGTTTTCTTATTTTAATTGAAAGGTAGAGATTGGTGTTCTTTATTGTTCTTTATTTAAGGGTGTTCTTTATGGAGCAATGGCCTATATATATATATATATATATATATATATATATATATATATATATATAAAGGAGGGTACGCGGGAGTTTAGGTGGCGCTCTAAGATCGTCTCAATCTATTTTTCTAATTTTCTAGAATTTTAGAATTTTAAACACTTATAAATATAAAAATATCATTTAACATATTAGAAGTAGAATAGGTGTTCGAATTTATAGGATAATACTTATTCTACTAATTTGACAAATTAGTGGTGAAGAGTTCGAATTTATAGGATGACATATGATTAGAAGTTCTGTTGTAAGTAGAATAAGTATTTATAAAGCATATGATTAAAAGTTCTATTGAAAGTAGAATATAGGAGTTCGAATTTATAGAGATAAGAGTTCAAATTTATAGAAAAAACATATAAATAAAAGTTTCTATTGGAAGTAGAATAAGTATTTATAAAGTATACGATTAAAAGTTCTATCGGAAGTAGAATAGGAGTTTGAATTTATAGAGAATAAGAGTTCGAATTTATAGAAAAACATATAAATAAAAGTTCTGTTAGAAGTAGAATATGTGTTTGAATATATAGAGCATCCATATAACTAAATATTTTATAGAAAGTACGATCTTCTTAAATTATATATTTTTTATATAAGTTAATTATACTTCTATTAGGAAAATTTATTCATAAATCTAATACTATTATCATAAAAAAGTCATCGTATTTAAAAGAAAAGAATTGATGTGTTAACATTATAAAAGAACATTCTCATGCAGGAATCCTAAATAAATATTGGAGTATCTATAATATAAAGAAAAAATAAGATGTGCTTTCATTTTCTAAAACTCCATAAATTTTAGAAAGTCTAGATAAAGTATAAATTGGAATTCACTCTATTTTTTAGGTTTTAATTTTAAGAAAAAAAGTTGTTGTGTAAGATAAGTATCAATAATAATATGTAATGAATTTGGAATTTCGACCCAAACGAGAGCGGCTCGAAACGTGTTTAACAGGAAGACGGCTCACTATAAAAGATTGTATTAGCTATTAAAATATCATTTTGATGTTATAAATTTTATTTTATTTTTAGGATTTGATTTTTATGGATAAACATTATCATACAAGTGATACATGTAAAAGTTAGGTTTTTGGTCTTAACTAGGGAGCAGATAAATAGTAATAACCGTGTTTAACGAGAAAGCGATTCATTAGAGAAGACCGTATAAAAATGTTTGAATATATAAGGAATACATAAAATAAAAATGTTTTATTAATAGAAGTAGAATACGAGGACGGTGGAGACGTCTTACACGATTTTTAAAATTATATATCTTTTTTCCTAGAAATCCTTTATTTTATCTTTTTTGTACAAGTTAATTATACTTGCATTAGAAAAATATATCCATAAATTTAATATTATTCCCGTAACGAAAAGTCTTCGAATTTAATTTTTTTATATGTTAACATATCAGAAAGACATTCTCATGCATAAGTTGTAAATAAGTACATGAATACCTATAATATACAGAAAAAATAAGATGTATTTTCATTTTTAAAACTCTATAAATATTAGAAAGTTTAAAGAATATAAAAATTGGAATTTACTTTCTTTATATAATTAGTTAGAATTTCGGTTCCAAATAAGAGCGACTCAAAACGTATTTAACGAGAAAACGACTACTAGAAAAGATTGTATTAGCTATTAGAATTTGATATTGATGTCATAATTTTTTTTATTGTTCGATTTTATGGATAAAAAATATTATATAAGTCTTTATAATATATGTTAAAGTTGAGATTTTGATTTTAATGAGAGAGCGGCTCAATCGAAAGAATCGTGTTTAACAAGAAATCGATTCATTAGAAAAGGATATTTAATTATTAAAATTTAAAATTAATATTACAATATAACGTAAATGTATTAATTTTTTTAAAAAAATTTTATAACGGTTCGCGGCGGCTTTATCGACTAGTTATCTGATAATAGAAAGATGGAAGACTCCCTACACTCTTTATCATCTTTTTACTTAAATTGTCTGTTTTCTTGGCATTTTCATACTGAGCTAAGCCGAGATTAAAATATTAATATTAATATATTATTAAAAATAAATATTATTAATAAATATTATTTAAATATATTTATAAAGAATTGAATGATAAAACTATTTAATAAATAAACACTATTTAAATTATGTAAATTTAGGGAATCGAAAAGCTAAAAAAATTAAAGCAAATAGATATGATATAATTATGTAATTGCAGAAAATTGTAATGATAACCAAATTTAATAATTTGATGCTTTAGTAATTAGTATTATTATACGCCATTTAAACATTATTTTTCACATTAATAAAGAATATAGAAATAAAATTAGGATAGAATTTGTGTGTATAAACTTCCAACCTAAGTAACAATCCCATATTTTATGTTTTAAATTCAAATATTTTTTAACCTTATATAATATTTCACGTTTGCAAATGCATATGTACCACTTAAGTATTACTCCCTCCGTCCCTTTTGATTCTTAACATTTCACTTTTTCAAAACTTTCTGGCACGCATTTTAAGGTGCATTTTAAGGATAGTTAAATAACTTTTTTTTAAAATTTTCTTTTTCTGTATAAAAATTTAAACATTAAATTTTTATACAGAAAAAGAAAATTTAAAAAAAAAGTTATTTAACTATCCTTAAAATGCACCTTAAAATACGTGCCAGAAAGTTTTGAAAAAGTGAAATGTTAAGAATCAAAAGGGACGGAGGGAGTAACATGTAAAATTATTAAATTTCTTGTTGTAGTAACATTTACATTGCTTTTCTATTTTTCTTGTATTAGGTAAAAGAAAAAAAAGTGTAATGAGCACTTCTAACTTAATTAAAAAAAGGATTCAAATTTCTACTTGTTCACAAATACTCCCTCCATCCCAAAATAATAGTCTTGTTTGGAATATTAAGAAAATTTAATTGTGTTGATTATATTCTCATATTAAGACCCATTTTACAGAGCAGGGATCCTCTGTCCCCTTCCTCCGTGTCTCCTTTGTGTCCCCTGTTGTTTTTAATATAAAAAAAAATGCTCTTGTGGAGCCCATTTTTATTATTTATTAAAATGGGCCCCGCAGGGGCACTCTTTTTGTATTAAAAAGAGCAGGGGACACGGAGGAAGGGGACAGAGGATCCAGACCCCATTTTACACATTATGCATTGATTACTTATTTAGGAGTAAATGAATACTACGCACTCCTATAAAAACTCAACAATAGTAGTACTCACAAACTCAACAATAGTAGTAGTCAACCTTGAAAATATTCATATTAATTGTATTGAACAAAGAGTATTCCAAACATGACTACTCCCTCTGGTTCATTATATAAGGCATTTGACTTTTCTGCACATAACTTTAGGTGTTTTGACTACATAGCTAAAATTATTATTTTTTAAAATTTCTTTTTCTAAATAAAAATTAAAGTATCATATTTTTATTCAAAAAAGGAAAAATTAAAAAATAATAATTTTAGCTATATAGTCAAAGCACCTAAAGTTACGTGCAGAAAAGTCAAATGCCTTATATAATGGACCGGAGTGAGTATTATTTTGGGATATTTTTTTTCCCTAAACAGGACTATTATTTTGGGATAGAGGGGGTATTATTAAGAGAAAAACACATCTTTTTTTTTTTTTGACGAACAAGAAATATATTACTGAAACAAATCTTCCATACAAATAGATTGAAGCTCAACAGGGACAGAACCCCTGTCGAAAACTCGAGCCGGAAAAAAACATGACTGTCTCGCTATGAAGTGAGCTGCCATGTTGACGAATCGTTTAACAAAAAATAACTCAATGTTTAATTCAACGAGTAATCTACGACACTCCGCAACTGTCCCCAAACAGAGAAACAATTACAATTTTACTGCGGATTGCCTGAATAACTCCCAAGCAGTCGGATTCAACCACAGCTTCCCTCCATCCAACCTCCTTTGCCCAACTTAGAGCCTCTTTCACCGCCATAATCTCTGCAAGTTCTGGACGAACTCGACCCTCATACACCTCTGAGCGACCTAAAATGACTCTCCCCTCATCATTTCTAGCCAGCAAACATATCCCATATTTAGAGCATTCATCAAACAAAGCTGCATCGACCGATATCTTAACTGTATTCACATCTTAGCAAGAGAGGAGCAAGTGAAAGTACTATAAAGAGCTTATAGGGGGTGCATTTTGCACTTTTTATGGGAACCTAAGTCATCCCATTATCAAATAATTATAAAGGATAAACATTACTGACAATCTCAAAATTCGATCAAGTAAATATTACAAATTACATTGAAAACCCAGCTCTGTTCTAGTTACAATGTCTACATTGCAATTTTGTGTTACAAGCCCCCAAGTTACAATGAAGAACTGCTTCGAAAAAAAGAGAGATCTACATAGCAATTTCATTGAAAACCCAGCTACAGACATTGCCAAGGCTGGCTCAGCCTATACTTCACTAACAGTGGATGTTTCCTTGGATTTTTCAGCCTCCAAAACCTTGTCCGAACTGCTTCCATCTGCACTTGGGGGCTGTGCTTTTTCCGTTGGACTTGCAGTTTGAGAATCAGATACAATACCAAGCACCACGAGCACAGACCTGAAAAAACACAAAAATTCAATTGCATTGATAAGAAAAGGAATTTGCCTATATGGTGAATGCTTTTACACCACAGCTTCAAAGACCTTGGAAGTGAAGACTGTATGTTTGGTTGGCTAGCATGAGCAACCAGTGGAGCTTTAAGTGCTGGCGTTTTATTCATAGCATTTTCAAGCTGCGGTGGAGGCAACTGCAAAATATTACAATTCAACATATCAAATAAACTGAAATTGACTCTTCATTTCAAATATCATCATAAAAGGCCAGTCTAAACAACTAATTTTTTGTAGTAGTTGAGCAGATCAGTATAATTTAGTGTGCAATGAAGACTTCTCAATTTAAAGTACTCGTGCAATTTTTTTTATTTTTTTTTGTCAGAAGAAACTTTACGTTCATAAATTGTATCGAGAATACAATGTCCGGAGGAAAAGAGTTTCCTTCACACAAAAAGTTTATCATCTAACCGAAAGGTAAGCAAGTACCCCCGGACGTTTAGCCAATAATACCTTGAAGTCTGAAAGGATGAACCCCACAAAACAATACAAAACAAAAGTATAGACACTCCTAGAGCCTAGGAGAAGGGCCTCGTTAAAACCCCACAAGAGCAAAACCCTATGGGAAAAAACTCTAAGGGGGAAAAAGAGTACCCTACTAAATAGTACAGCATCATACATTTATACTATTCATCGAATGGCTATTTATACTAAATAGTACTCGTGCAATTTTAAAAAAACAGCACATTCGAGATAAATAATCCTTTTGATGCAAATTGAAAAACAAAATGTAGACTAGTGGAAAGGGAGATGAAAGCATGTAAAAGCTTAAAAATAATAATGATTGCTAAGCATAAAAGGTACAGCAAACCTGAAGCAAAACGCTAAAAGACTGTGGCTGCGTCAAGAGAGCACATCTCAAAAATCCTACCCACAGCTTTGGGGTTTTCCATATCTGAAAAACAGCCAATTTTAGTTGTTTGCTGCTAGATGGCATATAATTATCATACTACTGATGTGACATATACTAAAAACAGTCACCTGCTTGCTCACAAGACGGGAGAGAATATTCATTACAAAGTCAATCTGCACCAGTGACCAAGTCAGATAAGCTGTCATTCAGTCGCATAAAATAATGCCAAAGGGCTTTGAAACCAATATAGTAAACAGAGATTCTCATCTATGGGTAAAATTACACATGAGGATCGGGAAAAATTTAGATTGTCGAGCAACTGAAGTAATATTTATTTTACATATCTAGAGCAAGAACTAAGCATCTGAAGTGCTAAACTACTGGGATCAATATTGTAATTTTGAAGCTATCAAATAACTCACCAGTGATGGATAAACACCTATTGTTTGTAATACTGTTCGCATAAATAATAAGGGAAGAGGAATCTGCTCAACCTGCAAGCATAACATCAGTTATTAATATCGATTTAAAAAGATAGTTTTCGATTAAAAGAGCTTAAGCGATTCTTATAATACCAACTGATTCAGGACTTCTGCAAGGACTTGTTGAGTGAATATCTGACCTTGTTCAAAACACGCAGTGCAAGCATCTGTAACCTGCATAAACTCTAAACATTCTTAGTTGCACAAGCTGACAAAGCTAAAAAGAAAGAACGAAATGATATACCTTCTTTAAGGGAATTCCATCTCTTTCAGGGTCAACCCTGTGAATAGCAATTAAAACTTCACCAGGAGTAAGAACAGGACCAGACTGAGATGATCCCTGCTTAATTCCATTTTTCATGTCAGGAATATATTGTTAGAGGTTTCAAGAAAGAAGAAGTTGATAGATATAGGAAGTAGACAATCTGACGAGTGACGGTACATATTCAATAAGCTCAATAACTGTAGGCATTTGTGCTACTCTAATTTGTCAACACATGGTTTAAACGGAAATTTAACTAACACTGCTTGTCTTTGACTGGAATATGAATCAACTTCCATAAACAGATGAGTACCTAATAACCCTAATACGTTGATTTTTCAATTTTGAGGTTAATCCTCAATGTTCGCAATCTTATTTGTTCTATCAAACAATGGCAGAACCCAAACCAGAGTTTATCATTTCAGAAACATAAACAGCCTTTAAAATGTATAAAAAGAAAATAATAGAACTCCACTGATTGATTGATACAATGCACTTACAAATTAATTTCTATACGAGCTTTTCTTAAAAGTTCAGAATTTACGCAAACACACAAGCACAGTATAGTGGTTACGTCATATACAGTTGGTACATCGGAATATCTATAAACCTATTAAAGAGGCTATTCCAAATTAAATGCATGTACAGTTTGGATTCATTAAACCCTTTAAGCCTATATGTTGGTGAACTTAAGGGCAGTTAATATTTTTATGCTTAGTTCTAGGATCCATTTAGATTAGGGAGTAACATACGCAATGGGTTCCACGCAAATTTGACACACCTAACCCAATATATACGAAGACAATAGGATTGTGAAACTAATGTCAACGAGAACCATCTTCTGTATATCACGTTAAAGAAATTACCTGTAAAGCACGAGTAAGCACGCCTAGAAATTTATCCAGAGGAAGATTAACAAGATGTGGAAATATATGCAACACCTGAAAGAAGAGAAGATAGCAATGGTGAGAAAGATAATTTATTCCATAATAATGGACATTCATTTGCAAAACAGGATAAGACGGGAGACAAAATAAAACAAAGATATAACTAGTACTACACTGGTGAAAATTGATCCACATAATGTGATAAATTCTATATAATAAAAAATGACTCCTTACAACCACAGTGGCAGGCTAACACAATTTATTTATTTTTAAATCAATAATTTTTCTGAAGAATATATTGTTTTTCCGCAAAACATGATTTCTTTTCCCTTTCTTAAAGAACAGTTAAAATATGCAAAAATTTGTTTAATAAGAAAATAAACATTATGTCATTTGCAATAAAAAAAAGGTATTGTTTACTACAGAAGAACATAAAAATGGTACTAAGGTTCTAAGAAAGAAGTGGTTCAATGAGGAATCTGACTGTATATAGAGAGGAAATTGACATATCAGCTCGGCATTGTATTAATTAAGCTCCATGGTACGTACAACATTTTATGCAGAATGCACACACCAAAGGGAGTAATAAGAGTTGTGCTAGTGGGGGCAGCCAATCCCACTGAACTTCCAAGTTGCCATTACATACAAATAATTGTGATATTAAATATATAAAGATGAATATTTCAAATAATATATATATATATATATATATATATATATATATATATATAAAGATGAAATTAGATACTTAATCAAACTGTGGATCCACTTAACTTTAAGTATAATAAATAAATACATAATTTATCAAGTATTTTGCACCTCTGACCCCACTAACTATTTTTTCTGGCTACGCCCCAGAGCTTGATGGGTAAAATTTGGAGCTTATTTACGAATAATCTATTAAAAAAATAATGGAGAGACGAAGAAATTCAAACCTCGTGTTTTGGAAGGAATGGCAACACCGGAATAAGAATTTGTGCATCCTGCAACTAATCAAATGTCAAACCAAAAAGTTTACCAATTTAGTATAGCTTAACTTCTAGATTACCATATATCATACCTTCAATTTTGAATCATATAACTTTCTGATGGTAGAAATCAGTTCTGGAGAAGGGACTGTCCCATCTGTGAGTGTTTGTATAACCTGTTCCCATGAAAATATTACAGATAGTATAGTCATATCTTCCAATTTGTGCAAGTGTCAACAATATAATAATAAAATACTACAGACCTGCAGAAGAAGGTTCCCACTTCCAGTAGGTGGATCAGAAATAATTTCAAGAAGCTGAGATGATGTGCCAATCGTGCGTACAAGAATTGGGATTTGGCCATGAACTGCCTGCATCACATATCTACTTAATAATATATTGAATAAAAAACAGAATGAGTTCCATTACAATTAAAATAAAAAAAGTAAGCTTTGATTTGGTTGGACCTGTTTTGCCGCCTCTGACATGCTATCATAAACAACAAATACTTCGCGAAAAAGAGAGTGCTTCTGTTCAACACAAGGAAATAAGTTGGCACGGATACATTTTAAGTGCAAAAGCAGCTAAAATAGTGCTTACTCGATCTTTGCTTAAAATTTAATACAGCATGGAATCGAATCGAGTAAAGCAATACCTTTGTACAAAGGGCGAAATACAAAGACATGCATCGCTGCATTTCAGGAACTGAAGACAGCAAACTGCTTTCACAGGTGTTCAAGTGATGAGTATCAGAAGATACATCTTTAGGGACGGTACCTTCTGAAACATTTACATTCAGAAGTTCCTGGATGGATCAAAAGTGAAAAGCATTTAATCAGTTTATAATTACATCTAAAAGAAAACACAGAGAGGTTGGGCTTTATATTTGGAGGGGAAGGGGTAAACTGATGTTGGGACTTGGGATGATCATAAACATATAATAAGGAAAGACCTTAATTAATGAAGATTTAAATGAATGGGAAAGCTATAGTAACCAGTTCTTCAAATTTTATAATCATCCCCCCCTCCCAAATCCTTGCACAATAAGAAGATAAAATGATAGGCCCTGAAGCAGAAGGGCCACTCTCAAGACATCTTAATGCTAGCAGGTTCAACTACAACACATCTACACTGACATCAAATGCCAACTGCCAAGTATGCACATCGCTTCTGATCTCATAAGGCCAATCTTCAAGTGATTGAAAGTCTATACATGTGGAAGACAGTATCAAGTCATCAGCGGCCCTATTTAAATAAGTTATCATGTTTGATAAACTATATATACCCAAAAAGTCTTGATTAAGATAACTTGGTGAATATCAAGTCAAGGCACACAGCCACAAACTTATAAGCACCATATAAATAATTAAAAAAAAAAACAATATCTTCACTATCATTGATCCATTGTAGTTCTTAAAACATAGCCCTAGTAACTACAAAGATATCTGCTAAACCACATGAAATAAGATTCATGCTCAGCTGGATTTTACAAAATCATTTAGTCACTAAATGATCAAGCAACACACCTTTTGTGATTCAACAGGATTTGTCCTGTCAGCACTTGTTACAGAGATCAACATTTCCTTGGCATAATCTTCAATACTTTGCGTGAGTGATGATATAGGATAAAGCTTGTTGGCCACCTGAAAATATTGAGCACCCGCAAGTAAATCAAAAGAAAAATATATAACACTTCTAGTCAGCCAAAAAAGATATAGTTCAATAAATACCAGACGTATTGCCTTCATACGCACTTCTTCCAAATGATGAACTGCACTCTTTTAAAAATTCAGCAGATCAATGTCAAGAAATTCTCAAGAAAGTAAAAATATATTTAAATACATACAAGCTAGATATTAATTGCAATGAACATTTCGCCTATTACCTATTAGTTAAGTCTATTAATCCAAATAAGAATACAATGTTCTCAACAATATAAGTTACACAAATGAATGCAGTGAAGAAAATCTGATACTGAATTAACATAAATGTTGTAAGATAAGGCAAACACCTTCTTAAAAATCAACAGAAGCTAAATAAAAGAGAAGTTATGTCAAGGCACAAGAAGATCGTAGTAAATAACTCATGGGGGCACATGCCTTCACAAATCTGCATGCGCTATGCTACTATAATTTTCTTTGGGACTTAAGTTTGTCAATATGCATACATACCTGTAAAGCAATTTTTAAGCACGCATCTCGAGTGGGTGGTCTCAGCAATATTAAGCTCCATACAGTGCTAAGACCTTGAGTAACTCGATCACCACTATGTACTACCTTCTCATCTTTATCATTGTTTCCAGGACAGCACAAGCATTCCAGCAACTTCAGTATTGATTTTGGCAGATAAGGAACCTCGCCAAGCAATCTACTTAAGGATTTGTCAGAAGCTGGAAAAGCATCTCGGAGTGTTTCCGCCTGCATGCAAGAATTCTTTTAAGCAACTGAATTCCAGATGGATGACAGACTAAATGAAGGTAAATATACACACCACTTTCAAAAGAAACATCTCATACACAGATGTAGCATTTGTTGAGTAAAGGAAGTCAGCATTTGCTTCTGCCTCACCAAATAACTTGTAGAGTACACGCAATGTCAACTCATGGCCCTGCAAAAGAACATCAATAGTTTTTAGCTTGAATGGGGTTTCAATAAAAAAAATAGTATATTCCTGGCACTAGCAAGACCAACTTTAATTTTCTCACCAAACATTATTCTTTTAATCAATATGATAGTTGAAACATTAATGATGAATTGAAAAAAAAAATGCAAAAATGTGCAGGAAAAACAAATAGCTATTTTTCAAAATTTTATGAGTAAAAGATATACATCACCACCATACTCATATAGAAAGAAGTTAACTTGTGATGCCTAGGAGGAAAACAGAAATAAACATCATAGTACATAATTTATTCCATAAAAATCTCGATGTTTAATCCTAATAATACTAAATGACACATTAACAAAATGTCAAGAGCTACCCAAATTAGAAACTACTACTCAATCGGAGGGTCACACGGAGAATAGATAATTCAGTTTGAGCATTACATATCCACATAAATGAGTTGCTAGTCGTTTTAATACGTAGTAGCTTTTTACTACTAAACTTCTACATTATAGACTTAAATATCAAAAGTCGCATAACATAAACCTTAAGTAATTTGCATAAAAAATAAATAGAAATGAGAGGAAAAACATGACGTTTTTCTCTGTTCTGATGGAAAGTGCTATAGCGAAAATATGTCATGTTATCCATTGTGTCAATATTTTATTTTGAGGAAGTTATATTGTTCATGGACATATATCATGTCAAACTCTCTGGGAATGGAAATGTCGCGAATACTAATCATACAATGATAGAAATACATAGTCAATTATCAAGCTCAGTCTTGTACAGAGATTAATAAGCTGCAGTGTACCAGAAGTCAATTACCTCGTGGTTCATATAATCTGACAAGACATGAGTTTCAACCATCTTCCAAGGGTCCACGTCCGAAGGAAGCTGCAAATGGGAATATGAAGTGTCAAGCAAACCAGGATAATTTTTCTAAACATATAATAAATGTTTAACACATCTTATGATTGGAAATATATATGTGCTTATTTCTCCCGAAATACACGCTTAATCTTTAAAAGGCCTTCACTGCAGCATAATTTTGGTCCAAAATATGTTGAGGATTTGGTTACCCGGTAAAATAGTTATTGCAATTTGCAAAGTCTAGTGCTATGACATAATCAATGTTGATAATGAACTAGACCATACCGCAACTCCTAAATAGGCAAGTAAAGAAAATCGGGCTTGCAAACCACCAGCAACTGCTATGTGCTTATAAGCCTCGACAATGCGCATAAAAGACATCTTTTGAATGTTATCCATCTGTTCCCCATCAAGGCTAATAACTGGTGCTGACATCTTTGGTAGCACCAATTGAGAAGGTAATCTGAGGGAAGTTGCTGTTGAGGAGTTTATGCTGGTTGTATCCATGCAAGCTGCTTTTGGGCTAAGCTCCTCGGACCTATCAGTTGATACTGACGGAATGATCTCTTGTGATGACCTGCCCATACTATTCACTTGGTCTTGACTAGCCTCTTCTAAATCAGTTGCAACTGAAGAGGAAACGGCCAATGTGTCTGGTAAATTATAGGAGTGAGTAGATGATTCCAGACCTGGTATACCATTCTCAGGAAACCCGGTATCAGGAACTTTAGGTATAATAGCTAAACTAACATCATTTGCTGATGGAACACCTTCACAAAAGGACACGGGTACATCAGTACGCACCGCTATTATTTCAGTTTCATTAATCACGGGACCTCCTACATCACTGTAAGTCGGAGTAATTGCCTCCTGTTCCTCCAGTTTAGGATTCTGCAGTGTAGGTAGAACGTACAGTTTAGTATGCAATTCATATTGTAGAAGTAATTTAAGATCAAACAAGGAAGTACTAAATGGAAACACAACCCACCTCTAAACCCTTAGATACAGCTGGACGAGCATCTAATACAGAATCTTTCTGCTGAAAAGGGCTAGACGTGGATTGGATGTCTCTCAAAAATGATGATAGTTGTTTGAATTGAGTATCCCGGAGTCCATAACTTGTATGCGAATCCTTGTCCAATTCCAGCTCTTCATCTTTAGGACGAACTGATGGAAGGTGTCGCATGTTGGCCATTACTACTTCGGCAAGCAAATCAGCAGAGATACTAGATATAAGGATTTGCAAGGATCCCACAGCTTTTTCACCCTGTGAAACTAATGCAGCAAACATAGAAACAAGCTGCTGCACGGGACCATTATCCCCCTCACCTCTAGATGTAGATACTACACTGGAAGACGATTTATCTTGATCATTATTTGCCTCTGGTGTTCGCCTAGCTCGCTTTCCAGATATATCATCCTCCACCGCCAAATCGCTGACATCCAGCGTCCCTGGCCTCTTTCTACTGATATCAGTATCCATAGAATCAAATGGTACAAGCAATGGTTTTTCCTCCTGAAAACGCAGAATCGTCATGACACGTAAAAAAGGTACTCGCACGTTTAAGTGCATTTGTACATGTGTACTTAACGAAATATTACCTCAGCAGGCACGTTGTTCTTATATCCTACACTGCCGTTAATCTGGCACACTTCGTGCAGGGCTTCTTCAGCCAAGTCTCCTGCTTTCATTCCTCTAAGTGCACCAACTAACCGATCCCGCCACTGCATATACCAGAAGGTTTATATAGTTCTATTTATTAAAACAATTGTAAAAGATACAATGCACAGCCCTATTTGATTAGAAATGCCAACTTCCCCATATATAAGTAGATGCTAGTTACAAAGTAACAACCTGGATGTGCCTGTTAACTAGGTAGAACCTGGGCAGTTTACCAAGCTCGTATGGACAAGGACATCTAGACCTTTGGGGCCCGAAATATTGTTCCAGAAGTAAAAAAAAAAATTAAGAAGACTGTACTTTCATATAGATCGTATTTAAGCTTCAAAATAATACAAAGAAGTTAATAGTTATAAGTAACATGTCTCAAGCCAATTATACATATATGCTAGTGGCATCTAGCTTCAAAAAGTTTGATCAAGACATGTGAAGAATATTTTAGGCATGTAAATTAAAAATAATAATAATAAATTACAATTAAGCATGTCAGCTTTAACTCTTCAAACCCAATAGAGGTACACAAATCCATCCAGATATAGATGATTTACTGTTACATTTCTTAATATTCATTGTTATGAAAGAATAGGTTAGGGGTCCGGGTGATTATAGTCGATTCTTTGACCGGCTTTGGTTGAGCAAACTGCCTACAAGCTATCTATCGCTTTACAGGCATTGAGGAGTGAGACAATTTTCACTGGCACACATCATGCTTAATTAAAGTAATGACATCAGACCTCAGATCATGACAAGCTATAATCCAAGAGTATATATACATGACAAGAAAAAATATATATACCGGCGCAGCACCAGGATGAGTGCACTTCAAGCAGGCAAGGAATGCATTCTTCAAAGGATAATGTGCACCCAAGACATGCATCCCTTTATTAGCAGATGTTGAAGGATCTAAGGCAAGTAAAACTGCCATAATACGACCATAAAGAGCAGGCCTTTTCCTTGCAATTCCTGACAGACTAATAGAAATGATAGACTTTAGTTAGCATTAACAATGGGCATAGTTACTGCTCAAGCAACAAGCATTTGCAGGTTAAAAAGTGGCATACACCAAATTTAACCAAAATAATTTTCCAACAATGACGAAGATATGTCCATTTCTCTACCATATTTGGAGTTCTTCCCAACTAATCGATAGTGTCATGAAGTAACACAATGCTCGACATCATGCATTACATAAGGCCATGACATTAGCATAAGATCATGTTACCGTAGCGAGCAAGTTTTATCTTCCTATATAAAGAGCTTAATCTCTTCACTGTAATACAACAAAACATATATGACTATATGAGGCGACTATTTACATACACAGTCTACCCTAATTCCTCCCTCATGTCACTGACTGTAGTAGGCCAAGTTAGTTGATATTAAAGTATCTTGCTTCAAATTAATTAGTTTTGGGCTCAAAGTTATTCATAAGTATCGGAGGTCGTAGACATTTAGGTTATCATACTACTCTAAATAGTGGCAAGTCTGGATTTAATGGTACTCCATTTGTAACCCGAATTTGACAGCATTTTTTGACATCATCCAATTTTTTCAGGCTGGTGTATAAATGTTATACGATGATGAAATACATCAATGGGTAAACTCCATGGTCAAGTCATGGTTGTTTGACTTTATGGAGTTACATATTCGCAAGAGTTTCTTGGAATAGGTCGGGGTGAAGCAAAGACAATGGCCCTAACTCAAAGTCAAGGAGTCAAGGGGCCATACACTGCCCAAGTATTAATCGAAGCATCACAATGACAGAGTCAGACGATTAGTTTTAGTGTAAACAGGCTGAAAACCAAGAGTACGCAAAAATAATACAAGAAGAAAGAGCGATGAATTTTCTTGCTAAACTGTTTAAGTACAATTCAATCAAATATTATCATACAGGTTCCCTTTCCTACATTAGAGGAGGCACATGGCCGTCTTTAGATTATCATACAGGTTCCCTTTCCTACATTAGAGGAGGCACATGGCCGTCTTTAGCTAGACCGCTGCACCTAATCGATCTGTACTCCTTTCCGGGAGTATTCTACAGCCAACTCAACAGCCCAGATGCCAGATGTCTTGATGGAAGTAAAAGCTCCTCTCCCGAGTGAACATTGTAATTGTTACCCCACTCTCGAAAGGCAGTATTAAACAGTATCTATGTACAGAGGCAAGAAGAATAACACACCTGTTAATAAGCACGATCATTGCAGAGTTATTAAGTGATTTTACTGTTGGATATCGTAGCTGATCAAGTAGTAGATCCAAACTTTTACTGGCTTCAGTTGATAAATCTCCAATATCTAGTACAGGATGACCTCGGCGAAGCCATGCCATATTGAACTCATCAAACTTCTCTACAAACAGATGAGCAGAAATCAGCATCTTATTGTTGAATTCTAATTTAGAAAAGAGAAAAATGGGCTTGAGGACAATCTCAGGCATCTCCCCTAAGGTTATAAAAAAATATTACTATAAAGTAAGGGCCCCGCAGGGCATTTTTGTAAATACAAAATTTTTATAAGTAATTTACACAAATACCCTTAAAGTTGTATTGATTTGTTTTAACCTCAGGATTCTAACCTGAGGACTGAGGTCATCCTCAGGCACATGAAACCCTTTAGAAAAATACCTATGATGCTTCACTTGATGAATTTTCAACGATATAAAATAATGGATAGACGAAATACAAAAAGAAAAAACTACCTTCATAGCTGTGATAACTTGGGGGTTCAGAAGAACCACTAGGATCAGGAGTATAGAGCAGTATAGTTGCTGCCACAAATTTCAGTGCAACCAACCTTCTTCCATCGCTCTCAGGCTTGTAAACATTTTGCAAACAGTCAGACCTTTACATATCTTAATAGTTACACTTCATTATATATGTAACTGCTTACCTTAGAAGTTAGAGTGTATATCTCATCCTTAAACTTCAACATCCAACCCCATGATAATTTAAGCGAATCATCCAACTCACTAGAGTAAATACCCTGGAATTAACAACATTTAACATATTACTCATTACACGTGCAAGTGTGTATATTTGAGATGCCGAGCTCTTATAGAGAAATGATGACATTAAAGTATAATACAGTATAACTTCATATATTGGAGATGCCGAGCTCTAAGAGAAGAGATGAACTATTAGCGTCCATTTTAAATGGACTGCTTATGGTTTTAGAGTCGGTCAAGATGTATCCCTTGAAAATGTATATACAGGAGACAAGCACACATAAAAAGAACACAAGATTTAATTATAATCTAAACTATGAAATACTTGTGATTAAGTTATGCGTTGCAACGTTGAAAGGGTACTTCCCCACGTGCTCAGAATATTTAAAAATATTTTTTGACTAAATCATTTATTCAATCGTTCTATTCAGGACAACAATAATAAGATAAGTAGTCGTTCATTCAGAACTCAGAACTTCAGTTCTAATATAAAACTTTCTTACTTTATACATAATTACCTTTATGACCAAAACGCCAAATCCAAAAAAATTTAATCAGTTCTAATATAATTTTTTTTATTTTCTTACTTTCTTGCATACAAGTATACAACAAAAAATTTAATCAGACGATTGCATTCTTCTAGATGCCTACTTACCTGGATTGCGATTCTGACAAGTGTGCTTCTGAACAAATCGATCCCACATGTACCAGATTGTCGAGCAACAGCTGGTGTACTATCTTGCAGAGCAGTGATCAACACAGGCACAATATCAGGTAAGAATTCCACATGCTTCAATCCAACACCACTGACCATCCTACATTAAAATACTAGTCAATAAAAGCAGCCAAACCAAGTTTCCTGACTCTTGAGGTGAAAGGAACCAAACATAAACTAAGATGTCTGCAAATTTATGACTCGACAAAAGTTTCAAACAAGCTCATTAATAACTTTAAGCCCACAACCCCCCCCCCCCCCCCAAATAAAATTACGCACTCGCCAGCAGAATATAGCTCTAAAGAAGAGAGAGGAGTATAAAGTATAAGAAGCTAGTTTCAAACTTCCGAGTGTTAAACACTTTTCTAGGGCAATATAAATGCTAAACAAGAACGAATCTGAAGCAGCAAGTGCATCAATAATTACAAAAAGGTACATTTAAACACAATTCGGGTTTAGCAATTGACTAGCAATATAATTGCCAACATTCTTACATGGCACACCTTATTATCTTACTCCAAAAAACTAGACTTAAATTAATGTTTAAAACAAAAACTTAACACCGTGAATATTTGCTCAAACCGCATCCTTTACCTTCTTTTTAAAGAAACGTAACTACTTACAATCCCAATGCTTCCTAGTACTAATGCAAATCGAACTAATACACACACAAATATCTATACTGACATAAAAACAAGATCACATTACAAGCGTATGACAAAATGAATTATGAATATTTAATTTGATAAAACATACGCAATATAATACTGATATATATACACAAGATTACATTACAAGCGTATTACAAAATGAATTTCTAACAATTAGTTTGATAAAACATGCTCTATAACAAACTAATATATATGCAATCTCGTCACTTGTGCTCAGCTATATACCGTTGGAACTAATTGTTATCAAATGTTTTGACGCTAAAATGTAATCACCATTACACGACTCTCTATATGCACCACTACACTAGAGGCACATTCCAAAATGAAAATAGAACAATTAGTTTGATAAAACATGCTCTATGACTAACCAATATATAAACAGACATAAAACTGTTCTTCCTCAAACACAACTTAACATATAGCATTACGTTACAAGCACATTCCAAATGAATAAGGAACAATTAGTTCGGTAAAACATACTATATAACAAACAAAAACAGGCTCGTGCTCAGCTAAGAACAGTGCTCGTGCTAAAACTAGATGTTCTCGAGCTAAAACTATTTATATACAAATACATTACAAGCACCTTCCAAATTGATTCAGGAACAATTAGTTTTGATAAAACATACTCTATAACAAAATAAAACAGGCTCGTGCTCAGCTGAAAACATTGCTAAAACTAACTGTTCTCGACAATATATATACAATTACATTACAAGCGCATTCGAAAACAAATTAGTACTAACAATTAGTTCCACAAACATACTAAATAACAAACTAAACAGGCTCGTGCTCAGCGTTCTCGAATTAAAACTGACTGTTCTCGATAAAATTAAAATGTAACCGTAAACGTATACATACAATTAAATGACATTGAATCCGAAATAAATAAACAACAAAGAGTGTGGCAAAACATACTCAATAACGAACTTGCGAACCGGACTGGACGAGTCGGAATGGAATTGGAGGAGATGCGGAAGGAATTCGGAGAGTAATTCAGTATCGACATCGTCGGAGAAGATGTTTTTGAGGTGCTGTAAGGATTGGAGCTTGGAATTGAGGTCCCGGGATGACTTAGCGGAATCGAGAAGGCCGGCGACTTTTTCGCGCAGTCTGGCTGCCTTAATTGCTACCATTGCAGCTGCAGAAAGCCTAGGTCTGGGGATTTATTAAGTTTTAATGAAAATAGAGAGAGAGAGAGAGAGAGAGAGAGAGAGAGAGAGAGACCCTAGTCCTGGGGAATTATAAAGTTTTCATTCATGAAAAATAAGGAGGGAGGGAGGGAGAGAGAGAGAGAGTTCAGACCTGGACCTGGAGCGTGAATGCGAGTTTGTTATTGATTGCGAATGTGCTTTACGTACGTCGGGTCGGACCGGGTCCGGTCAGATCAGATCGAAATTTTTATATATTTCTTACTCCCGAATTTTAAAATGGACGAAAGTATGCCAAGTAAAAAATAAATAACATAATTTATATTCTTTTAATATTTAAAAGAAAAATAAATAAAATTGAAACTATTAATAGTAATGTTTTTCAAAAAAAAATATTTGTCAAAAATACCTATTTTTCAAATTCCTTTAAAAAAACATATTTTCGTATTAGTTTTGTAATTACCTTTGTTTCACCGGTAAATCTTTTTATGCTATCTTTTCAATCTTTTAAATAAATAATTTTAAATTCTAATTAAATCCCAATTGCATGTGTGATGCTCAATAAAAAGATTACATGATTTTTTTCTTATAAAATACAAGGACATTATTGTAACTACACAGCTCACGTTTGAATTTACAAATACACCCTTGAAATATTACATGTAAAATTCTTATATCCTCGGGGTTACCACCTGATGTGACACCCCAAATCCGGGGTCAGGAGAGTTGGTTGTCACGCGAAAATCCTCAAAATAAAACATCTGTTTAATACTAATCATTCACTTGTGATTGACCAACACTGGAAATATAACATCTGTGACCCCAAACATACCAAGATCTTTTAAAGTTATAGGGCTAGAAACAAGAATCCAAATTCCGTTAAATAAAAAGTTTTCCTTCTTTACCACATTCTCTTTGATCAAATCTTAAACCACTGGTGTAACTTCGATAAGAAGTACGCCAGGACAACTAGACTATAATATAATAATAATAAATATTAGAACTCAATTATATAAAATAAATCTTACACTAAATCCAGACATCCTGAGCCAAGTCATCTTCGAAATAGCATCACGCTTCTTCTCTTTCTGAACTGTGCTACGTCTCGCCAAACTACCTTACTGAAATGTTAAAATTTACAACAGCAAGTATGGGCGAAAGAAATGCTCAGCAAGCGTATAAAATTTTTTGATATAAAACCAGGATAAGTGGGGCATAAAATCAACTGAAATGTAAAATAATTTATAGAGCAAACTGAATCAACAACTTTGATATAATTCAAACCATAACTGAAATCATTTGGCATGTCATAAAAATGAATTATCTGCTAACTCACAATATATAATAGCCATTTTGGCGATATGGATTGGATATATATAACTGAAACACCATTGCCCTCTGATCAGGTTCTAAGGCAATGGGACCCTCTATACTCCACCGGTATTCTCTTTTTTTCCGTGTGTGTATAGTCCGGATTTCTGGGGTACCAAAAATAGGCAAGTAATGTTAGCCTATAGGAAGATGGAATGGTTACCATATCCTCCTTAAATATTGCTGGACCATGACAGCAACCATGGCCTCTTACGCTTAATCATTTTCCAATAAATATTGTTGGACCATGACATCAACCATGGCCTCCTACGCTTTACCATTTTCCAATCCAATAGAGCAATTTCCGAATTCAACAGGAAATGCTTAGTTTCACATACAATTCACATCCCTATTATTTACTACGATAATAAGGATATGAAGAGTTTATATTAAACAATTTCCCCACAACAACGGTACCAATATCAAGCAACTGTGTTCGCACAAAAATATTTAAGAACCACAAATAGCTCTGAAAAATAACTATTTGTCATGATATGAATAAATGAAACAGAAAATAAAAAGTGTATAGGATGATCAAGAAAATACTTGCCTTTGGTCCTTAGCTATTACGCAAAGTCGAAGTAATACAACTATCTTTTTCTTTCCATCTCACGTCATCATGTCCTCTGTTTTAATCATGCTTTGGTTTACGCTTTAGCGGTTGCCACTAGTCTGATCTGTCGACATCGAGCCCGCGCGTCTACAATATCTCTGTCGGAAGAAAATAATTGGAAATATCCCCTTTGAACATAGACACTTTCCCGGTGTTAAAACACCTCACAATAAATCCAACCATCCACAAACAATGTTGCATCCCTCTCCACCTTCTTCATTTAACATCGACTTATCTCCACCAACAACCTAAGTCAATACTCACTGATTAATCCTCGAATTAAACAAATAATCCTCGAGTTAAATAAATAATCCTCAAAACAGATATCTTATTCCCGAAAGAGAACGAAAATAACCAATTAACCTTCAAGACACGATTAATTCTCGAGACAATAATTAATCCTCGAAATAAGTCAGTAATCCTCAAGACAATAATTAATCCTCGAATTAAGTACATATATACTTGTCACGTAATCAATCAACACATAGCACGCATAGCACCTAATAGTGAGACACTAACTTAGTCACGTATACACATAAACTATTAATAATCATAGCATGCTTGCATATCATTACAAGTAAATAAGTCGAATAGATTTAGGTGCATATCATTACAAGTAAATAAGTCGAATAGATTTAGGTACAGGGCATTATTAGAAAATTTACAAATCACTAACAGATAATCAAAGAATAATAACACAAAATTCACATAATTTTTAGATGGCATATAACACGAAATTTTCAAAAAAATCGGTCTAACAACGCAATTCGAAACTCAACTGGACTAAAGAAATATTTTTAAAAAAAATTTAAATCACAATTTTGGAATAAAATCCAACTTAGGATTTTTAAAACATTTTCTAAAATTTCCGGGCAATTAACTATTTTTAAACAGAAAATTGATTAATTAAAAATTAAATAATCCTAATTAAATTAATTAGAATCAACTAATAATTAATTAATAAAATTATTTAATAAATGATTACATTTATCAAATAATTA
This sequence comes from Kitagawia praeruptora, assembly GCA_037693485.1. NCBI lineage: Eukaryota > Viridiplantae > Streptophyta > Magnoliopsida > Apiales > Apiaceae > Kitagawia > Kitagawia praeruptora. The sequence goes on from CM075346.1 coordinate 143,426,351, forward strand.
AATTAATTAAATCATTATTTGAAATTAATTAGTATAATTAAAAGTATTTAATTCTTAATTATTTTTGAATTAAAAATAAATTTTAAAATAAATTTTAAAAATTAAAAACTGAATAAAAAAATAAATTCTGAATCTTCAAAAATATTTTCAAAAAATAATTTTCTGAATTTTATAATTAAATTCAGAATTATTTAAAAGTAATTAAAAGTAAATAAAAGTAAAATAAATTTTTATTTTTATTTTTTTTTTAAGAAACCTTCTTCTTCAACAGACCCCCCAACCACTGCACACGCCGACGGCGTGCACTCCGGCCAGCTCCGGCAACTTGAAACGGGGTCTGTTCCTACAATTTTTAGCTTGCAATACGTTCCAAATCAAACCCACAATCTCACCACAATATCAAACGCATAAACCGACCAAGAATTAGTCGAATCCGGCGAAAAACGAAGCTTGTCCGGCGAGCTCAAGAATTTCTCGACGAACACGAAATCGTACACCAAATCACTCGTTCTATATATCAAAATGAAGCTTATGACTTCAACAATCTATTCAAGGCATCAAGAACAACAACCAATCAATCAAATTCCCAGAAATTCGAAATTTAAGTTCACCCCCACAAAACTCGTTTTGCTTAAATCGGGCATGAAAAATCAAATAAAAATCATAATTAAACTCCTGAGATTATAAGAAATCTATAGACACTAACCACATAAACAACAAATCATCATACAAGCAACACCAAATTCAAGAAATTCGAAATTAAATAAAAAAATAAAATTTTTGATCGAGGCATACACACATATAAAAACCCACATAAACAAGTAGTATATATCATGAGATTCAGTTTGGTTACTCATGTGAAAGATTTGGATCCCGAAATCACCTTCAAAAGGTTGTTTGATCTTCAAGGACACCAAGAACAATTTTCAGAGAATTTTCCAGAAAATTAAATTAGAAAATCTGATTTTCTGATTATTTTAGTAAATAAAAATAATTCAGATGCTATTTATATTAATCAAAAATTAATACCCCAAAAATATTTTTAACTCCTAATAAAAATCATTAAGCCTTAAAAATAATTTTTATGGGATAAAAATGTAAAATTTTTATTTTTAAACAAATATAATATAAATGCCAAAATTTCTCAAAAATTATGAATATTACAAAAATTACAACATAATGCATTTTTAGATATCCTACTATTATATAAAAATAATTTTATCAAAAACAAGGCCTCGGATACAATACAGGGGCTGGGTCCGAAAATTAAAATACGAAATAACTGTATTCTAAAAATATAAAAATTACAGAAAAATAGAATAAAATATTCTATGATACACAGAAGTCACATAACACGTATAAGATAATTTTCCTATTTAATAAAAATCATAACGCGTTTAAATGCATTAAAAATAAACTAACACACAGTAAAATCAACTAAAAGATATATTTTAATATAATAAATTACATGTAATTTTTCCGGTCGTTACACCTGAGGGTCCATTATTCTCTTTATATTATATTATTCTATAGTATAAATTAGTGATGTATGATATTTAGTCAACTCACTAATATGAACACAACCAATTGTATTGTAATATGATCCAACACTTCATTAATATGTACTCCATAACATGTATTAATGCACATTTCGTAGTGGAACGACTATTTAAGGATGAAACTATATTAACTAAAAATAAAAATGTTGCTACTTAGAAGTGGTTAAATAGGAAATTTTTAGCTTTGGATTAATTCAATTATGTTGTCGTAAGATTTAACTTTTTTAACTAATTACTTGTAAATGAAAATTCACAAATAATGACTGCAAATTATGGGGAAGTCGATTTCCACTTTTTATGAACATTTTACACAATCTCATACACTGACGTGTAACAACTTAAACACAAAAATGTTTCGGTATTAATTTTGCACACGCCAAACATCTTTAATATCAAAGTACTCATTTCACAACTAAAAAAAACCTCAATCTTGAATGGTTTGCAACGATAATCATCTAACTACATAACTCAAGTGCAGTTTCTGTACCCACGCTAAGTCGCCTATTATACGATCCATGTACTATCAGAAAGAAGACAATATTTCAGAGTTTTAAAAATTATGCTAGAAAATGATCCATACCTCATGCAGGTTTTCATGCTAGTTAAAATGTAAAATTTCAACAAGTGGTACATCAATACAATAATGTATTATCTCGTTTTTATTCTAATGAATAATAAATAGGATGCTTGTTATTCTTATAGGCGTAGAAGAAGAGTCATGAGACCCTAAATCACTCTTCAGAGACTTTTCACATTAATCAGAAAGTTGGTTATCTGAACTTGTTATTAATGTATTTCCTAAGTTTTTTAGAAGTTGTTTAAACAAGTCATCCTCATCTTTACTGTCATTATCATCTTGCTCTTCCTGATAAATCTCAACCTCATTATCACTCTCGTTACTCTCATCATTCTCAATGTCATTATTATAAAAAAATACACTTTTAAACGAACTCCTTTTTTTCAAATAATTAGAATCAACTATTTTGATCCCTTTGTAAGAACGATAGTTCATATATTCATACTATTTTGGCACGGATACCTTATTTTAAACCTATCGATCATGTGGCTTTTATCATTTTACCTCTTTTTCTAATTTGGTGACCCGCTATTACTTTTATCGTGTTGTACACCCGCGTTCGATTCTTAATCAATACTCTATATTTCAGATTTTATCATATTTTATTAAAAATAAATATAGCCCTACAAACAGGAATCTAATTGAGTTCAACTATTTTATCTAATCTAACACAAATCCATAATCTGGAATCTATTTTTATCCTATGTCTGGTCATTCCAACATCTATATAAGAACAGGTCTAAACAAAAATTTACACTATCAAATATAAACAAAATACGTTGTTGTAAAATTTGCATTGTTTTTGATAGGAGTGAGCAGAAAAAATTAAAATAAAATAATTAACCAAAAAAATCGATAAACCACACCGAAAAAAAAGGATAATGACCAAAATTACCATAATTTTCAAATCTGATGACCATAATACCACATTTGAAAAATACGCTAAAAAATACTAGCCAAATTTTTTTTTAATAAAAGGAATACCAACCAGATACGCTTTTCTCAATGGATATTTCGAGATACACTTTTGAGAAATGGATATCTCGAGGTACGCTTTCGAGAATTGGGTATTCATCCTATTTTTTATTTGAAATACGCATTATTTGGTTGGGTATTTGATATACGCTTTTCAAGACTGGTATTTACCCATATACCCATTCCAGTACTGGGTATTTTACCAAAAAAAAATTAAAAAAAATTCATAAAAATACATGTTTTCCAAAAAAAATATAAAAAAATAACATTTGAGATACCTAGTCTATAAATGGGTATTTGGTTAGTAAAAATGGCCAAAAACTTTGAAATGGTTATTCTTGTACTTCCATAGAAAATGGCATTTTTGTAATTTTTTTAAAAAAATTGAACAAAAAAATCAAAATTAATTGCTTGGTCTCGGTTTCGATTTCGGTTTCTGTTTTTAGTTGTGACCGAATCACAATATTATATTTATATATAATATATAACATATGTTTTTATTAACTCTGAACTAATTGGTTTAGTATTCATTTATATTAATAAGTATAATTCTATAATTTGTCACCATAAACTCTGTAAGATCATTATTGTATTAGTTTTAAATCATAATTTAACTTTTTTAAAAAAAAATTAAATTTGTAGTAGTTGTTTGATATAGATGTTAGCTTGATGATAATTCAAAACACTTAAACATATTTTGTATAAGTTTATAAATGTTCAATGGATGACATGTATAACAGCATCCGTTGAAGAGTTATCAACGAATAAGTTCTTTTGTTACATGTATTGAAATACTCAAGTTATCAGTTGAGAATACAGTTGATAGATTTTATAAGTCATGTTGACTATCAACGAATGTACAGAATATGTTAGCTAATTGTGTATAACATGTGTTTTGTAATTCTGTATAAGTTAAAATGGTATCTCAACGGATAAACAATCTACATCAACGGATAAGGCTCGTCAACGGATTGGGTTTACAAATCATATGGGTTGACGGAATCTCAAGGTACATGAAAGCCAGAAAATGGAGAGCTCGAAAAAGAAGAAACATTCATTTTCTATACAAGCAAATTGGATGATATTTTCAAAGTAAATTCTATCAAAGACAATTATCCAATTTACTCACATGAAGATAATGAATGAAGAAATATGGTTGTTGGACCTAGAATATTGTAATATTTTTGTAACAGCATGACCCAAATGAATTATATTATACCTAAATGTCAATATATTTAGGAGATTACAATAAAATGCTGGTGAGTTTTACGATTTAAAATAAATGGATTGGGAAAATATGATTTTGTGATGGGCTTAATGGACTCTATCATTTTGTGCTCTATAAATTTTGGAAAATGAAAAGGTGAGCCGAGGGTGCCATTTTTGTGATGTGAATTTTAAGAAAGTTTATTAGAGTTATTAATGAAGCATTATTAATGATATTTAATGGGTAGAGATAAAATGATGGAAGTATAAATGTAACGTGGCTCTCAAATGAAAATGAGCTAATGGGGTTTGTGTGTATCTTTTATAATGGGCTAATAAGGTAATAGATTGGGCTATTTTGGGTCATTGAGGAGACGTAGTGGACTTGTGAAAATGATTTGGGCTTACAAATGAAGTGGTGATGAAGAGTGGATCAAGCCATTTAATTTATATACATAAACATGGGTTATGATTTATAGCAATGGGCTTAAAGAGAGATTAGTGAATTGGTTTGTAATTATTAAATTTCTTATTTAGAGAATACATGCATTTATTATTTTAGATACTTGTATAATTTGAATTAAAAAAAATGGATATTTAGAGATAAATATTTGAATGTGCTTAATTGGGTCGGTTTTGTATCCAATGGATCATCAATCAATCTATTATAATAAATTTGTGCTAGTGAAGCATATCCTGATATTACCAGTTTACCCTCCTCTTTTTTTCATATTGTATTATATTTAAGGGCTTTTCTGACTTTTCCGCTTTAAATATGGGTAAATGGGTTGGATCTTGGATTATCCAACATACATGGATATGATCCAATTAATTCTTCAGTTAAAAAAGAACTACAAAACAGCTATCCAAAACTTTACCCGATATTCAATTGGGATCAACCCACATGACCCGATAATACCCAAATAAACTTGCAATTGAACAGACGCTACAATCACGGAACAGATTTGGCAATGGCGATAGTAAGTTCCAATTTTCACTCCTGCAAGTTTGAAATCTTACCCCGTTTTCAATATGTATTCAAAATTTGAATGAGTTGTATCTAAAAATTAGCATAAGCAAATCATATTATACAACCTGATCTCATTTTTCTCTAGCATCCGGATCTCATATTTTCTTCCGTTCATACATCATATTATGTTGTAGTTCATGTTTTCAATTTGTGATATTCTTATCCTTAAAAAATTTTCTCACCTTTGTATTTGATTTGCAGGTGGTTCATGAAAGTATTTTGGACGATATAAGTATTTAGGTCCTAATCGAGTTCCCCTTCTCCGGTCGAGTTACCCTTCCTCCAGTATCGTCGTGGTATTTATAAAAAAACTGGTAATTTTTCATAATATTTTTCGTCTATGTAATCATAATTGTTACTAAATCTCATTTTTTTCATAGCTTGCTATTATTTTACATGAACATATAATAACTATCTTACATGGATATCTTTTCTGCGCAATTGCTAATCTTACATGGATATCTTTTCTGCGTATATTCATGTCAGTTCACTCTATTTTGTTTATGGTGTTTTCTCTTTTCATTTCAATTCATATTCATTTATTGTTTATATTGTGTGTGCAGAAAGATGGATTTGAGGTAAAGAGAAGCATGAGAGTCTCGCAACTATACAAAATTGATCCGAATTCGACCTGCCATGATTATACATACGATATTTTGTATGTAATAGAAGCTGGAGTTTCAATTCCACCCATTATCTTTGGTTCCATTATCTTTGGTTTCAAGTATATATTGTTTTCATATTTATGGATTAGACTTTACAGATGGAGTATGTTGTACTATATTTCTCTGCGTAATTCAAATTTGAATACACCGATTCTTAATTTCTTCGTCTCCTTTCAGCATGTACATTGTGACTTTTTATTTATGATTTATATATTTTCGGCGATTTTCTAATCTGACTATGATCTTTCATGTTTTTGTTATATAGGAACACATTATAATGGCCTCTATTTTATTGGATATACGCCTACGCCATGAAGAACTGAATGATAATGTCGAGATCGGTAACAACCTTTCCTTTTCTTAGTTGCTTTTTATGGATATATAGATATATTTAAAAGTCTTTATATTTTACATATGCCAATTTTATATGCGATAAAATTAAACCGGATGTGTCTGATTTTCATTATGCAGTGCTCATGTTTAATGAAAATCCTACAAAGGTAACCGTGAATTTTGAAAAAAGTGACAACTACATTTATAGTATGTATGTCTTGAGTAATTTCACTTCACTTCTTAAGAGTACGATGGCCGATTGTTGAATCATTCTAAATTTGCTTCCAATCTTACCTAATTAATCAATATTGAAATGCTGGTGCCATGATTCTAAAATTATGTTTTTATTTTTGTTATGAATTATACGTGTAATTAAGTGCTTAATTCTTTTCTTTAATTGATATGTTCTTTTCTTTGTTTTATATTTGTTTTATTTTTCTCAACTTTATTGAGAGTAATTATATTTCTTTGATTTGCACAGCTTTATGTATCGATGCTGATGAATCTTCGAATTTATATATGTATTTGACAAGAATCTTCTTCTCCTTCAGTCTCAAAATTTCTTTGTAGCAGAATTTTCCTTTTTGCCTTTATACATCTGTTGTGCGCTTCACTTACTGTGGTTTTAATAAATTTATGCAGTATCTAAATGCCAAATTGGTCATCCTGGTGACAACTCAACATCATTTTCAAATTCAAGATTCTCCAACATGGAAAGTGAAAATAGTGATCCAAATTTGCTCCATTCAAAAGTGTACTCCAATGATAATTTATCTGGCCATTCTAAGATGAAGTACACAGCCACACTATTCAGGTTAATCCAGACTTTCGCAATCCAGTCTAATATATGACTATGGTCTTAATAACACAATCAAATTCTATGAGATTTTTTGGGTTGTATTCACGTACCAATCTAAGTTTTTACTGGGGTCTTGGATATATATGAATTAGAAGTGAGCTTACATTTAGTTGAACATATTAGGAACCCAATATATTAGTTGAATTTATTCTTTTGCTTATTCAGTCTAATATATTAGTTGAATTTAATCTTTTGCTTATTCAGGTTCTTTTGTCACACCTTGATCATTTGGAGCAACAACATGCCTAAGTTTGAACCTTGGGTAATCATACCAAAAAACTGAAGATCATACACTTTTACAAGGAATGGAAAAAATCAAACAGGCCTTATCGCTAGCCTTGGGAGCTGGTCAGTTAGGTGAAGGAAGCAACTTCCCACAAGTTGCTAATGCAATGGAGAGGCTGGAGGCTCAGATGAGCTTTGTCAATCAGGTAATTCTAACCTTAAATTTTATCATCCTTAACACATATTATTACTTTTCCTATACCCTTTTTGTTTTTACTGTAACTCAAACTATATAAACTATTTGGCATGCATGTGTAAGTGCATAATGTATATGTGTGTGGATAAATTTCTGAGAAATTTCCGCATTGATATAGTGCTCTTCAGCGTTTTAATGGTAGCACCGTTGTTGACAATAAACTGGTGTCCTCTGTTTATAAGGTTTTAATTGGAAGTTGGACAATATTGTCTAAGCTTATAAACTGTGTTATAATTTGTAAACTCGCGGTCATGGACTCTGGTGGCAAATCGTACACCTTTCTAAAGAATTTCTGAGCTTTGGTCCTAGCAAGTTACTCTGTAGAGGATGCTCACTGTAATATCTTACACCGTATATTTTGCTAATCCACAAGTTTTAAGGTGAACATGCACATCCATATTATACCTTAATTTGTTTAATTATAAATGTCAAATTTATACATGTTTGCAAAAAATCTTGATATGAACGATTATAGGTAAATAATGGAGACTTCAGATCGATGTGTACAGAAATTGAAGCACATATGCAGGCAGAGAAGGAAGATATGATCTTTGGTTTGACCCTTCTGATTAAGTCATGCTTAACTTTCGTTTGCAGCATTGCTTTACCAAAGGATTGTGCCTAAAACAGATGACGACCACTATAATTAATTGCTACATTGCAGAGGTAATTCAGAGGTAGACTAAATTTCAGTCCAGTAAAACAATATATCCATATCAAACCACTACAATTACCACTGTATGTATTAGATTTTTATTTGTTAGTGTCAAAATTTAAATATTTTAATTTGTCAACTGTTGTTTGATTTATCTAAAAGGTAGCCTTTATAATTATGTGATTGTTAAATTTAGGAAGACAATCATGGGGTTGAGGATCTATCAAGAATGATGCAAGTCAACTAGGAGATCATCAACAGTGGCATCAGCTTCATCTCAAGCAATACAAGCTTTAAATCTGAAGACAAATGAAATTATTGATCATTCTTATGGTTCACATTGAACTGGTCAGCAAAGCACAATTGCAGGTATTGAAGCTCAGATGCAAGTCATATACTACATGTTAGGGAATTAATATGAATCCAAACGAACATTCCTAGATTTTGCTAATACTTATGTTAAGCATTTAGAATTTGGATTTTTCGATTATAATGAGTTTTTCCTAAAGCTAACATTACCAGTTTAGGTAATTATTTTTTATGTTAATAATTATAGGAAACCAAAAACCAATCATCCACGCCTCCATTCGGTTTAAACAAGGTAACTATAGGTATTATATCCTTTTTAACTTTTAACTTTAGCATAAAGTTTATACTTAAAATGGTGATGCGAGGTAAATACGTTAATCGAGATTATTGTTGCAGATAGTAGAATCAGAAACGTCAGGCGTGTAAGATTGGACTCCGAATTTATCGAGGTATTGCAATTATTTTTATTTTTTTGTAAAATATATTCATAATAAGGAAATATACTCACTTTAGCACTTAAGTATCAGGACGTAGTTATGCTTTTAATGTGTTAAATAGGTATGGTAATTTAAAGTTATTTCACACCAAATCAACTTTTTTTTAATACAAGAGAGAAAAGCTCCGTTGACAACAAATGGTTATGTATTAAAGGACAAAATCTTGATTATAAATTAAAAGATTAGGTTTACTCTTGCAAGAACAAACTAATAGGTTAGCTAACAGTCTTTGCATATTTGTTGGTAGAGGTGTAGACCCAAAGAGTATGATTAAAATAAATGTGAATGATAGTAATTGATAATTGAATCAAGTCTATGCCCCAGGTATAGAGAATACCTCACTTTTAGAGAACTACGTGTAGAGACTCAGCAAGTACAGACTCCATACACCAGTTAAAAACTTAGACTATCAGATAAAATTAAGATAACACCTTCTCCTCCTGTAACTTATTTAGCCTAGATATCGAGGAATTTTGCTAAATTCGCTTGCCAACTAAATTTATATCTATGGTAGAAATGTCGTCACTCCATCACGACATTAGAAGATTCGTCTAAAATCAACAACCTTTTAGACAAGCATAAGCTTGGAAAACTCCTCAGATATGGCGCCTAAGTTTACTATGTGATAAACATACAAATAGGACATATGCCTTTAATAACTAATGTTATTTGTCTGGAGCATTAGTGCATACCATGGTCACTCCCACAATTGTGTTTTCGTTGTATGAATATATAAGATGGTTTTATAGAGTCCAGAGTTTTTACGAAATGATTTTCGCAAATGCAATATTTTTGTTCGCAACTTTCCGGATATCATATCTAATGCAATTTGTTTCTTGACAACTTTGCAGCGATGACTGACGACATATTAAGCACTAAAACACTGCTTATGTACACTATTATTCAGAATTTGAATATACTAACTCATTTGATTTAACTAATTAAATTGTAATAACAAGATCAGCTAGAAGATTTAAAGATGAAAGGTTGGTGTTGTGATCGCCTAGATGCATTCACCTTGCTCAACCACTGCAGAATAGGAGTGCCACCCGGTTTCTTTGATTTAGTCCAACAAATTATCAATAGAAGGAAGGACAGGCGTTGACAGTACGTAATTTGCTATAAGTACCCAAGAAGGAATATGGCTGTGTCTTATCTCGCGAGATTTGGGTTAGAGAAATTAACCATTTTTTTGCGTTCAACAAACGAGTGGGGATTCTGTAATAGATCTTGAATTTGTCACGAGTCTTAGTTCATTTAGGTGGAAATTTTGGAGAAATGGTGGGAGGTGCACAGGACATGTGTGAGATTACAATTTTTTTTTTGGAAGATACATTTGAGGTGGGAGCTTAATATGAAGAAGTCTCTGACATGGAGTTTAGTTGAAAGGGATCTCCAGACATACTTGGTGTTTCTTCTCTGGTCGTTGCTACCTGTTGTATGTTGTGGTCTTATATTTTGTGTAACGTTGTATGTTGCAAGAACACATGTTTTTAATTATGTATATTGTCAATATATTATTTCAAATAAGTGTCATCAATTGAATAATTAATAAAGAAAAGTTTATATATTATTTGAAAAGTGTCAAGAAAAGGTTAATATATATTATGTATACATTACTACTTTGTTTCATATGATACTTAAATTTAGATAAATACGTGAAAATATAGTAGTTATAGGCCTAGAGGTTTGTCATAGAGGTTTGTCTTTTGCATGGTTGTTACTTTACAAAATGGCCTGTGCCCGGGGACGTTCTTTTGTTATCGATGAATCTGGTTGTTCAAACAAAATAGAATACTCAATTTTCAAAGTTCTTTTGTCAAAAAAAAAAAATTCAAAGATCTGGATGCTTTCTTTATTCACTTATATGACGATATTATAACTATCTATGCTGTGAAATTATACACCTTTAATTATAAAATATACATATTATTAAAATTTATTTTATATATGTGCCTACTTAAATCATATTTTTCGTATATTATATCCAACAAAATAAGCATTTAAAATATGAAAGACCAAATATAATTCAATTAATTATATTTTGTGTATAATGTATTATTCAAAATTTGAAATGTAGTATGAGGACTGCATATTTGACGCGTAAATTTTTGATTAAGTACTCAATTTTTTTAAAAAACTATTTTAATAAAAAATTAGTGGTGATAAAAAATATAATAACTAATTATAGTTATTTTATTATATGATAATAAAATTACTAGGTTATATATTTTTTATCCATCTATGTTTATATTAATTTATACAATTTGTATCTTTTTGTAAGTTATTTTTTAGATCGAACTACGAGAGTGATTTATTTGATAAATAAATATGATTATTTTTTTCATAATTAAATGTATACTACTCTACAACCTAATGTAATTTGAAAAAAAGAAGTAAAGAAAGTTAATGTATGTTTTGATAATTTTTTTTTCAAATTGTTATGTTAATTTAATTAATTTAAACGAGTCGAAGTGTCACCGTGAGACGACGCCGAGAAATTGTTTAAAATATTATACAATAAATAATTATCAATATTATTAAAATTAATTGTATTATACATACATTTTTTTAACTAAATTAGAATATTAACTAAGTACAATTAATTTAGATTTTATGAAATTTTTGTTAACTAATTTTATTTGAATCGTAGCTAAATATTTAGTATTCTATCATATCCACCATATATTATCTTAAGAAACTTCATAAGATTAACTAAAAATCTTATCCAAGATATTAACTGAAATTATCTTACCGTAAATGATAAGAAATTTTAATTTTTCATTTTAAAAACTTAAGGACCGTACAACATAATAAACTATTAAATTATAAATTTTCGAGTTTTTACATTTTTCGTTAAATTTAAACTGTAATTTTCGATTTATAAAAAAAACTTAATATATGTTTTGACAATAATTTTTTTTCCAATTTGTTACATTAATTTTATTAATTAAAAGGAGTCGAGGTGTCGCCGTGAGGCGACACCGAGAAATTGTTAGAATATATTATACAATAATTTGTTGTCAATATTATTAAAATTAATTATAGGGCTTAATGATCCTATAGTTAAATATTAGAATCTTAACTAAGTATAATTAATTTAGATTAATTTTATGAAATTTCTGTTAACTAATTTATTTGAATGGTAGCTAAATATTTTGTATTCTCTTATGTCCACCATATATTATCTTAAGAAACTTCATAAGACATATATTATCTTAAGAAACTTCATAAGATTAATTAAAAATCTTATCTAAGAGAATAATTGAAATTATCTTACTATAAATGATAAGAAATTTTAATTTTTCAATTTAAAATTTTAAGGATCGTGCAACATAGTAAACTATTAAATTATAAATTTTAGAGTTATATACATATATTTTTCGTTATATTTTGACTCCTCGATTTATACAATATACATATTTTTGTGAATCATTTAGTTTTAGAGGTACGAGCGTGGTTTATTTTTTAGAGGTTTGTAAATAAAATTAAATTGTATACAATATAAATTGTTATATAAATTATTTAAAAGTTAATTTATTGTTTTTATTAATTTAAGCGAGTCGAGCGATGATCGTGAAATATGATAATTGTGCATAATTTAAAATAAATTTAAATATTTTAAATTATCATTTTACTTTTTATTTATAGTTTTAAATTTATTTCAATGAAAATTTAAATTTAGTAATAAAAATAAGTGACAAGCAACTTTTTTAATTTTACTTCAATTTTTAAAATTAAAAAAATAAAATATATCCATGTGCATAGCACGGGCATATTACTAGTATAACTAAATAGGTGCTAATGAAGAGAATGGAAGATTTTACCAAAATATCCCTATTTTATGCTTAATTTGGTAACTTTTCTATCCTAAATGGGTTAACGGGCTATCCAACTCTAACCCAACTTACTAATACCTACTCCCTCCATCTTTTTCATTTCTTTACACTTTCTATTTTTGGCTGTCCATTCCATTTCTTTACATTACTAAAAATAGTAACTTTTAACAATAAAATACATTATTACATCCACTACTTCATTCCACTTTTTCAACACTTTACACTATTACACCCACTACTTCATTTATTTTAACAATAAAATCACTATTACACCCACTACTTCATTTATTTTAACAATATTACATCCACTATCTTGATCTCCGTGCAAAAAGCAAATGTAAAGAACTCCAATGGACGGAGGGAGTATTATTTTACCAGCAAATATTGATAATCGGGTTCTACCCGGTGAATCAAATACATATACACACACGCTTTACATAGCATCATATGCAGCTCATTCAAATTCCTAACTATCCACAATTTCAGCCTAGATTTATGAAACTGTTACTTTCAATCAAGCTTAATTAGGTATATGTTCATCTTCTCATCATTCTTGATTTCAAATTTCATGGTAACATGCCTCTCATGTTTTCGTTTAATTTATCAAGATGGATTATGCCCATCTTCTCATTCAAGGAATTAACATCTTAAAGTGGAGTTTTAATGTTCAATCTAAGCATTAAGTTTCATGGCTACGGGTCTCTTCTGTTGTGTTGTTAATGGATGAAAATTCATAACGACTTGAATTGTCTTACACCAAACGGGTTAGTAACTCTGATTATTGATTATCAGTAGAGTAATCGATTGTTAGTTGTTAGAATTACTTATTAATCGATTAAATTATTCAGTCAATCGCATTTGATTTCTACCAGTGGAATTTTTTTCATTCTATGATTGTTGTATTTTGGTGATGTTATTTTCTGCTTAAATAAATGTGAACTTCACTATTTTCTTGATGAGAGGACTTTTTGCACTATTAATTTGATTGATTTTTTTTTTTTGACAGGTTGCAAGAGTGTAATGTTGCCTAACGGAAAAACTCTCTCATTTTTCGTCATAATGTAATGAAGTTTTTTACACTCTTTATCTTATAACTAATTCTTATAATTTTTGTAAATTTGTTTATGGGTTTTTGTAGAGTTGGAAAAGTTTCTTCAGTAGCATGGTCGTGGATATAATGATACGTTTAAAAGGTGAATTGTAAGCTCACTTTTAATTTTACATTTTTTTAGTACTTTAAATTTTTTTAGATTCCATGTCCTCCCGAAATGAAATGTAAGTTTGATGTTGATAAATAATTTACACAACAGCTTTTAAGACGGTTGTGGTCAGTAAAGTCTTTGGCGACAAAAAAATGGGATCATTCCATTGTCGTTCTCTTCAACAAAAAAATGGTACTTACATGAATTATATGTTTTTTCATATGCATTTTCATATTGCTTAATTCAATTATAGTATCGGACAGGTTGTTAGCTTATTCATATTGCTTAATTCAATTATGACATTTGGCACATTGTTAGCTTCGTGCATTGGACACTTAATTGGATTGGTTAGTTCATATTCATATATATTTTACAACAGATTAATTGATTTGTTTTTTATTTTCAAACCTCTGAAGCCAATGTCTCTTGCAAATGCTTATTGCAAAGGTCGCTTTTCGGATTTTTTTGTAAAACTTTATTCCATGTCCTCCTAAAATGAAGTACATGTTTGATGCTGATAAGTACTTTACACAACAGCTTTTAAGGCGGCTGAGGTGAGTGTAGTCATTGGCGAAATCGCCATGGTATTAACTAATGCAAGGGGTGTTCATATAATCGAACAATTGTTGCATCGATGCACTATGATGGTAAAGTTCCATATTATAATTCCTAATGCACTCCAATATAGCATATAATTACAAGTTCGGTAATGTATATTTATTTTTCAATTTTTTTTATGTCCATTATATTTTATGGGCCCTTCCGACATGTATTTAGCTAGAAACTTGATATTTTGGTCGTGCTCAGTTAGGGCCTATTGTGAAAATTTGAAGTATCATCACAAACTTCATTTAGAGTATTAACGACCATTATATTTCACTACAGCTTTGTTCGCTTTGCAACTTTGTTCACGTTCTTTGTATTTCGTTAGTAAAATTTGAAACACGGTTATTTTTTAAACTTCTTATATATGCAATCTCTATGGAAATTATGGTGATTAATTAGAATAACCTACATTATCTTGCCCTAGCCAAATTAAGGAAGGATGGACAAGTTTCAAAAATTAATTGATGTGTAATACTTTAACACATTCATAATTAGCTTACAGTGTCTCCAACAATTGCCTGAATACTCTGTAGAATACCAGTTCATTTATTCTTTAAGATTTAGGCACAAAAATACATAATAAGAAATTAAATGTAATGTGTTAAATTCAGCCATGGAGGATACACAATAAGCCAATGGCATTTTTGCATCACTCAAATATCATTACTTCCAGTTCTTTCCTTCCATCCAGAAACTTACAAGCCAGTGGCATTGTAAGTGTTAAGTCAAATCAAACAAGTCAATTAAGGCAGAATTTCTTGCCAAAAGGCTAGGAAGATTGAGAAATACGTAGAGAACTACTAGGGCATATGTATCAAATGACAAGTCGATTATAAGATTCTTAGAAATTTCGTTACCTTCCGAGTAGCAGCAAAAGTGTCTAACTAAACATCATATAGTGCATTTCCACTTTGTGCCACAAGGAACTACAACAATCAAGCAGAGCCAGAAAAAATGGGAAAACTTTGTAAAAATTAAGGGCACAACAAGACTACAAAAAACAAATAAAATTGCAAATAAATCAAACCAGTCATTTGATATATAAATAATTTCTATATTGTATTTGTAATTTAGTTGAAGTCGATTAGGTACCATTTGTTGTAGTATAATTTATTTAAATGGCATATTGTTGATTAATTTTTTGTGTGATAGGTTGCAAATTTTATCTAACTTCCACTACACGAGAGCTATTATTAGGAAGATATGTTGAATGCATCCCCAGATATCTATATTAGTCTAAAGGGAATTCATAGAATATGTGATAATTGATGGATATGATATTCCTATCAAAACCGAGTTTATGTTAAAGCACGGGTTATAGATAGGGACCCATTATGTTTTGTACAGTAAACAAAACTAATATAATTTTTTGGAAATTTCATTTTCGTACATGTATTTTTGTTTTACGGCTTAAATGTATTTTTTATAATTTTCTTAGTTTGTAATTTGTAGGCATGGAGATTCTAATTATGTTCAGTAACATGGACTATGGAGCATGTATGAGTAGATAGACAAGGTAAAATGATAATTAAACTTTTTGGATTCTAATTCTAATGTGTCGAGAATGGAAATGTGGTTACATTTCTAAAAATATTGAAGGAATGACATTTTGTTACTTACTAGAATGCGCATGTTGGTTTTCTACCAATTTTTTAGTAAGTCTTTTCCCAGAATTTTTTTAAACCTTTTTAGTACTTTCTATGCAAGGGTCTGTATTCAATAGTGTTTAAGGTTTCATACTAACACCACCACTAATGAAAATCAATATTTACAAATTAAAACCAATGTTATTAGATTGTTAGACACTTTCTTTGGATTTTGTAACTTTATGTTTTTGTTGTAATTGCTTTAGCAACATTCAGTCTCTAACACATTTTACGACTCATCATGAAGTGATGACAAAAGCAACAAACATGTTATGCTTATGAGGTAGCCAATGTGATATATGCCAATGTTATGCTTATAAGGTAGCCAATGTTCTTACAATTCTGACTGCATTTTGTTTATTAGTTAATCCTGTTCTGCCACAATCGGAATTGGTTCAAAATATTCCATCGACGCCAGGCCTGCATCCTTTTAAAGCATTTACCCTTTGAGCAATATTTTAGGTATGTTAATTTAAATTTTTTTATTTGTATGTGTTTTTGTTTTTATGACTGCATGTTTATTCTTATGTCAATTATTGGTATCTGTCTACTTATTCTTTTCTCTGTCTCATTATTTGGACTACAATACTATGTACATTTTTAAATTTGGGGAGCGAATTGATGAATTTTCATGAAATAGAACCTATCAATGAGGAGGTTACATTTCATGAAATAGAGCAGCCAATGTGTATTTTTAAGAAGATTGAAATAGACTATTTTATATTTATGATTGCGACTTGACAAAGTCTTGGTAAGGTGCTTGGATCCAACTTTATTTTTTTTTGTTTGAATTGCTTTAGTCCAATATTCAGCCTCTAGCACATTTTATAACTAACATGTTATGATTATGTGCGAAACTGATTTTTCAGGTGGCAATGGTTTTGACTGATCGCTATCTACCAAATGATGTTTTATTCTGCAACACAATGAAGTTAAGTGCTAGGTAATGCTTCTGTTACTAATAATGAAGCTTACTATCCATATTATAAATACTTATCATTCACCATCATGGCTCAGCAATACACTTGAAATATTGATACATTGGTCTCACTTGATAGATTAGTACACATGCCTCTTTTATATATGATATATGTATCTTCCAGAATTCATGCCACTTATATCTTTCGTAGTGCAGTAATTTTAAATTTAACAATATACCAGTGTTGGTATTTATGGTTCCATCTGCATTATTCTCATATGTACATGTAATTCTCAAATTTTATAATTAGTTTGGACGCAGTCTACAAGTACCCTATCTTGCAAATTTACTTAATGGTTATGTAGAGTGCCAAAACTTTCAATGAAAGAAATCATGTACTGCTTTTTTGTTCACCTTTATATTGTTAAATATATCAATGTCAAATGAGTATTGAGGTAACTTATAAATCAGAGGTGAACTCTATTGCAGGATGGCATAAATAGATCCTTGACAATGACTATGCAAAACAAATCAGACATTGATCTCACGCCTAGGTGATAAGTTCGGAAGGAGAAAAATAAAGCCAAGTTAAAAAAAAGCTTTTATTATGGACACAACCGCAAAAATAAAAGTAGCACAAAAGCAAATCATAAATATTTGGTGAATGAGATGAACAACTCGGATAGTACATACGAGGTACATATACGTTCTTGGTGAGTTGGAATTTTTTATTTTATGATTATGTAATTATTTGATTAGCTTGCTTCTAGAGTTCTTTTGAATCTTATTAACTGTATATAGAATATAGAATATAGAATGGTGTTATGTGGCTAATAGTTTCATCTATACATGGTGATTTGCTTTTTATCATATTTTTAGGCAATTGTAATTATATCTGATATCTCCAGAATGTTTAGATTCATAATGGTGTTCCTAAATATTTATAATTATTTAGGATCATACTCTTGATATATATTATTTCAATGTCTTTAGACTTTTCCAAACTACATGGCTTTTCGATATTATAATGGATTGAACATGCATCTGCTTATATGCTTGCTGTAGTAAGCTTTGGACATTGAGCCTCCTACAACTTTTATTCCTTGGACCTTCCATGCGCTATGAAGTTTAGAAGAGTCTGGCCAGTAAGAATTCCGGTATTACGTATGTACATGCAGCGTATCTCTTACTATTATGAGATGTATGCCATTGCGTTCTATTTATTCTGTTAATATATTGATAATCTGCTATGTTGCAGTACTTTGTGGCATGTTAGTTTAAATATAACCTTAAATTTTAAATGATGGTTTCCGTAGTTTAGGCATTAAAAATGTAATTTTGCTTTACTAAGTGAATTTTGTATGATTGTCATTGTGGAACTAAAGCTTCGGCCAGTTAAAAATTTGTTAGAATTCAATTCTAAAATTTTGTTAGTACATATTTTGTGTGAAAGTATGAGCAGTGTGCATTCAATTCCTGCACCCCAAGATTTCAGTTCAAAAATTTTGTTTTGAGACTTTAGTTTTGTTTTAAGTGCAATCACACAAGTTTATAGGGCTGTTATAATCTTTCATGTTTGTACTAATTATTCAATAAATTTCATTAATTAGTTTGGTTTTTTAGCCAAGTTAATATTGTTGTGGTTATATTAAGAACTACTAATATGAAGAAATACTAGAATGTACTGTGCAAGGCATTTTACAGGGGCTTGGTTTTAATGATATGCAGAGTCAAGAGAAGCTGGGTGGTTTGAAGCTGGCTATATGAAGTGATCAAGATGTGCAAGTCCCCATTCTTAGTTTTTGTTCATGGAAAAGTTCTTATGGAAATGGCGGACCAGCTTGATCAGAAATGGTGGGAAGAATTTGCATTCAACAGTTCAGTTTTCACTTTCAGTGCTTGATCTTTGTCTTCGCTAAAGGTGTCTGTTTTTTATTTTTTATTGTGTTTCATGGTTTTTGAATGTCTTTTGTTAGTTTTTAAGTTAATTTTTTTATTGTCTTTCATGGTTTTTGGATGGTTTTTGGATGTCTTTTGTTAAGTTATTTAGGGTTTGGGTTTTTATCAACAGGGGTTCAAAGTTTTAAAGCAGGCCCTTTTGTTCTCTTTGACCTTGTAGCTACAGTGCTATTTCTAAAAAAAACTACTAACAAAATAACATTTTTTTTATTTAAATTTCAAGAAAGGTGTTTGGAATGACCAAAATGTGGACTTATAAATTATAAGATGTGCAAAATAGTTTTATTACGTAAGTTTGAGAAATAAACATATTTCAAAATAAATGGTAAATGTACTTTTATTATAAAAATAAAAAAATGTAATACATACATAAACACCTATAATTTTCAATACACATCAGTGCAAAATTTTATTTTTTATATCAATATAAAATAGTAATTACCGAAAATGCTATATTTTTAAGTTTTTTTTTATTACAATTTTCCCATCTTCTATGGTTTGTAACTAAAAATAATTTATTTCTACCTCTTTCTAAAAAATAATTGAAGTTAATTTTGATTACAGTTAATTTTTCTTGCATTTAAAGTTGCATTTGATTGAACGAGTACAAACTATTATGCAACTAAACCAAAAATAAGTTACTAAATTTACCCGATTTCAATTACAAAACTAGCGTAAAAATCCGTGCGAGGCATGGGTAATATCTCGAAAATACTTTCTTGCACAAATCTGTACATATATCGAAATAATTTTGTAATTATTAAAAAATGTAAAAATTAATGTTTCGACTTTATCTTATATTTGCAGTATTTTTGTAATATTGCATATCGTTTTCATTAATTATATATAATTAAATTTGATTTAGTTTTATAAAATTAGAATAAATATTTTTACAAAAAAACAAAATTACTTTTTATTTTTAAAAGTGTATTGTTATTTTAACATATTAATGGTATATTTGTAAAATAATAAGACTTAAGTCATATAACAAAATCTCTTAGTTTTGTGCCTGAAAATTGTCTTACTCCTTTTTTAATATATATAAGTATATTAATATTTGTACACTTATATATTCATTTACACATTTTCAAGTAATATATTTATTGTATTATAAATGTTATATACTAATTAGTTAGATAATAGTTAAAAAATCAAATAAAAGATTACTAATATATAGTACTCACTCTGTTTCACCAAATTGTTAACACGAGTTGGTAAGAAAACTTAAAAAGTGAATAGAGTAAAAAAAACGGGTAACTAAGTTAATCACATCATTTCAATTTTTTTTTTGACAATCACACCGTTTCAATTAAATTGTAATGTGGGACCTGCGGGTTAATAATATGACTTAAAAAGATTAGTAGAGTGAACATAATGAAAGAAGAAGTAGGTAAATTAATGAGAATGCTAGACATATCAAAGTTAAAAAATGACATGTCATTTAAGAAGATAATAACAAATGAAATATTCTTTTTGAAAACGAAATTCTTAAAAAAAGTAATAGATCGAAAAGAGGATATTAAAATAATTATTGTGTAATTTAATAGTAGTTCTAGCAACAATATTCTTATTTTAAGAATATGTACGTAACGAATATTAAGATATAGTACATACAGTTTTTACTTATTTTTGTTCCAATTTTACGTTAATTTTTATGTGTTAATACTTAATTTAATTATTAGACTAATTTGCATATATTAGACTAATTAATTATATTAATTTTTTATTCGCCAATCGCAATTATAGTAACGAGTTTGAAATAGAGCTAAAAAATGAGTTGGGAATTTGTTGTGAGACGATGTCGAGAAAATATTATTATTATTATAATTTAAAAATCAAAGTTAATTTAAATAAAATTTACAAAATATTATTAGGAAAAATCAATTTATTTATAAATATAAACGAGGCGAGGCGTCGTCGTGAGACGACGCCGAGAAACAATTACAATATTTAATCAAATAACTAAATTTATTTCTAAAAATTTATAATATATAATTAGATAAGTGTAATTCAATTTCAAATATAATTGAGTTGAGACGCGTCTCATAGCTATGTCGAAAAAATCTTACAATATATTAATTTGGAAATATAAAAATTAAAAAAAATATATTTACTTAACTTTTGATCACATTTTATAAAATAAAGTAAATATAAATAAACCCGGTACGTAGCACGGGGCATAAAAATAAAACATTCGCATATTTGTGAAATATATCATTATATAAGATATATCAAAAAATTAAATATTTTATTATTTAATTAAAATTATATTTCATCTTTAAACGGATTTGTTGATTTTTTTTTCTTTTTTTTGCATATTTTCTGGAAAATTACTATACTTCGTGTGCGAAGCATTTACATATTTTTTGAAAATTTCTATACTCCGTGTACGGGCTATATTACTAGTATATTTAAACATTACAAAAAGATGAGTATTATGTAAATTTGACATAAGAAAATAAAAATGTTAAAAAGAAAAATGGATAACAAGAAACGTGGCACAAGGGAGAGAGAGTTGGTGGCAAATTTAGGCACACACGGTGGATGTTAGGCAAATATGATAGTGTCTACTTATATATTGAAGAGAGTCACATGTATGAGGAGATTTAAGAAACTATCTAAAACAAAACCTTCTAGTATACACCAAAATTTTTATACATCTGGCTTGATTTCCTCCGAGAAGATGGTAAATTCTCAGTCTCTCTATTTGATTGATCAGATATACATGTGTGCGTAAACTTGACCAACCTAAGTAGATCAATATTTGCAAACATAGTATATAAGTTATAGGGCTGTTGTAAAAATTAATTCGTACTGCATCTATTTGATGTCGGATCATAAAAATAATTACATTTTTGGAATCCTTGCGAAAAAATACATGATATAGGATCTTGAATCATGTAAACTGATTAAAAATGAGTGAAATAGGAATGGTCAAAGATTGGCCATGGTAGTTGACTGAGGAGAGAGAAACATTGCTGGTTTTTGTGAAGATGGTGATGACATGGCGAAATCTGATTGGTTGCAATATTGATATTAGTTTTTAATTTATTTGAGAGTTTAATTGAAGGAATTTGGAGAAGTGAATAATATGAAAGTTTTAGTAAAAAAATTTCTGGATTTAATGGTCAAATCAGATTTTTGGTTCGAGTGATAGAAAATTTATTTATATTTTAGGTATTTAGTTAATAGTGAAAAATAGCATATTTTGAGGAAAAATGTTAAACATGTTTAATAATTATGAAATTTTACAGAACATTTACAAGAATATAAGAAGAATAATCCGAATATTTGACGTGAGAAACTAATGTTTTGGGTTGGTTCTTGAATATGGATCTAGTTGTAACTTAATTAATTGATAAATAAAAAGGAATAATTCATGATATGATAAGTTTGTAGAATATTATGGCTATCATGCGATCAAATATTGTTTTAAGATGTAGGAGATGTAGAGATGGGGTTTATTGATTGGATTGAAATTTATGAGTAGGTTTGAAAGTGGTACGTAGCGGTGAAGATACACTACACCACAAATGGTCTTTGCCAACACTGAAAACCGATGTTGCCACGATAAATGTTGCCTTAGATGGTAAAAATCAATTAAAACTGATGTATGCCAACAACATACCAGATGTTGCCGTTCATGTTGCCTTAGATGCAATTTTTACCTCAATGCCAACACTTATATGGGTGTTGCCTTATACATCCGAAAAAATGTGAAAAAAGTTTGGGGAAAAAAGCTCGCTTGCTGAAAATTGAAAACCCGCTTAAAAGAAAATACATTGTCTAAGCCCGCTTGCACCAAAACTCACAAAACACTCTCTCCCCCATCTCTCTCTGTCTCTAACTCTCTCTCTCTCAAAACTCTCCGGCTGAAGCTATTGCTCTTTCATTCCAGTTTCTCTCTCTCTCTCAAAACTCTTCGATTCGAAGCTCTTGCTCTTTCACTCCGGTTCGAAGCTCATATATCTCCGGTCAAAGATCATCTTCGGTTCGAAGTTTATCCCCGTCTAATTAGTTCGTGTTATGTTTGTTTCTTCGTCTAATTAGTTCGTCTAATTACCTCCATTCTTAGTTTATAATTTACAAACCCTAGTTTTTGGTCCCTTTTTTTTTAATTTTGGGGGTTTACAAACCCTAGTTTTGGGGGGGGTTTTGTAATTTGGACTTTTTTTGGGGTTTGTTGATTCAGTTGTTGTATTTTGGTTTGCTTACAAAGGAGTTGTATGAGGTAAAAGACAGAGTTGAGATTTTGACGGCAAATTGTGGTTTTTTTTGTCTGTGAAGCAGAATTGTGGGTAGTTTTGTGTTTTTTTACTGTAAGAATTGCATAGTATATCTGCTATTTTAAACCATGTGTCGGTGAGTACTTTCTTTTTCAAGTTCATAGATAATGGTTTAGCAATGGAATGTTTTGATCTTTGCGACTAGTTGACTAAATTCGGAGGTTCAACTATTTTTATTTAGTGGAGATTTTATAAGTAGAATAATAGGCCTTCGGTTTATAGTTATCATTATTAACATATATGGTCTATCTATATTTTGTTCTACTTGATTACTCTTAATTAGTATGAGCTAAAGTATATATCTGGCATTAGATTGTTACTTAAATAACAAAATATCTAGTAAAATGACTCTTGTCAATTGTTGTTTTGTTTTACAATTTCTAAGCTTATAGCGCAATAAGTTACAATTTTTTAGGTTATTGAGCAAGTACTAAGCAACATTTATCTTGTTTGTTTTAATTTCTATGGATGTAGGAGGTTGCAGGGTGCAGATTGCAAATTGGAGAATGATGCGGACATCTGAAATGAATTGTAGGCACAACAGCAAGCCAGCAATAGAACTTGATAACTTGGAGCCCTTGTGTATTTTAATTTCTATTTTTGAACTAGCATACTACTACGGTAATGATGTTTGTGAACTTATGGCGACTATTGTAGACTTGTTTTAGTTTGAACTTTAGAGTTTAAACTTTAAACTCTCTAATTATCTGTTGTGATGGTGGTGATTAACCGTATTGGTCATTTGTTTTGATCACCTGGATTAAAAGAGTAGATGGCTATCCAGACTCAAAAATTATTTTTCTTAAATGGTGGTAATTATTTGTTTTGTTCATTTTAATATTAAATTGTGTTGAGTTCCATCCAAATTTGATTGGGCTAACAGGTATATTCTACTTAGCTTTTTGACAAGCCTTAACTGGTGTGCAGATGTATAAACTTTGTTAACTAATTATACAGAGAACCAGGTTAACTGGATAATGTCCCTCTTTATCCTCTTAATATTAGTTTAGGAATATGAACCTATTTTTTTAAATGATACTTGTAAACTTGTAGTATGCGCTTAAATTCACACTGTATGAGTTCACCTTGCATTTCTTGTTAGTTCTTTACGTTCTTTTTATAATGCATAGAATAACAAAACTTGCTCCTTTCCAGAAATTGGCTCTCGATGCATGCATTATCTTGTAAATTTTGGACCCACAAATGCAATCGTGCTTATTAATATTAATATTAATATTTGAGTGTATTAACTATTTTAATATAAATTTTACAGGTAACAGAAAATTTTGTGGAGTACTGCTTATTGAACACAGTTACATGGTTGACATGTTGTGGCACTCTGTTGATAAAAAATTACTAGTAAATAGTATCCATACAAGTTAGCATCAAATAATATGCATATTGCTTCATTAAGGTAACACTTTTTCCTTTGTACCTTCTGCAAATTGTTTAGAGTTACTTGTTTGATATCTGTCAAATGTTTCAGGGGAATTCCATATCAACAACAAAGTACAACTTATTGACATTTCTTCCAAAGGGGTTGTATGAACATGTGATTTTACATAATTTGCTTTAGCACAAGACTATAGCTTCCGATTCCAGTTATTTGTATTATTGTATTTGTTTTTCTGCCTTCTTAATTAATTTGTTTATGTTTACAATAACAGTTCAGGAGGCTGGCTAACTGCTACTTTCTTATGATCTCCTTGTTATCTTTCACACCTGTCAGGTATCTTTCACACCCTTTGTTAGAAAATGGAGTTTTTAGGGCATAATTATTTTATGTTCTTGATGTTAATTCCGGATTTTAACGATTGGAAATTGTTCCTTGATATGGGAACTTAAATTTTCATATATGGGTCTAAGTAATTTTCTTAGTGAAACCCATAGAGAAATGGAGTTGAAGTTAGTAGCTTGAATAAGCTTGAAATGAGAATGTGTATTTATCCCACATTGAAATAAATAAGGGGGGTTGTTGGCTTTATATATAATCACACACATGGGTAGTGTACAACTACTAAGGTGTATGATGGTGCATGGTGTTACTGTGTGCTCCACGCGCGCACACACACACACACACACGCGCCGCCGCCGCCCGCCCCGCCACGTCACGTCTCGACTCGGGTCGGGTCGGTCGAAGGGCGATTTGGGCGAATGTCTCGGCATCTCGCGTACGCGAGGCGACCTGGGCGAGGAATTTTATTGCATGGATTATTGATTTATTTTAATATTATAAACATGCTGTCAAGAGTTGGACTATACTCCTGTAAACTCTCGAGAGTAAACTTGCTGTCAGGAACAAGGTTGATTGTTTAATATAAAATCAGCTGTTACAGCCGTTTTGATTATATTAAATCAACCGTTTCATTCTAATTATTGGAATGGGAGTTACGTTTGGCCTCTCCTATAAATAGAGACCTAAGCTACTGATTGTAAATATACTGTCCACACCATACATTCTCTGTTCTCTCTATACACTCTGTTCTCCCTTTATATTCTGTACTCCACCAGTAGGTTTTTCTGGCGACTGAGGTGCTAGTCGAAGTCGAGTTTTCTGGTGACTGTGACCATCTAACTCGGAGCTATTTTATCCTGGAAGAATATTGCCAAGTCCTGACACAGTGTAAGTGGGGGCAATTATCTCTTCAAGAACAGTCAGGTTTTTCGTGCAAATCCTGACGACTCAGCTGTGTTACATATTTGTTTGATATACTGATATAGCTATGGCTACTGGTATGTCTTCTGTTCTTCCTTCGTTTTTACATTTACTGATATGCTTGCTTTTTACCTTCGTGTTTTGTTTCGTTAATTGTTTGCTTGGCCTTGGCTTGTTAAATACGATATATAACTGCCTCTATGTTGCTGTAGTAGTCAATATTTCCAACATTCTTGAAGAGATAATTGGTTATATAGTATTTAGCATAATGGTTAACGAGAGTGAGATTCCTGCTAGTGGTAGTTCGGTTGCATCTGCTGGGGTCATTGATTGGACCACTTACAGTTTTCCACAACCCGTTGAATTAACTGGCTTGCCAGAGAAATTCAATGGGGGCGTTGGCTTTTCTCGTTGGCAGAAAAGGATGAAGTTGTGGTTGACTGTAAAGGGTCTATGGCCTGTTGTGGAATATGAGAAGCCAGTTATGGATCAAGAGAAGGCTGAATCAGTTAAGAGTTATGCGAAGTGGGCTGAGAAGGATGGGGTTGCTAGGGCAGCAATTCTGGCTGCTCTAACCAACACATTGTTTGATGTGTACTCCTCTGATGCCTACACCGCAAAACTCTTATGGGAGAAGCTGGACCAGACACATAATACTGACTCACAAGGTCTGGAAAAGTATTCTGTGGCTAGGTTCCTTGATTTCAAGCTGGTGGACAATAAGTCCATGACTGAGCAAGTGCATGAGTTCGAGATGATAGTGCATGCTTTGAAGGAGTCTGGAATGGACCTCCCCGAAAAGTTTAAGGTGATGAGTGTGATTGAAAAGCTCCCAAAGTCTTGGGAAGAGTTCTCTCTCTCCCTGAAAAGACAGAAAGGAGAGATCACCTGGACCAACCTTATGCTGGACATCTCTGTACAGGAACAACACAAGTCCAAACAGGGACATGTGATGCCAACTGAGCATGGAAGTTTGAAGGTAAATGTAGCTACTGTAGGACAGAAAAGGAAGGCTGTCTCTAAGAAGGGTAATAGTAATAAACCTAAGAGTGACAAGGATAAGGCCAAGAAACCAAAGGCAAACAAACTATGTTGGTCTTGTGGGCAGGTTGGGCACTGGAGTAAGGACTGCCCTACAAAGAAAGCGAAGAAAGCCGAGGGGGTAGCTCAAGCGAATGCTGTGCTTGGAACCTCAAGTGGGCCTGTAGCGAACATGGTTGTTGGTGAGGCTTTGGCTTCTGAAACCAACGTAGACCGGTATGTTACCTACAACCCTGTACTATTTTCCACTTATCTGTCAAATGAATGGTTGATTGATACTGGAGCTAATGTGCATATTTGTGCTGACATTAGTTTATTTGTATCTTATCAACAGAGTCATAGCTTGACAGTGACGATGGGGAACGCAAGTGCTGCTCAAGTACATGGAATAGGAAACGTGGACTTGAAGTTTTCTTCGGGTCGTGTTCTATCCCTGACGAGAGTGCATCATGTTCCTGACATGCATAGAAATATAATAAGTGGTAGTTGTTTAGTAGCTAATGGCTTTGAAGTTTCTCTCAAATGTAATAAAGTAGTTCTTATTCATACTGGTACATTTTTTGGCAAGGGTTACTTGTCGAATGGTTTATTTGTGATAAATGCTGAACCCGTTTTGGGTGGATTGATTAATAATATTACTCCTTCTGTTAATTGTATTGAATCTTCTGATTTATGGCATGCTAGACTTGGTCACTTAAATTTTGGTGCTCTTAAAAATATGATGAACTTAGAGTTGATTCCAAAACACACTATAGAAAAGAATTCTAAATGTCAAGTATGTGTGTCTGCTAAACAAATAAGGAAACCTTTTCATAATATTGTTAGGGATTCAGACTTGTTAGATTTAGTACACACTGATATTTGTGAATTTGGTGGTGTGTTGACTAAGGACCAGTTTAGATACTTCATTACCTTTATAGATGATAGTAGTAGATAATGTTATGTTTATTTACTTAGACATAAGGATGAAGCACTTAGTAAATTCATTATATATAAAACTGAAGTAGAAAAACAAACTAGTAAGGTACTTAAACGGTTGAGATCTGATAGAGGTGGTGAGTATACGAGTAATGCTTTTAATGAATTTTGTGCAAACAATGGTATAGTTCATGAAGTTACCCCACCATACACACCTGAGTCTAATGGGGTTGCTGAGCGAAAGAACAGAACATTTAAAGATATGATTAATAGTATGCTTATTAATTCTGGGTTGCCTAAATACATGTGGGGAGAAGCTCTGAATACGGCTTGCCATATTCTGAATAGAGTTCCTCTGAAACACATGGATAAGACACCCTATGAGTTATGGAAGAGCAAGAAAACTAGTCTTAAGCATCTTCGTGTGTGGGGGTGCCTTGCTAAGGTACTTGTCCCTGAACACAAGAGAAAGAAACTAGGTCCGAAGACTGTTGATTGTATCTTTCTAGGCTATCTTGAGACCACTACAGCTATGAGATTTTTAGTATTAAAATCTGACATAGATGGTATAGTGGCAAACACGATAGTTGAGTTTCGTGATGCTACATTATTTGAGGATGTTTACCCTATGAAGACTGGTATGCCTCAAGATACTTCTAATGAAGATCCTACTCACACATCAAGTTCTATTCCTGATCATGTGGAAAAAATGATAAATGTGGGGGCGGAACCTAGTAGTAGCTCTACTCTTAAGGAGGTAGAGGAACCACGAAGGAGTAAGCGTGCAAAGGTAGTCAAGGATTTTGGAAGTGATTTTATCACTTACAATGTCGAGGATGAACCTTTAACTTTCCGACAAGCTATGGATTCTTCAGAGTCTAGGCACTGGAAGGGCGCTGTAAAGAGTGAAATTGACTCTATTATTTCTAATGGAACATGGGAGTTAGTTGATCTCCCTCCTGGGTGTTCTACTATCGGGTGCAGATGGATCTTTAAGAGGAAGTTGAACCCTGACGGCTCAATAGATAAGTACAAAGCTAGACTGGTAGCTAAGGGTTTTAAGCAAAAGGAGGGCATTGATTACTTTGACACATACTCTCCAGTAGCTAGAATGACAACAATTCGAATGCTAGTAGCATTGGCTTCCGTACATGGTCTTATCATCCATCAAATGGATGTAAAGACAGCTTTTCTTCATGGTGAACTTGAAGAAGAGATTTATATGGATCAGCCTGAGGGATTTGTTGCATCTGGTAACGAAAGGAAAGTATGTAAGTTGATCAAATCCATCTATGGCTTGAAACAAGCTCCTAGGGATTGGCATAAAAAGTTTGATGAAACTATAGTGCCGTTCAGTTATGATATTAATGATAGTGATAAGTGTGTCTACACCAAAGTTAAAGGTAGTGAGTGTGTCATCTTGTGCCTATATGTAGATGACATATTACTGTTTGGAACCAATATTGAGATTATTAACGAGACAAAAGCTTTCTTGAAAAGGCATTTTGAAATGAAGGATATGGGTGAGGCTAGTGTGATTCTTGGTCTCAAGCTGACTCAGTCAGCTGAGGGAATAACTTTATTGCAGTCTCATTATATAGAGAAATCTATACTTGAGAAGTATGGTTATTCACAGTGTAGAATCGCTAGTACACCCTATGATCCTAAAGTTGCCCTTGTCAAGAATACTTCAGGAGTACCTGTGTCTCAGTTAAGGTATTCTCAGATTATAGGGAGTTTGCAGTATCTTGCTAACTGTACTAGACCAGATATTTCATATTCTGTGTCTAAGTTGGCTAGATATACAAGCTGTCCAAACAGAACTCATTGGGATGCTCTTGATAGAGTACTAAGATATCTGAAAGGCACAATGTACCTAAGTTTACACTATAGGAGATTTCCTGGTGTACTTGAGGGGTACAGTGATGCAAGTTGTAGTCTGGTTCCAATGGAGTGACTGGATACGTGTTCACTTTAGCAGGTGGAGCAATATCCTGGAAGTCGACAAAACACACTATAGTTACTCGGTCTACTTTTGAGGCTGAGTTGTGTGCGCTAGATGCCACGGGGACGGAGGCTGAATGGTTACATGGACTTATGTCCGCGATACCTGTAGTAAGCAGACCACTTCCTACGATTGCTATTCATTGTGATAGTAAAACAACTATCGACAAGATTAGCAGTAAAAAATATAATGCTAAAACAAAGAGACACATCCAAGTTAGACTAAAGTCTATAAGGGGTTTAGTGTCTGATAGGATTATAGCTGTAGAGTTCATAGGAACTCAGAATAATATAGCTGATCCTTTAACTAAAGGACTGGAACCTGCAGTGGTCCTTAAGTCGAGGTTGGGGATGGGGCTGTCAACCCATCAAAGTTCATCATCAGTGGGAACCCAATACACATGAGAGGAGATCCCTTGAAGTGTATTCAATGTGGTAATAACAAGCTGTAAGGATGAATTGGTAGTACCTTTGCTACATAGATGATACTGTTTGTATCTGAGTCTATCCCCTGTAAACCTAGAAGGTACTGACACTGCTAGTAAGCAAGAGTTATTATAACTCTGAATGGGGTCAAGTCATTTGACGAGATGGTAGCAGTACATCTCTGGAGATGCCCAGCTAAGCGAATGTAATTGTGTGGTCGCAATTAGAGGAAAGGGTTATTCCTTAAAGCATTCGATGAACAGGATCGAGACAAGACCATTAATGTCTCAAAGCCGTAGATTGGCACCATAGCCTTTGATTTGTCGTCGTCTATGGAACATGATTACATCAAACGGATTAAGATTCAAGGTGAAACATTCCATCTGAATCCGGTAATCATCGAAGTAGGGGACTTAGGAGGGTTCAAACCCGGAAGGGTACCAACTCTGAAAAACAAGTCATGATGGAAAACCTGGAGCATTTCTGTATGGATTTGTGGGGGATTGTTAGAAAATGGAGTTTTTAGGGCATAATTATTTTATGTTCTTGATGTTAATTCCGGATTTTAACGATTGGAAATTGTTCCTTGATATGGGAACTTAAATTTTCATATATGGGTCTAAGTAATTTTCTTAGTGAAACCCATAGAGAAATGGAGTTGAAGTTAGTAGCTTGAATAAGCTTGAAATGAGAATGTGTATTTATCCCACATTGAAATAAATAAGGGGGGTTGTTGGCTTTATATAGAATCACACACATGGGTAGTGTACAACTACTAAGGTGTATGATGGTGCATGGTGTTACTGTGTGCTCCACGCGCACACACACACACACGCGCGCGCCGCCGCCGCCCGCCCCGCCACGTCACGACACGCCACGTCACTTCTCGTCTCGACTCGGGTTGGCTCGGTCGAAGGGCGATTTGGTCGAATGTCTCGGCGTCTCGCGTACGCGAGGCGACCTGGGCGAGGAATTTTATTGCATGGATTATTGATTTATTTTAATATTATAAACATGCTGTCAAGAGTTGGACTATACTCCTGTAAACTCTCGAGAGTAAACTTGCTGTCATGAAACAAAGTTGCTGTCAGGAAGGTAAAACTTGCTGTCATGAACAAGGTTGCTGTCAGGAAGGTTAAACTTGTTGTCATGAACAAGGTTGCTGTTAGGAAGGTAAAACTTACTGTCAGGAACAAGGTTGCTGTCAGAAAGTAAACTTACTGTCAAGTTCAAACTGATGACAGTTACTTTAAAGATGCTGTCGAGTCTTGTTGACAGTAACTTCTGCGTTGTTTTGACAGTAGAGTCTGAGCGTTTATTCTATTAATTGGAAGTCATAGTGTGGATAAATATATAACGTAACTGTTACGATTTGTTTAATATAAAATCAGCTGTTACAGCCGTTTTGATTATATTAAATCAACCGTTTCATTCTAATTATTGGAATGGGAGTTACAATATTAATTGGGTGATATCAGTTACGTTTGGCCTCTCCTATAAATAGAGACCTAAGCTACTGATTGTAAATATACTGTCCACACCATACATTCTCTGTTCTCTCTATACACTCTGTTCTCCCTTTATATTCTGTACTCCACCAGTAGGTTTTTCTGGCGACTGAGGTGCTAGTCGAAGTCGAGTTTTCTGGTGACTGTGACCATCTAACTCGGAGCTGTTTTATCCTGGAAGAATATTGCCAAGTCCTGACACAGTGTAAGTGGGGGCAATTATCTCTTCAAGAACAGTCAGGTTTTTCGTGCAAATCCTGACGACTCAGCTGTGTTACATATTTGTTTGATATACTGATATAGCTATGGCTACTGGTATGTCTTCTGTTCTTCCTTCGTTTTTACATTTACTGATATGCTTGCTTTTTACCTTCGTGTTTTGTTTCGTTAATTGTTTGCTTGGCCTTGGCTTGTTAAATACGATATATAACTGCCTCTATGTTGCTGTAGTAGTCAATATTTCCAACACCCTTAACAACATTTCTTAAGTTATGATGCATATTGCAGATCTATACCTCCTAAGCAGCCAAGTTGATTACATACATTGTCTCATATGTCAGCAAACTTACCAGCTATTGGACTGTTAAATTATTTTCTGTAAAGTCTAAAGGAGGGTTAGGTTTATCTGACCTCCACTCTTCTCATATTAGTTATAGTACAAAGCAAAGCAGACTTTTCATCAAGCAGTTGACTCAACCACACTCATCCTTCAATTTATCTGGGGGTAATCATCTCTCCTGTTTATTTATGTATCTATAGATTGTTTTAAGTATCTTATATTTATTTTATTTAGGCTCTTGCCTTTGCATTTAATTTTCATTTTGGTATTTGATGTTTCCTTTTCAAATTATAAGTTCATGACCGTTATTATTTTTCTTGGAATTTTTGTTGCGTGTATGTATGCTTGTTAACTCTTTACTATATGCTCTTTAAGTTGTGTTTTTGTCTGGGCTTATCTGGTTGTCTTTGGAAAGCTGGAGAAATGTTTAAAAATTTATCCTGTGTCATAGAGTTTTGCTGCACTTGATTCTTCATTTTAAAAGGTATATTTGTTTAACTTTAATTCTTGTTTTTACTGTTATCATTTGATGTTCTGAAAGAAGCTTTAATTATAGAATGATTGTAGTGGGAACCCAGAACTAGGAACCTTATTTGCAGTTTAGTTTTCAGTTTGTGTTGAATGACTAGGACCAAAAATTGAAATTTTTTTGAGACTTTTCTATTAGTAAGCTAGCCCTTATAGAGATAATGTGCTTGGTTGATATGAACTCCATCAATCTTTGTATTGGTCAATACTTGACAGCTTGCTTTCAGTACTACTTTGTTTTCCTGTATAATCATTCTTGTGCTATCTTTTTTTCCCTTTTACACCCATATTGCACATAGTTACTTATATCTTTCTTTTCGTTTTAGTTTAGCAACCATTGCAGTAGTAACATCTTCTTTTATTCTTCATAGTTGTAATTGCTTACGTATGTTCTGAAAAGATGCTTGGCATGTATTTGTTTTGCATGATTGTTTATGTAATGTATGTGTATCAATTTGATAGGCATCTATTAACCTTTTTATGTAGCATCAGTTCTGTTATTACTTGTTATATATAGTCTAATTGTTACTTTCTTTTCCCACAAAGGATCTGAAGCAGTACCCGTCGCTTAGAGTGGAATTTTCAAGTGCTGCTGTTGAATCAGTAGACATGATAAAGGCTGAAAGCAGAAAGCAACTCTACAGCTAGTTGAAATGGAGTGTAGATTTAATTGTATAATGATTTGACTTGTGTAATTAGTAATTTTTTGTAACGGAATTAGTGATATATTTTAGTTTTATAAAAATTGATAAATGTGATTTATTCAAATTATATTTTAGTTTACCTTGACTTGCGTTAATTTTTTATTGTATTTTTTAAAATTTGAAGAATATCACAAGTAAAACAAAATCTAAAAAAAATTAAAATATAAATTTTCAGAAAATTTATATCAATTGGTGTTGCAGTAGAGGGACAAATATGTTGGAATAGGTTATATGGCAACATCACAAGGGTGCTGGTGTTGAGTAGATAGTGTTGCCATAGATTTTTTGCCAACACCGAAAATAATGTTGGTATTTTGCATGAAATGTTGGCATAAGTGCCTAAGGCAACATCATGTTGATGTTGCCATAGTTTTGACAAAATGTGTTGGCTTAACCTCTAAGCTCACATCCAAATTCCCAACACCTACAAAATTGACAAAAGTGTTGCCTTAAATCCTATGGTAACATTTTTCAGCATTTTTAACACTTATTTTGGGTGTTGCTATAGACCATTTGTGGTGTAGTGATAGTGAAGATTTGGTAATGTAAAGGACTTTGTATTGGTATGAAGTTGATTATTGAAACTTGAGATCGGAAGAGAGTTTAACAGTGGAAGCGAGATGAGGTAAATGTATACTGTACTAATTCACTATTGATGTTTTAAATTGTGACTGATATTTTGACTTTTGATTGATGAATCTCGGATGAAAAGTGAGTATTCTTACATTGATATTGTGAATTGAGGATGCTTCCTTATTGGAAGTAAAGCTAAACCAATTGTTTAGCTGGCCGGGATCCCCACTAGTAGAACTTGTGAACCTATCATGTTTGAATACTCAATTTTCAATGTGATATGTGATATTTTGTTTTGATGAATTATTGATGATTTATCAATGATCTTTTTGACAAAAATCTTATATTTTTTATGAACTGAAGAATTCTACTTTCGTGAATAAACCTCAGTTGAATCGTACAATATGTGCTTACTGAGCTGTGTAGCTCACCCTTTTATTTCCTAAATGTTACAGGGAAGAGTTTATAAGAAGAATTATGAAGGAGTGTTAAGAATATGACCGACTCGAGAATAAGTACTTCGGGTGAAGCTGTGTAGAATTTTGTGAAGTTGATATTACGACATGTGTTTGAGGTTTGTATCATGATTATTGAGATGTATAGAAATGAAAGAAATTGTAGATATTTAATTAAATTAAGTTCAATTATTGTTAGTATATATGTAAGGTTTGGATTTGACGGACCCCGGACCGGCCCCAGTTGGGACTTCCGGGGCCGGGGGCGTCACAATTTTGTCTATAATATGTTGTAAACTTGACTATATAATCGACTTAATAATTGCTTTGTATCTGAGAAATACAAGTGCATTAGTTAGTTGAATCAAATGATAAAACATTATTAAGAAAAAGATGATTTTTCCTAAATAAAATGAAAATTGAAGTCATGGAATATGAGAAAGTTTCTCATTTCCTAGCCAAAAAGTGGGGTGGCCATGAAAGAGGAGAATAGTTTGAAATTACCATTAAATAATATTTATATTCTTTTCATTGGTGTAATTTGTAAATAGGTATTACGATAAACGAATACATTAGAGTTCAAATATTTTTGAACTAAAATCGGGCATGTTGCTACAACTAACAAGTCAACTTGTAAATTTATGCTAAACTCGAACTCGATTCGATTAGCTTATGGGTAAATTCAATTAATAATTTGATAAATTGAAATTTTTGAATAAACTTGTTAATTACATTAATCAAGTTCATTTTAATATTTGATCTTATTGACTTAAATAATTAATTTAAGTTATTTTAAAATAACAAAAACTTGAACACGTTTACTATTTGGACAATATTATTAATTCAAAT
This sequence comes from Kitagawia praeruptora, assembly GCA_037693485.1. Classification (NCBI taxonomy): domain Eukaryota; kingdom Viridiplantae; phylum Streptophyta; class Magnoliopsida; order Apiales; family Apiaceae; genus Kitagawia; species Kitagawia praeruptora. Next base: position 143,462,175 of record CM075346.1, read on the forward strand.
TCCCCGTATTAAAACAAAAAGTAATATTAGGAAATAAAACAAAATCTTTAAAGGAATTTTCAAAAATGACATGATAGTATTAAGTTGATAATATAGGAAGTTTAATTGAGGGGTTTCTATAAATTAACATGAAATCTTTTATTATAATATCGGAGTCTACCAGGTATATATTTAGATGTAGTTAGCCAATCAGAAAATCATGAATTATTTTAGTTCCAATAAGAGATCATTCCTAATTTTTAGACCAATCATATTATATTTAAAGTTTTCCTTATTTATTATTCTTATCTATTATACAAATCATGTTTAGTTAACAATTATAATTTAAATAAAGTAGTTACTTGATTTAACATATCCATATATTGCATTTTTTTATGTTAAAAAAACAATTATAATAAATTAATATATCATTAATCATACTATCAATCAATAATAAAAAGATATGTGATATTTGGGATTTCTTTTAAAGATTTTGTAAATAAATACAATTTTCTTATTAAACATTTATTCATTATTTTTAATAGTTTATCTCATGAGAGAGAAATAAATAAATAAATAAATAAATATATATATATATATAGAGTTGCACTCTATAACAAACACTTTAAATAAAGAACAATAAAGAACACCAATCTCTACCATTCAACTAAAATAAAGAAACGGACGCTCAGGATTAAAAGATGGATTATAAGGATTAAAAGACATTAAATAAGAAAAACACATACAAGGACAGTACGAACGATAACGGACGCAAATCGAGAGCACAACGAACGAGAGAGGTGTGAGCACATATTCTTCGCTTTTTTCAATTGGAAAACAGCTGGAAATTAGTCAGAAATCGTAAATTTGAGAACTCTGTACTAGTAATTTGAAGATTCTCTTTAAGATTCGTGCTTCATCGAGGTAATTTTGCATAAAATCTTAGATTAATTGAAGTTTCAACGAAATTACATGATATTAGGGTTTGAATTTGATAATTTCCGATTCTATAGCAAATGCATGTCAAAATAATGTTATATTGGCTTATTTTAGGTAAAATCAAGTGGTTAATTGAAGATTCGACTAAGGATTAAACTCGAAAAATTCATTCTCGAACAGGTATTATAGTTATTTTCTATCGTTTGTGATTCTACAGTTTTATACTTGTTTCTATGTGAGATTTTGCGTTTTGTTTGAATGTATGTACATGTGTGAGATAATGTGTTTATTTCTGTGCAAAATATTTGTGTGAAATGGTTTGTGAGATTATATGTTATTTTTTAGTTTAAGATATATGTTCAGTGTGTTTCTATTTTGTTTGATTGTTGATATATGTGGTAGATTCTATGTGAGATTCTATGCCTGAGATATATGAAATATGAGATTCTATTTGTACTAGATGATATGTAAGATTCTATGTCTGAGATTCTATTTGTGTGAGATTCTTTATATTTAACTATAAATATATGTTTGAGGTGCTCAATGAGTTTCTATGTTTTGTTTGTTAGTGCATAAGGAGTAGGCTGAAACTGGTATATAAAATATTAATATAAAGCTACTTGAGATTCTACTCTTGTTAGCCGGATGTCTTGTATATTTTTACAGGTTGGCCTTACACAATGTTGATTATGAAAATGACATGTTCCTTGTGTTTTATTGCAGGAGATCAATCATGCTGGGGCTGGTGGCCTCTGGGCAGAGCTTGTAAGCAACAGAGGTATCAACAAATTTTCTTGACTAAATTCAAATCACTGAAAGACACTGGCATGTCATAGCTTTTGTATATGGTTACTTATTCGTTCGATCATGACCCTGCTTGAAGAAACATTACATAGTGTAATTTGATCAAGTTTATTTGCTTGAAGGTCTTTATACTTGATAATTACAAATGCATAGTCCTTGAATCAGGTGGTGATTCTCCAGTACCACACATATATATAGTCTGATCAGTTTTTGTCAAATTATATTATGTTGATCAAAAACTCGGTTGCTTCTCTGTCAAGCATTTTCCTATGAATTATCATATTGAGGAACCCTAACATTGATCACAGCTTGTTGTAGTCAATCTTGTTTGTAGAAACATCCTAGCAGGCATATAACTATTATGGTGAACAAATCATTACATATATCCATATAGCTAGGTGGACATTTTTGTGCTCTATGTTCTAGTATTATCAAATGACATGCAGCTCCGCCTCATTTTCCCTTTAATGTTTTGAAGAATTCTTAAGTAGTGTAAGGTATATTGTGAAGACAATCTGGTTCAGACTTGAGAAATATACTTCCAGCACTTCATATATATATATATATCGTAATTGTTTAATAGTTATAAACTAGATAAGGGGACTTCTATTAAAGTTAAATTCTGAAGAGTTTCACTAAACCTTTGGTGTCCCATGTTCTATGTTCAGGTTACGCGCCTTCGGGAGTATCAAGGTGTCGACCCTCACTTCGACACAATTGCAAGGCAGTACCATGACATAGTGAAGGTGAATATTGATGATTGAAGTTTGTCAAATTTGTTTTTTTTTCCTTCTAGTGAACTGACAGTATTCTTGCTCCTGCAGAAATTGGAAAATATGCAATGGACAATCCACCAAGTTGAAATGGATCTGAAGCGATTACCAAACACCCAAGAAAATAACAGTAGTATAATGGACCCTCATTTTTTATAGTATCGTAACTGAATCATATGGAAATAGACAATGGCAAAGTATGTGTGTATTATGATTTGTGCAAGTTGTATCTTAGGCCTACTCACACGTGTTGATGATGTATCATTGTAATCACTGAAGATGCTATGTGAGATTTTATGCTGATATATTTGTAGATGGTTAAAAGTCTCTTTTAAATGAACTGAATCTTCTTAGTTTAGCTCACAATTTCTATCAACATCTAATAGAAAGGGTATAAATTGTTGTATCATCCACACCAGCTAGCCCGCACCACTAACTAGTACCATTGCAAAGCTTGTACCTAAATACATAAAGCATCCTAAATTTGAAAATATACTATATCAATTTTATATGTGTAACTAAATCTAGGAACAAAATAAATGAGCAAAATGAGAAGAAAAAAATTACTAAAATATACTAATGAAATCAATCTACATCACTAGCGATATTTTTGATTGAAAATCTGCACATTCTGCAAAAATCTGCATACATTCTGATCACTAAAACATGTAAAAACTGATGCAAAAACCTGGGCAGAAAAATACTAAAACCCCGTGGCATTGGGCCATGAATAAATTACATAAACCAATGCAAAAATCTGCAGAATTTGCAGGCAAAAAACTGCATAAAATTGGTACAAAATCTGCCCAGAAAAACTACTAAATATGCAAAAATGGTCGGTATTACAGTCCAGAATCTGCAATCTATAATTTCTACGATCTGCTAAAATACTGCTGCAATTAATCTTCATAAAACTGCTATAAAGTTTCTACAATCTACTGAAATACTGCTGCAATTAATCTGCATAAAACTGCTATAAAATTTGCTCAGAAAAATTACAAAAAAATCAGCAAAAATTGGCAAATACTGAAACTTGTTCAACACCTAGTAACTTTTTCATATCCAATCTGAATATTAAGTAATCCAACTAGTACATGATTGAAATCCAACAAAAAAAAAACATGACTAATCATTATATTCAAATGAAAAATATAGAACACAAATTATGTCAATCTCGTTTTCAATCAAAATTATGTACAAATGAAATTGACAGTTATCTGTCTTCGAGCCACTTCAGGCACAAAGATGAGTCCAAAATTCTTTAAACAGTAGTCACCAAAAGCTCAAGACATGGCAAGTCCTAGTGATTCTTCATTCGGCAGCCACACTCGGTGAACGCTAGGCTCATCATCTAAACAGAAAACTCGACCATTACACTGAACTATACTCTCTGCCTCCTCTGCAGACCATGTTATAAAAATCAAGAAAGTGTATTAACAATTTTGAACCATAAATACAGGTGTATATTAACAATTAGGCATGATGGACATAGAATCTTCATATGTAACTATAAATCAACTCTCATTATTTTGATCCTAACTTTTTTTTTTTGCCAGATGATCCTAACTTCCTTGGGCACAATACTATCATAAAAAAGTTCAATTTGGAAACGTACTGAATCTAGAAATTGATTTACACTCAAAAGACTTGGAAGCTCAGGATTCGCCCACGCATCAGATTTCGTTTTACTTCCAGTAGAATCGGGAAGGAATTCGTCATCAATAGTGAATAGTGGTTGCTCAGCCTGAAATTTTATTACATAAAACGTTGGAAACTGAATCAAGAAACAAGTAAATATGGCATACATATTTAGGTCATAAGATCAATGTGATAGTTGCAGTACTGGGTGTATATAACTATAAAAAATGAAATATGAATTCTGAATAGCTGAATAAGCAAAATAAGAGTATTATCGAAATTATAAAAAATGAAGAAGAGTGAAATTATAATTACACTATAATTAAGTGATGTTGCCCAGCAAACTCAAAAATCATTTAACTATTGAAATAAAGGGGTATTCAAATTTCTGACTGGTTTATTCAGATATAATATTCTTGTATGTTTCTAGAAAACAATCATATTAAGTACGGGTTAATTATCAAGATGCCACTCTGAGTACTGAAACATAGCTCAACTATCTGAAGGTTGTACTGAAAAGAAAGGGTAATTGTCTAATTGTCCCCTTGTTTAGTTTATAACTATAGTTACAAAACCAAAGGTTTTGTAATACACACACTTTGGTTACTACAATACATGGGTTGGGTGCATCTAGTTTGACGACATAAAGTTGTATGGGAACAATCTTCTCCATAGGTAGCTGATGCAATCCTTTTTTACGTGAAAGAATTGTATGCCATAACAGCTAGCTATTTACCTGCACCTGATTTCCCCACACTACTCTTCCAAGCCCCCTGCATTTGACAAGGGCCAAATTAATGTCTTAAATAATGCATACAAAGAAGAAAGTATGAAGCTAAATGCAAGCAGAAGAATAGTACAAGAGGCTCCTCGTCGGAATTTTCTGCCACTTCAGAAGCTTTGGTAGCTGAATGTATCTTTGTAGATTCATCTGAAGCCATCTGATATAACTATCAGAAACATCTGATGCATTTCTTGAGGATTTGATTTTCGCATTTCACTCGCAAGCTAGCTGTCGCCTTCCCTTGATACAGCTCCTTTTTGTGTCTCTTCTTTCAAAAGATTCAGTAAAAAGACTCATATTCCTTTTATATTGGGAAATACATATCCATAAGTTAATATTGATTAATCAACAGAAATAGTAAAATACATGTGCCGAAGTAAACCAGCCTCACAAAAAAAATATCATCATAAAAGATCTAGCTAAGCCATCATTGAGGCATAAAAGTTTCTCAAATCATATGATTGGCACAATGGCACATAAGAAAAAAAATAATGCATGCTTGTAATGACATTAGGAAAACCTTCAGAGTGCCACAAGGCATAATTGAAGATTTTTAGAAATGGTGTCACGATATACGGACAATGCAAGATGTGCTGTATTATCTTTTCACTTCAAGCTATTAAAATTTTTACAAGTTGAATAAAAAAATGAATTTACTGACCCGCAGGGGCACCAACCATCGAATCATCCATGGAATCATTTACCTTGATTATTACCAATTTTATTAAGATAGGTGCCCCTGGCGGGGCCTATTGCATATAAAACTGTAGAATCTAAAGTAGAATCACAGAATCATCGACAGAATCACTTTCACCAAATAAACATCTATTCCATGCACCAAAACTACCAAGAGTTTTGGTATGATTCTGAAGTCGCTTAGTAGCACTGTATGAAAAAGCCAAATAATAGCAAAATATTGAGAACATAAATATAGGATATATAATCACCATTCAGTATTACAACAGACATGCATCTTAGTAACTTAAGCTTGACAAATACTAACAATTAGTAACTATAGAATCACATATTCACTAATAAAGCAACCATAGAATCAATAATGGAATCATTTTCAACTTAACTCATATAAAACGAGACTAAAAAATATCAAACTTTATATATTAAAATAAATGTACGGAATAATAAATTTAATAACAAAATCAACCACAAAATCACTTACAACTTCATGTAACGAGTCTTAAAAAAATATATAACATAATTTCTAACAAAAATAATCAAAGAATCATTAACCGAATCACTTGAAAAATCACTTTCATAAAACAATAGTAATACACAGTATCCGACATAGAATCTAATATGTGTACTTTCATTCAAACAAGCATCTAGTACGGAATCAAAAAATGAAATCTTCAAACCCTAATTTTAATAATTTCGCTAAAATAACAAGCAAAATGAGATGTAAATATCATTACCTCGAATTGAAGATGAATTTACGTCAAATTGAAGCTTTGATGTGTGAGCGTTTACAGTTTTCGCGGATTTTGAGCCGTAATTTCATAGATTCTGATCAAGAGAGAAGAGTTTGTAGTTCGTTCAGAGGGATTTTGAGAAAATCGTGATTGTATGTGGAGAGAGAGAGTTGCAGCGGTGAGAGAGTCGTTAGAGAGAGACCGACGATAGAGACAACGAGCTGTTAGAGATACTCAAGCCCATTACTAGTTCTATCTTTTAATCCTGGTCGTCCAATTTTTATAAAAAAAAATGAACGATTAAGATGAGTGTTCTTCTTTATTCTTTATTTAAAGGTGTTCTGTATGCAGCAATGACATATATATATATATATATATATATATATATATATATATATATATATATATATATATATATATATATATATATATAGTAGGGATCTAGAGAGAACCCCTTTAAAAGGAGAACTTAGAAAACTAAATTAAAATATAGCACATATGGTATGTAAACTGATCGTTGTGAGATGAAGAAAAATATGGTGAAATTAGATTTTAAAAAAATATCACCGATTGACGGGAAAAATCAAATAAAAAACGGAGGTGATTAGGTGAGATTGTGTGTGTGAGGGTGTATTTGATTAGTGTGTGGGTGCCCCTGGCGGGCCGTTGATTATAATACATCCAATGATTAGGATTAGTACCTTAGTTTTCTTTAAAAAATGAGTTCTCTTTTGAGCCACACCTATATATATATATATATTTGTCAAAAATCATTTCCCCAAAAATTGTTGAATAATCTTATTTAGACAAATGTTGTTGAATATTTACCAAGAATATCATTTTTTTTACGATTTTACCATATTTTAAAAATATTTGGAAAAATGTATTTTAAAAAATTTTAGGTTATTTGTCAAAAATACCATAGTTAGAGCCTCTTTTTGCAAAAATAGCACCCACTCAATCCTATTATTCACTCTTTATCTTCTCATTCGTCTTCTCACTCTTTCTCATCTATTCTATTTTCTTTTCTCACACTCTCTCAGTCGTGTTCTTATTGTTTTCCGATCTATTTTTTAGTCCTTTTCTCATTTCATCGTCCACCATAAACTCCTTCAGATCAGGATCGCAGGTCGACGACAAGCAGGAAGAGGCAGAATATTCTCCTATCTGTTCAAATCATCCGAAAAATCATTCGATTAAATTTCTCAATTGATTTTATGAATGGTTGCTGTTAGTTGCCGATTTGATGAATGTAAAAGATGAAGTATAATTGATTGATTTGTGTTTGCAAATATATTTGTTTTTGAATTTGAAAATTTTGTTTTAAATTTTGGTTGATATTGAATGAAGTTGCGTTTGGTTGATTTTAGTGGATTTGGGTGTTGTGTTTGGTTTATTTCGGTGCATTTGAATCACCTTTAGATTTAGTAAATTGTTAAAAAAATTGCATATGGTTAATTGGAGTTACATGCCGTATTTTTCCAATTTTTTCAAACATTTCGTATTTTTGCAAAACAATTCGTATTTGTGCAAAAAAACACTCTAAAATTTTGAAAAAAGTTTAAAATTATTAGGTATTTTTCAAAAAAGACCAATTTTTTTTTTTTTGGCAAAAATATCATCTTATTTGTAAAAATAAATGTGCAACCAAATCTTACAAATAAGTCGATATTTTCACAAAATATTTTTAAAAAAAAGTACTTTCATAATTTTTTTTTTGAACTTGAGTATTTATGAAAAAAACTCAATATTATTCAAGAATCCATTTCAAAATTAAAAAAATCCAAAAATTAAAGAATCACACTGCGATAAAACCTCTCTTTGTGTACTGTACCCCTTTTCCTACACACACACACACAAACAAAGAATCATATATTGTAAAATAATTAATAAAATATTTTATACAGTAGTATTTGTCAAAAAATATAGTTAAAACATCCTGGTTGCCAAGCTGTTGAATCCGAAGATCTGAGAAAATGTTGTTGGCTGTCCTGATCGCTAATCCCGAGGGCAATATTCTCGTCGAACGGTACTCTAACCCCATCCTCACACACACACACACACACACACATGTTCAATATGTTTTGTCTGTGTTTTTTTGTTTTAAGTGTGTTTAAGTTATTATTATGAGATGGTGTTTCAATTACTTAATGTTGCTAGATCCCATTTCATGTGTTAGTTTATGTTTTGCTCTATTGTTGTCATATCGAATCTCGATAAAAAGAAGAAGGAATTGGACTAAAATTGAGAGTAGTTGTTGTGTAATTAAGGATCTATAACTAGAATGAATGTGTTATTTATGCTACTAAGTTTATCTGGGTGGGTTTGTTTGTTCCTCGATAGTACGATCTGTGGAAGTTTGGGAAATTTGGGTTTGATATTTGGTTAGAATTTAGGGTCTTATCTAGTGGCTAATGTCGAGATTTTGTGGGGTTGTGAAATGTTTGTGTTGGAATGTTTGGCTAGAATAAGTAGATTAGTTAAAGATTTAGGTGGTTTAATTTGTTAGTCTGTGTGATTTTGCAGTTTTAATGGAGTTCCGGCTGAAGAAAGGTTGCATTGGCGATCTTTTTTAGTTAAACTTGGTGCAGATAACCTTAAGGGGATTAAGAACGAGGAGCTCCTCGTTGCTTGTCACAAGTATGTGATCCCTTTCCTTTTTTGAGTATGTTTTCATGTGGGTTCGCCTTGCTGTGAATATTTTTTTTTTTTTTGCTAAATGCCTTGCTGTGATTTTGTTGCTCTTTTTTATGTTATTTGGCAGAAGAAGGGAATGATAAAACTTTCTTTTGATTATGAAGTGCAATTTAGTTCACTTGATAAATTAGACTAAAAAACATTACGCTCACCTTTAATATGCACAGCCTAGTATACATAGTCTTTGCCCCACTTTGTGTACTTCTGTCAAATAACGACTAATAAAATCCAAAATTTTGGAAACTCCTATTGAACATTATTTGCATCCCTCCTTGTATTTATCTTCCTTTTCTTAATCAAACCTTTACTATCCTAGGTTCCCCAGTTTGTCTCAGAGGAAGGCAACCGATTTTTTGAAGGTCGGTCAATCTGAAATTGATTGACATTTCGTAAATTTGATAATGACAGGACTGTAGGGATCAGACTTTGGTTTGAGCATTTACGAACTAACAAAGGCCTCAAGAAGCAACCATTTCCTCCCATGCTCATCTTGTTCTTGTCAGTCATTAATTCCTTCCACATTATTTCTCCCATTATTGTTTGTACACCCATCTGTTCTTCGCCATTCTCTAGCTAGCTATAGGATTAGTCAAAATGAAGGAGTCCTGGAGACCCTAATTGACACCTATCTATTCGTCAAAATGAATTAAGAAGATAATGGAAAATAGAAGAACATGAATGAGATGAATCCAGATGGTTCTAGAACGGAGGGTTTATTTACAGAGGGACCATTGATTCTTGTTACTTTTGGAATGTGCTCTGAGTGGGAGACAGGGAGAGATATTGGAAGAGGATGAAACCTTTGGATTGTTTGCAGGGGTAACATGTGTGGGAGACAGTGAGAGAGAGGGTTCTGTTGGGCTGGAAAGTATAAGATCAATTGCAATGATTGGAAAAATGGATGAGGATTTACATAAAGTTCATTGCTGATTGACTTGGGCTGCAGAGTTCATTGTTTGGAGGAGTTTGATGAGAATTCACATAGAGTTCTAGAGGAATCCACTTATCTACTAATATTTTTCAACTTAAAGAGAGCAACAGCCTTACAAGTTGACTGTTGTAGTTTGTCTGATGGAAGTACACAAAAGTGTACTAAATGGAAAGTGTAGTATGTTTTTCGGTAGAAGTAAAAGTCAAATATTATTTCTGTTAGGTGTATTTTACAGGTGCACAGAAGGCATTTTACTTTTAATTTTATCATTTTTTTTTAAATTTTATCATTCTTGTATAGTGAATTCCGATAATTTATTCTCCCTAGGGAACCGATGCAATTTTGCGTGACCGAGTGTATTCCCAGAAATTTGTGGTCAGATTAGTTTGTTTTATCTTGGCAAGATAGGGTCACATGAAAGTTGAAACCAATGCTTACTTAGTTTTGACAGACTGTGTTCAAAATTTGGGTCTACTGAAGACTTGATTGTTTCTTACTCAGATCAGTCTACATTGTTTACACTGTGCTTGGAGACGTAAGCATATATCTTGTTGGCAAGGATAATTATGATGAACTTGCCTGTAAGTATTTCCTCCCCTTTTAACGTCTCTTTATTAAGGTACAGCCTTCTCTGCAAACTGGCCTGAGCATGCTTCTTTGTCTTTCTGCCCTCTTGCGGGGATGGACGTTTGCTTTCATGTGTTTATTAACTTTATTAACTAAAAGCTGATAAGAAAGTATATGTTATCTCTGCGAACTTTTGGGACTGTCCTGAAAAGGCCGAAACAATCTTTATGCTTTACAAATGTCGTACATCTTATTCAGTACTCATTATTAGTCCTGTTTGATGATCACTGATTTGCATGATGATTGTAAATGTGTAGGAGAGATCTAAGCCAACAAGCCTGCTTGCCTTACATTCTATGTGATATTATATATTCTCTCTAATGCGGTGTTATTTACTTTCAAGTGTCAGAAGCAATATTTGTTATAACCTCAGCTCTAAAGGACGTATGCGGGAAACCTCCAACTGAACGCCTTTTCTTGGATAAGTATGGAAAAATTTGCTTATGCTTTGATGAGATTGTATGGAAGGTAAGGATTCATCAATCTTACTATTATTTTGTGATTAAAGAACATGCTGGAACGTTACCTTGATTTCACAGTGGCGTTGTCTATAGACTAAAGTAAATTGTTTTTTTTGTTATTGGATAAGCTGCTGCACCATAAATGACACCTATATTCTGTCACAGTTCGATGGTAAAAGAAACCATTTTGATGCCTTGTTAAGTATTGATTTTAAATCGCCTGCTGAACCTTTTAGACACCTATAGGTAACAGTAGTTATTTTAGCCATTTTCCATACCTACAGTGTCTATTTGTGCAACAGGAGGAAAAAAGACTATCTTTCCGGTTCCTGTTTTATTTGTTAGCACAGCTTGTAACTGTTTATTTAAGAAACACATATTCATCTTTCATTTTGTCTCGGGCTGGTACTTGCTCTGCTCATGGTATTGATCCTATTGTTCTTAAGGGTTTGTTGGAGAACACGGACAAGGACAGAATCAAGCGGCTCATCAGGTTGAAGCCTCCTACTGAATTCTGATCAGGAAAATAATAACACTTGATCTGCTGAAGACACTGCTTCCTAGCTCTTGTGTACGTACATTTTTTTTTTTGTCTCTGTAGTATGCTAGCATGCTAGTATGCTAGCATGCTTGTAAACTTGTCATGAATGTATTCTAATCTGAATCTACTCTATTCTGTATTAGGTCATCTTAAATTCAAATCTGGGTTACTTTTGTACTTTATTGTATTACAGAGTTTGCTTATACTAGGAATTCATAGGGGTTTTTAATGGAAATAATAGACTGTAGTTCATTGTGTTTGGTTCGTTCTTCTTGGTTATAACAGGAAGAAAGTTAAAATAATAAAATATACACTGTAGTAACTAATCGTTCAGGTTCTATTAAATTATAAAATGTATCTATCTATACTATTATATTAAAGCCGAAACATTGAAAGTTTTGGTTTTCTCCTAAGTTTTGGTTTTCACTCTAATTATTTAATTTTAAATTATTTATAATATAAAACAAATCAAGAATTCCGTTAAACCAATACAGAGTAGTATTTTATATTTACACCATTATTAATACAGCTAAACTTAAAACCTCCGTTGCCTTACAGAACTCTATTCTTCTAAACCTCATCTGCGCAATCTTCATCAATTCAATACACAATCTTTTCGGCTTTTCTCTTCTTTTTCAACACCATATATCAAACATAAATACTTTTCGCATAGTCGTTAGATCTAATAATAAGGAATATTCTTTATTTAAATCCCTCTTCCAAAGATCAAGGTTTAAATCCCATCAACAACAAATTTACATTAAGATTTTATATTATTAATTCTAATCGATACATATCATTTATTAAACTATTATTATTACTAATAAATTCGTAATAAATTATTCTCTATTTTATTTAATTATATAATTTTAAAAGTATTTAAAAGTAACCCGTGCTTCGCACGGGCTATAAGCTAGTATACTTTTAAGGGTAGAACTATATAAAATGTGTTTTTGGTTATCCTTTGTTTCTAGGTTTTAAGTTAGGAACTTATAAAAATGAGTATTTGTTTAACTAGTTAAAAAGTAGTTTAAAGTTAGAAAAAATGGTTCAAAAGTCGAAAGTTGGTAGATAATATTTTTTGAACAATTTATTATTTTTTTTATATTTCATTTGATAATTTAATTTTAATGTATAACTTACAATTTTTTTTTTTTTCAGTTTTTATGTTTTTGAGTTATCCATAACACTAAAATCATCAAATTTATAATATTAAAATTAAAATTTTCACTTGTCACTTTAAATAAATTTAAGCTATAAATATATTTTTTAAATTTTATCCAAACCAGCTCTTAGATGGTATGAAAATTATGATCGCTTAAAGGTTTATAAATTAAAAATAAAATAAATTAAAATATAAAACGTTACTCATGATACTGGACCTTTTTTTTTATAAGGATGAAATCAAACATGCATATTTGAATTTATCCAAAACTACCTCTTAGATGCTTGACAAAAAAAAAAAAAAAACCTACCTGTTAGATGGTTTAAAAAAATTAAGTCATAATAATACAACTTCTTAGTTCTTTCTTAAAAAAATAAATGGGAACTTCTTTTCATATACGATGGGAGCCCAATAGGCTTTCGGTTTCTTGTAAAGAACTTTATTTGTGTTAGTTTAAAAATGATATTTGTTTTATTCAGAAAAAAGATGTTGGACATGTGTATGAGACTCCGTCCAAAATACCCATCAGATACGCATGTCCAACATGCGCAGCCTCTTACACGCATTGGACATGCGTTTTTTTTTTTTTTGAAAAGTAACCCACGCATTTATAACATGCGTATTCATTTTATTTTATTTTTTTTAAAAAAATAGATCACGCATTTGCATTATGCGTGTAGTCAAAAATTATAAAGAATACGCATATAATCCATGCGTACAGCTCTCTAGAGTTAAAAAAAAATGAGGAGGAGGATGTATACGCAATTATGCATAACTATTATGCGTGGTATATATATATTTTTTAATTTTTAAAATCCTATACGCATAACAAACATGCGTGTTCTTAAGTAAATTTGAGAATCTTGAATACGCATGTCACACTTGCGTATTTGATGGGTATTTTGGGCGGTCCGCACCGCCCGTAGGTATTTTGGGCAATAGGTTCCCAAAAGTGGTGTATTTTGGTCATTTTCTCTAAAAAACATTGTATACGCTTATTAATTTAATTTAATTTAAAATTTAAAATTTAATTTTTTATTATTGTATACGCTTATTATTTTTTATATACAATAGACGTCGATCTAATAAATTTAATAAATTGTGAGGCTAAATCGATAAATCAAAGTCAAAGAACATTTTAGCATTTAAATTTTTATTATTATAATGTACACTTAGTATTTTTATAATATATACAAACGGATATTGGCCTAAAAAATCGTGAGACAAAATCGGTATGGAAAAATGTATGAATAATTTATCTTATTATCTATGTATATTTAATTTATACAATATTGTGTTAACCAATTTATATTCATATTATGAAAATATTTTTGTCGTTTTTTTAAATAATCTTTATTTAAAATTTTACCCAAAAAAATATTATAAAACTACAGCGAATCGCGACTTAGTCGATTAATTTTTATATACGATGGAGCTAGGCCTATCAATGGATCGGGTTTGGACCGGATCAACCTGAATCCATATCCAAATCCATTTATTTTTCGGATCGGATTAAGTGTCGGATTTTTTTAAGGTCAATCCATATCCGCTCCCTATCAGGATTATGGGTAATCGGATCGGATATCCAATCCAATTAATTTTTTTTTCAAAATTTTTTATATTAATATTAAAATCTAAAATGATAAAATTAAACAATTTTTAGATGTAAATGTACACATTAACATCCAAATACAAGAAAAATAGAACATTGAAAATCAGAAATAAATATCTATTAATACTGAAATGTACCAGACAAAATTAGAATGATCAATAAATGAACTTTAAGAATAAAAATAATTCAAATTAAAATATGAATTCAATTTTAGATGCAATACAATTATAACGTATTCATTATAAACGTAATACTTTTTTCAAAATATAGTATAAAATACTACTAAATGATTTTGGATCTCATATGATTTAAAAATTATACACTATTTTATAATTGTAAATATATGAATATTAATATATAATAAAATATATAATTATATAATTATAATTATTCGGATCGGATCTTAACAGATCGGATCATGTAAAATGCATATCCATATTTTATGGATCGAACTCTTATCAAATCGAATTTTTATGGGATTGAATTTATTTTATATAAATCCATATCCAGTTATCGGATCGGATCGGAGCTTCGATCCATTGACATGAAGCCCAATAGGCTTCTGGTTTCTTGTAAAGAACTTTAATTGTGTTAGTTTAAAAATGTCATTTGTTTTATTTAAAAAAAAATGTGATTTGTTTTAGTGATTTCATAGGGAATATACTCCGTATTTTTTAATTTGAGATCAGCGTTCAGTATGCCGCAAGGCACGGCCAGACGTAAGTCCTAAGCAAAGCAGGAGTACTAGCAAATATTTAGTTTGTACACTATATAAAGCAATGATCCTAGAATATCAGGGTTCACAAACACACATTCTCAAAATCTCTCGCTGGATTCTCAAACTCCTTCTCTGGCGGCTCTCCAAAATCTCTCCATAATCGATTCTAACCCCGAAAACAGCAAGAACACCGATATGATCATGCCAAGTCCTACTGATGCAGAACTATTTGATGATGTTCATGTTTTATGCCGCTTCCTTACCTTGTGGCATGGTGACCCTCAAGACCATTACCATCACATGCTTCGTTTAAAAGCTTTGAAGAAATTGGTTAGCGAAGAAAGATCGAAGTTATCATGCATACTGAAAAGAATGACCGGCCTGCTGAGAACCAAGAATGAACGGGAGCAAAAGGAGAAGCTCGAGCTTGCGATCAAATTTATTAACGGTCTAAGCTTGTCGGACATAAGGAAAAACATAATTTACCTGAGAAGCTTGGTGCCTGCAGATCGAGAACGTTATGACTTGTCACTCACACTGGAAAGAATAATTCACATCATGAGAAACATGGCCAAGAGAAGACCGGAGCACAGGGAGAAGCTAGGGCTTGCTGAAAGTTATATTTACCAGCGTAAAGACCAACAAGAAGTTTTGAGCATTATTATGTCTCTCAGTTAGCTAGTAAACCAATCCTGTAAACTACTTTAGCTCTAGTCGTTGATTCAAGTTTGAACCGTGAATGTAATTTTTTATATTATTTTTGAATCTCTATATAGTTAAAACCAGTGTTCCAGAAATCGCTAGGCGGCCCAGGGCGGTCGGGGTACCGCCTAGCGATTAATCGGGTAGGCGGAGATTAATCGAATGGATTAATCGGAGCATTAATCGGTTGTATTTAAATATTATTTTTAATATTTTTCTTTATTACATATTTTTGTCAAATATTTTTGTCGAATTTTGAATTTTTCAACGTATTTTACTGATTTTTTCCGTTTTTTTACCGCCTAGGCCGATTTTTTGACCGCCTAGACCGATTTTTGACCGCCTAAACCGATTTTTTGCCGATTTTTAACTGCCTAAACCGATTTTTTGCCGATTTTTAACCGCCTAAACCGATTTTTTTGCCGATTTTTGACCGATTTATTCAAAAAAACGTTTTTTTAACCGCCTAGGGCCGAGTCGGGGCGTTTCAGTGGCGCCTAGCGCCTAGGCGCCGCCTAGGCCGATTTTTACAACAGAGGTTAAAACTAGTTCTCATGAATTCAATTATCTTCACAATTATTTTTAATTTGTTGCTTAATTTTAACCTATTAACTTTAAGCTTTTTGACTAGCAGCCTGTTTGGCAACCACTTTTTAGAAGTCCTTAAGGCTTTAAGTTGTTTTTAGAGTGTTTGGCTAACACGGCTTTAAGCCCGCTTTAAGTTAAAAAATTACTTTAAGCTTAAAGTTCCATTTAGGTACTTTTAACTTATGACTTATGACTTATGGTGTTTTTTTTTTTTTTTTACAATTCTTGTAAAGTTCAAATATTATGAATTTAAATTTTTTTTAAGTCAAATATCACTTTTAAGTCAAAATTATTAAACCTCCATTTAACTTTAAGCAAAATTACCCAAACACTTTCATTCAACTTAAAGCAAACAACTTTACTTTCTCCTTTAAGTTAAAAACACCTCAATTAAGTCAAAAGTAACTTATTTTAAGCAATCCCAAACACCCTCTAGAATCGTTTCAGTTTAACTTTTTGGCACTTTTCCTTAGTATAATCTATGTTGTGTCTGATTGAGTGTGATGAAGATGGTCTGGAAGTTCGTCATTGTCATGTTATACATTCGTTGTCATGTTGATCAGTTATCAGTTGTGTTGTATTACTGAAGGTTATTTTGGGCGACTAATCGCAAGAACAGTAAACAATTTTTGATTCTGCGGACTGGTTGCTAGTCATTGGTTCTCTTTATTCCATATTTCATTCAAGGAGCAGAACAATAATTATTTTGGAGGGAATTTGATGTTGTTAGGGATTAAGGATGCATTTGAAAGTTTAAAATCATGGAGGAATACAGTTTAAACTTTACAACAACGAAATAAGTACTATTCAATTCATTCATATTTTTTTTTTGAATTTTTGGTAAATAATACAATGGTACGAAGTATCGATTGGTTCGGTCTCTTGATTTGAGTGATTTTACAAAATACTTGGTAAATGTCCCTATCGGAATCGTCTAAAAGCTAAAACTGCAAAACTTTTCTCTCGGAAAGCTTGTTCGATGAAACTAATGAAAAACACCTGCACTCAACTTATGAATATACTAGCTGTTTGTTTGTTCAAACTGAAAGAAAATAAGCTTTGCACTGAATAATGTTCTCTTGCCTTCAAAAACCAAATGAACGATTACAAGAAATTAAATAGCAAAACCACACGCAGGTGGTAGCAAGAAAATAGCTAACTACATAACAGACTCCTACCTAAAAGCCACTACTTGATGACTACACCTTATTCTCCTAGAAATACTCTAACAGCTAGACGACTGATTCAAATGACTCTGAGCTACACAATTTATTCAAATAAAACATTATTCAGACACCAAGTTTAGATTAAACAACTTCCAACACATTCCCCCCGTAATCTAAACTTGCTTGGCCAGATTCTTTATTCCCAGTAGGTTTCTCATCTCTTCGAACTTTGCTGTTGACATAGCTTTAGTGAGAATGTTTGCACATTGCTTCTCAGACCTGATATAACTAATCACAATCTCCCCACGATTCACACATTCACGAATAAAATGATAACGCACATCAATGTGCTTACTCCGCCCATGAAAAACAGGATTTTTCGCCAAATCTATGGCCGACTTATTATCAATGTAGATTGTCACAGGTCCCGGAACTATATCTGTAACTTGACTCAACAATTTCTGCAACCAAATACCTTGACATGCTGCTGCAGTTGCAGCCATAAACTCTGCTTCACAGGTTGATAACGCCACACACCGTTGTTTCTGCGAGATCCAAGTTATCAAGCTTTCATTGAGATAGAACGCCATCCCACTCGTACTTTTCCTGTCAGTACAACTGCTTGCATAATCGCTGTCGGAAAACCCAGTCAACATATGATTACCAGTGCCTTTCAAGTACTTCAAACCATACTCTAGTGTTCCTTTGACATAACGTAGTACTCTTCTTGCCGCATTCAGGTGTAAAACAGTAGGTTTCTCCATAAACCGACTTATTAATCCCACAGCAAACGAGATATCAGGCCTGGTATGTACCAGGTACCGTAAACCTCCAATTAAGCTCTTAAACATAGTTGGATCAACTGTTTTCCCAGTTTCATCCTTATGCAAAATCAGCTTCGGATCCATAGGATATTTTGTTTCATTACAATCTTGCATACCTGCCTTTTCCAGCAACCTTTTGGCATAACCCGTTTGCTTCAACTCGGTACACCCCTTCCTCTGTTCAACCTCGATGCCAAGATAGTATACCAGTTTCCCCATATCACTCATGTCGAATTCATTACGCATTTGATTTTTGAATTTGATTATATTAGCAACACTTGTTCCAGTTACTAATAAATCATCAACATAAACACCAACAATAAGAGATTCATTACCTTCTCGCTTTGTGTAGACGGCATGTTCATACGGACACTTTACAAATCCCAACTTCTCGAGGAATTTCTTCAACCGAGCATACCAAGCTCGTGGAGCCTGCCTTAAGCCATACAAAGCCTTTAACAATTTGTAAACTTTGTGTTCCTCGTTTTCCTTTTCGTATCCTTGTGGCTGCTTCACGTAAACTTCCTCTTGTATGTCACCATTTAAGAAAGCTGACTTAACGTCCAAGTGATGAACCTCCCATTCGTTTTTCGCAGCTAATGCTAACAATAAACGTACTGTTTCCATCCTCGTAACTGGTGCAAATGCTTCTTCGAAATCAATACCTTGTTTCTGAACGTATCCCTTGGCGACGAGCCTTGCTTTATACTTTGTAATTACTCCATTTGTATCCCTTTTAATTTTGAATACCCATTTTAAACCAATTGCCCTGTGACCTGGTGGCAAATCGGTCAGAACCCAAGTTTTGTTTCTCTCAATTGAGTCCAGTTCACTGTCCATAGCTTTCTTCCATTCAACTTCCTGTGTTGCCTCTTCATAGCTGCTAGGCTCCTCAATACTTAGTAACAATAGATCATCTGCAATCTCTATTTGTTCTGTGTCGTCATATATTTCGCTAAGTAATCTGAACCTCCGTGGTGCACTGCTAGTTGCAGATGATTCTGCACTTTCATTCCCTGCAGACATCTCTGAATTACTAGACATCTCGGAGTTTCGTGACACACTTGATTGAGTAGGAGTTGCTGGCTCCGAATTGCTTACAGGAAACTGCTCATTTTCACTGCAATTACCTTCACTGCAAGTGCTTTTGATCACAATGTTCCCTGCAACATGGTCTGGAAAATTCACTTCACCTGCAATTCCTTGTTCTTTCCAATTCCAGAAATTTCCTTCTTGAAACACTGTGTCTCTGCTTATGTGTAACGTTCCACTGCTAGGATCATACAAACGATCTGCCTTTGTTCCTGGTTCCTTACCCAAGTATACCACAGGCTTACTTCTATCATCTAATTTCCTGGTATACACCGCTGGTATCTTCATGTATGCAACACAACCAAACACTTTGATGTGACTAATATCTGGTTTTCGTCCACACCAAGCTTCATATGGAGTTCTCCCCTTCAGCATTTTAGTTGGCAAACGATTCAGAATATATATTGCATGTCGTGCTGCCTCACCCCACATATAAGACGGCATCTTTGAACCTTTGAGTAGGCTCCTTGTCATAGCTGCTACTGTACGGTTCCTTCGCTCCACAACTCCATTTTGTTGTGGAGTGTATGGAGCCGTATAGTGCCTTTGAATGCCCATACTTTCACAAAACGAATCGAACTCAAGGTTACAGAATTCTCCTCCCCTATCGGTTCTCAGAATCTTTATTTTATTTTCCGTTCCTCTTTCAACCAGTGCTTTAAACCTTTTGAATGACTCGAAAGCTTCACCTTTTGTTTTTAACACATACATCCACATTTTGCGTGTACAATCATCGACAAGTAAAAGAAAGTACCTGTTCCCTGCTAGCGTTGAAGGAGTTATAGGTCCACAGATGTCTGCATGAATTAATTCTAGTGGCTTCTTTGCTGTGAATAGTGCCTGGGATGGGAATGGCTTTCGAACCTGTTTAGACATCAAGCAACCCTCACATTTCCTCTTTGGCTGTATAAACTTAGGTATTCCAACTGCCATCTCTTCCTTGGACATCAATTCCATTGCTTGAAAGTTAACATGTCCGAGGCGAGTATGCCACAACCATGTTTCCTCCTCAGCCTTTGATAAACAACACATTGACTTGCTTTCCTCGAGACTAATCTTATACAGTCTATTTGCAGATCTCTGAACTCTCATGAGCAGCGTTCCTCCTTGCTTATAAACCCTCAATTGATCTTCTTCCAGTACCACTTTGCAACCCTCCTCAGATAATTGACCTAGGCTCAATATATTATTACACAATGTTGGTATATAATATACATCATGCACATTCCATTCCTCACCAGTTTTGCACATAAATGATACTACCCCTTTGCCTCGAATAGTAACAGTAGAGCCGTCTCCAAATCTTACCTGTCCCGTAACTTTTTCATCCAATTCCTTGAACTTTCCCCTTTCTCCAGTCATGTGTTGGCTAGCCCCATTGTCTAAGTACCACACCTGGGACATCTTGCTCTCACCATTCTTCTTACTGAGCGTAGGGGTCACCCTTTCTTCGTTTAACAGAACGACACCACCTTCCTTAATGTCACTCTCCATTAACAGCAATGCTGGTTCATCTTCTTCAGCTTGAGTCATATTCACCTCTGGTTTTTGCTCTCTCTCCTTCTTTGGTTTGCGACACTCATAGGCAAAATGGCCATACGTCCCACAGTTGTAACACCTCAACGTACTCCTGTCACGAGCTCCCCGACCACCATTCCTTCCTCGAGCATCAGCACTTCGAGTCCTTTGTGTCCAGGACCCTTCACCTCCGTTTTTGTTTGCTTTACTGATCCACTCTTCTCTTGTTAACAATAGTTTTCCACCCGTGTTTTCACGTCTTGACCATTCTTCTTCAGTAAGCATTAGTTGCCCCCTTCCACTCTCACTTTGTCGTTTGGTTCGTTCATCATGTGTCTTGAGCGAGCCAACGGTCTCCTCGACAGTCATTTTGTTCAGATCTCCAAACTGTTCAATCGTTGACACAATCTGAAGATACCTATCTGGCATTGCACGAAGCAGTCTCTTCACAACACAACTTTCTGAAACAGTCTCACCCAGAGCACAGATATTTGTCACTAATCCGTTCAATTTCATACAAAACTCGTCCAGTTGATCTGTCTCCTTCATATGCAAGTTTTCAAACTCACTCTTCAAGGTCTGAACCTTGGCTTGCTTCGCACGATCCGCACCTTGACACATAGTCTTTATCGCTTCCCATGCCTCTTTCGCAGTCTCCTTCTCAGCCACTGACAGTAGCACATCCTCAGGTATGCTTTGATAAATAGCAGCTAGAGCGATCTGATCATGTTTCTCATCAACTATCGCTTTATCCCCTTTACTCACCTCCACAGCATCCCACACGCCGTGTGCTTTCATGAAGCCCTTCATTTTCAGGGCCCAAGCAGTATAATTACTCCTGGACAACATGGGATAGTTCAAACCGAGAGCACCGTCCTTTAGCTTAGTCTTCTCCGTTGTCATTCTTGGCATATACTTGGGCATACGTTATGTACACCTGCTCTGATACCAAATAATGAAAAACACCTGCACTCAACTTATGAATATACTAGCTGTTTGTTTGTTCAAACTGAAAGAAAATAAGCTTTGCACTGAATAATGTTCTCTTGCCTTCAAAAACCAAATGAACGATTACAAGAAATTAAATAGCAAAACCACACGCATGTGGTAGCAAGAAAATAGCTAACTACATAACAGACTCCTACCTAAAAGCCACTACTTGATGACTACACCTTATTCTCCTAGAAATACTCTAACAGCTAGACGACTGATTCAAATGACTCTGAGCTACACAATTTATTCAAATAAAACATTATTCAGACACCAAGTTTAGATTAAACAACTTCCAACAGAAACACTTTCCCTCTGTGTATCTTTGACAATCTGCTGCACTTGATCAGATAGTCCTAGATCCAGAGTCTATTAATCTGTTATTTAGCTCCTACCAAATGTAATAAATCAACACTGAAATGTAAATATTGCTTATTTGAGTTGCTTTGCCATTGTTAGCAAGTGAACTCCAGAAAGCAACATTTGAATGCCAATATTTAGTAGTCGAGTCGGGCGTCTCATAATAATTATTATTTTTAAATAATCCGGTGTTATTCGGGCAGTTTTCGCACAGCTCCACTAATCAATCGGCATCTCATAAGTTCACAAGTTCTTTAAAAAAATAGTGCCAAACAGCACCATACCATGTGGAATCTCAACATTTGATCTTGAGTTAACATTTTCCTCTCAAATTCTAAAAGTAGGCTAGAACACAAACTTTGGAACCGAATAGTTTGAAAACTGAGAAAATCTATAGAAAAATGTTGATTATTTAATTTATATTAATAATATTACTTTTATTTATATACTAAGTGATACAAATTTGTGGTTATAAGCATGCTAAAAATTTATGGTGCAAACTAGTCATTATCTTTTATACAAAAAATCACACAAAAAATTATACATTTAGTTATTTTTGTGTAATTTTTGGATACATATGTATATATAATTTAATAATAAATTTATGAATTTTTAGTTCTTGTCAATATAAATATTTGAATTTTGAATAAATAAAATAAATTTTATGATATTCAATAAAATGTATAATTTTTATTGAATCTAATGATATTTCATAAAAATTTATCTATCTTTAAAATTTGGAATTATCAAATGAAGATTATAAAAATTTCTTAAAAACCGGCGATGATCAAATATTTATTATTTCTTTCCGATTTTATAAATTTGTGAGTATTGAAATTTAAATTGTATCTCTTGTAAATGCAAGATATTTTTAATAACAAAAAATATATTAGTAATTCTGACGCAATCACTACATCAATATCACGGCATATGAAATTAGAAATTAACGATCTTTTAAGATTCGTAGTACGTTATTAACCGATTAAATTAAAATCTAAATAAAATAATCCTCAAAATCAATATATGATATACCAAATATGTTACATGGGGGGCAAAAAGGTACATTCCTATCATGGCCATAATTCAAACATAGCTAGTAGGATTTGTAAACATGCTATCCTAGTACCCTCTCCTATATAAATAACGTTCAAGGTACATTTTAGAATCATACCATTGTAAAATCTTGATGGATTATCAAGCTTCTCCTACATCAGCTCTCGAAAATCTCAGCCAAACCGATTCTTCTCTCACCCCTCCCAGAAACACCGAAACGACGGCGCAAAGCAATGTTAATCTATCTCGAGAAGAGAAATCCAGACGAGCCCGTTTGCACTTTTCCATTAGGCAATTTTATGCAATTCGAGTGGCTTTTCCGGGGGCATCATTCGACGAGCATCTATTAGGAAGCCTGCATGCTCCGGAAAACATGGGAAGACGAGATTTTATTAACAGTATACGCTTGCAATGCATTCGTAAAAATATTATTAGCGAGCTAAGTAGCATGGCCGAGGATGCACCGGAGCATATGGAGAGTTTAGAGCTTGCCAAAAGTTATGTTCAGCAGGCTACGAACCGAGAAGATGTTTTAAGCATTGTCAAGTCTGTGTGGAGGGGATAAGGGTTAGTTGTGGTGCTCTGTTTTACTGGTTTTGGATTGGATTTGTTAGCATTGCATGTCTCGATGTACCAGTTCATGTAAACTATATTGAGTCCATGTAGTCGATAATAATTGTTCAGGCGGTATCTGTAATCGTCGAATTCACTACGGCTGAATAAAACTGGTTTTAATGATTAATTTACCGTCTTTTCTTATGCATAATCAATTTCTTAGATTGAAACAAACAACTACCAGAGCAGACTTCTATATTTTTACCATTTCATACGAATTTTAGGGATTAGGGTTTATAAGAAAAAAGAGGGGGCTGAACTTGGCAGGTGTCTCGATTTGTCTCGTGTATCAGATTGCATATCGTACCAAGATGCCTGCGTACCTATGTTTATATAGGATCAAGCCCCACGCAGTTCTGTGAATTAATTTGTGTCTATCCCTTAGAGACTTTAGGGATAAACTTCGTTAATCTGGGTGATTACTGATTTTATCTGATTTAATCTTATCGTTGTGATATCTTCCTGATTTGAAGAATATCGTTTGGAGATATTTTTCGTAAGTGATTGATTAAGATTGATTCTTTCCTCATTTCAGGGAGAGGATAAAACTTAGTAATTAAGCAATAATTATTAATCTGAATTAATAATTAATAAATATTAGAAATTTGGGAGATTATTAGACATGCCGAAATTATGGCATAACAACTAGCCCCCAGTTCTTCAGTGTAGCTTGTTGCAGTGGAGAACTAAACATTCTTCAAGCTTCCAAATTTCTTGAGTCGCTGAAAAAACTGAAAATAGATGATTAGAAAAATACTTAGAGCACCACTGTGCTCCTTAGGCGTATGCGGATGCAAGTATGATAGCATGCAATGACCAGTATAAGATATATTTTTGCCAAGGTTTTCAAATGTGCGAGAATAAATAATATTTTTGAAATCCTTTGCGATCCTTGTTGTGTAGTTAGGACCTTGGCGCTTGTATATATCCCGAATTGGCATACACGCTTTTCAAGTATCTGATGCAACCACATGAGGATGTTGTGTCTTCGTTTGTGACGAGAGACTGTTGATAAGAGATGTAGATGTAGATGTGGCGAACTTCGCATGCGTCCCTTGTTGGGTTAGCAGAACTACGAAGTCTTAAAGATAGTTTGCATAGGGATGCCTCCACCCATTCGATATAGCGATATCTCATGGGCCTTCAATAATCCAGAGGGTGCTGCACTTTACTAAGCATGTAGCATTACGAGATTTATAACTTGTCTAGGCTACCCTACTTGACAACTTAGTTTGCAAGTTTGAAAATATTTTTGACATATATGTACTATCGCGACGATATATGAAAAATATTTTACAAATCCAAATGCAACAATAAATATGCTCTTTTAAGAGTGTCGCAATATTTATTTTCGCTAAAAATAATGCTTCTTTTTGTAGAAAATCTTTTACAAAATTATGCGTCTCGCATATGTATTTTTTTCTTGAGAATAATGCAGCTCGTACGAGATTGTAAAATATCCACAATCAATCAGCATAAAATCGGCAAATAATCAATCAGCATAAAATCGGCAAATCATCAGCATAAATATCTCGTACGATATTTTTTAAATCGTAATAATTTTACAAGCATAAAAATATAGTGCTCTCATGAATTTTCTGAATAATAAATATTTTTCTGTTAAAAAATATTTAAAAACATGATTTTATGCATGCATGGCAAGATATAATTAATTTGCAGAAAATAAATTTATAAGATAAAGATCTTATCTTTTTTTTTTTACGCGGTTGCCTATTCCTGCCATATGCTCCATTTTTTTGTTGCTGTGCTCCATGTTGCTCTTTTTTTTTTCTTGCCGCGCGTGGATCCTGGCCTCCCTTCTGTCTTGATATTTTTTTTCTTTTCTGTTTCCTTTTCTTGGCCAATTGTGCCTTCGCTGCTTCATCTTTTTTCCTTTCGTCGTCGTTACAAGACACTGTGGTATGCCTCCATGATTAAATTAACGAATCAATAAAACCCAAAACTCCCCGAATTGTGATTAAATTATTCATCCTCCATGAATAATAAATTGAAGGCCCCTCCTTCTAGCGCCAAATGTTATAGGGAGAATATTGTATAACAATATTTATGGAGGTTGCTGGATTTACGGAGCAAAATACGGATATTTTGCTATAAGAAGAATTGGGATTAGGGTTTGTGTGTTTTGATGTGGCTGCTCTTGTATATTGATAATCAGTGGTGAACTGTTTCTCATCCTTTACAAGATGCCTACGTACCCTATTTATAGGGATCAAGCCATACGTAGTTCTCTTAGAGAATAAGTTATCTAGATGGGCTAGGGTTTCTATGGGCTTGACTTGGCCCAAATCCACTAGTCATCTCCTTGGGTTGTTTTTCTACCCATTTACTCTGTTCATGACCCATGAAGGGGAACCTGCAGCTTGTATAATGCTATAATCATCTTTACTGGCGAAACTAGCTAGATGGCCTCGCATGCGACCTCGCTGGGTCTGGCCATGCGAGGCGATCCTCAATGCATGGAGATAACCTACTTATGCGACCTCGCTGGGCCTGACCATAAGCCTTCGTAGTAACATGCTAGGCCACGCTAGACCTCTAGGCCTCACTGGACCTCGTGAACTTCGACCCCGATACCAGGGCTCGCTGGCGACCCTGCTGTAAAATGATGTGATGGACTTCCCTGTGATGGCGGACTTTAATGACTCATTCCTCATTCTCAGGCCTATTATGTGTGATACACCGATATTTTAGCCCACTTGGCCTGTTTAGGACTTATGCCAAATTCAGGCATAACAATGTCTTTGTGTACTTTTTGGGAACCTTTCTTGTGCGATTATCTAACAGAAGATTTTATCCATAATCATTGCTTTATATCGTTAATATTGACTCTGGTTTTACATTTGAGACCATGTACATTTACTAATCTTTAGAAGAGTAGACATTTTTTGTTTTCGCATACAAGGTTGCTAGTTGGGAATAGGGGTGTCAATTTCGGGTAATGGGTCGGGTTCTTGTCGAATTTGCTATATTCGGTCCTGTTTTTGGGTTAATCCGAACCCGACCCGAACCCGAAATGGGTTGAAAATTTCAACCCGAACCCGACCTGTTATGTACCCGGTCAACTCGAAAATGACCCGTTTTGACCCGAAAATAATAAAGAATAATTAATTTTATTTTATAAAATAATTTATATTTAAAATATATTAAAAAAATATAATAGCAACTTAAAGAGATGAGATGTAAACTAAAATTATTTAAATAATTTATAAATATATCATATATGTATACAATTATATAATGTAAATTTTAATATCATGTATAATATATTATATAAATTAAATTTTCGGGTCGGGTTCGGGTATTTTGGGTTAACCCGAAATTGACCCGATTTTTTCCGGTAAATTTTTACCCAACCCGAACCCGACCCGAAACTCAAAACACTTGACCCAAATTCGTACTTTTCCGTGTCGGGTTTCAGATCGTGTCAAATTTTGACACCCCTAGCTGGGAGTCTTTTTATTCTATTTTCCATGGCGGGAGCAGAACAATGCTTATTATTCAAGGGATATGATTTGTTAGGGACTTAGCTAGGGTGCATGTAAAACTTCAAACTCAAGGGGACTAGTGAAAGCAGAGTAATTTTTGAAAGCAATGAAATAGATAGTAGGACCATTATCATGTACATTCAGTGTGAATTGTAAATATGGCACTTCTGCTGTGTGTTTTGGATTATGGAGCATATATTTCCATTCCTCTGCAGATTTTGGATAGTTTCATTCATTATACAATGTTGTGAAGTATCCATTTGCCATTTGGTCTAGTCTGTCACCTTGAGCAGTGACGGACCTAGAGCATAATGCGAGGGGGTCTAAATTTTTTTTAAAAAATTCAAACCGCGCAAAGTGCGGATTTTTTTCCCACTAAATCATGGAAAAAATGAAATTTTTTCACTAAATCAGGTAAAAAATGGATATTTTTCACTAAATCATACAAAAATGGATATAAAAGAAGACAAATAAACCATCTAGGAGGGATTAGGAACAAGTAAATAATAGGGCAAACATAGATTTTTAAAAAAAAATAATTAAAAAAATTACCCCAACCTAGGAGGGGCCAGGGGACCCCCTGGACCCCAGGTTCGTCCCTGACCTTGAGTGCTTTTACAATCTTCTTGTAAATATGTTTCTCTCAGTAGCGTCTGAAAGCTTAAAAAAGAAAATGTCAACAAATATGTTCTGCTTAAGCCAAAACAATGTGTCAATAAAATTGCTTTCTGCTACAGCCAATGATATCATGTGCTCCTTCAGCCATGACCACCTTGGCTTTCTTTCTCTGGGTACAAGTATTTTGAGGGGAAATTGATATCTATTCACTTAGCAGCCACTACATGTCGAAGGTCATAACAAATGCGGAGTCTTGTCCAATTTTATCTTTGTAAATTCCTGGTTGATAGTATACAGTTTGCTGAAACAAGAAATTAAGAGAGAAGTGGATGTTGCCATCTTCCCTATCTAAGATATATCAACATAACACACTCATCACTATCAAACTTATTCCTTTGTGCATTCCGATCAGAATCACTTGTATATTCGTGCCTTCCTCCAAGGGGCTATGATCTTTCTGAACCATTTTTTGAATAGAGCCGAAATTTAACAACTTTCGTCACCATTAGCATTTAGTACTTTTCGGATATTTAGGCAGTGGATTAATCCACTTCAAGTACCTAATTCTGCCAACCAACTTGTTAGATATTAATTCAAGTGATGTCAGGATCTGGACCACTGATCAGTTGATCAGTTACTGATTATAAAATGAATGTCAATAGTTGTTAATTGATTTAGCATATCTTGTAATTGATAGAACAACTGTGTATTGCATATAAACACAGTTTAGGTTTTATTTTGGAGTAATCGCTTACACGAGATATTAGTATTCAATAAAACTATTATCACTCATACTTGTGTTATTAGAAGTCGAAAATCTTATACAATTGTACTCAACCCCCTTCTACAATTGTTATTTACTTGGGAACTAAAAATAAAATAAAAGGAGTAGATCGAAAGGAATTGAAAAAGGATTCATAGATGCATGAAGTGTACTCTCATGGAGAGAGTTCATGTTTCATTTGAGGTACCTTTGATGGCTGATGGGAAAAAGAAGAGATACATAATTGGGCAGGGTTTGCAAAGTGGACAACAAACAGGATTCGAGAACAAAGTGGTGAACAAGTGCATATAGCATGCCTTTCAGCTCAATCTGTTGCTTATTCGCCCATTAACACTTTCAATGGCCTTCCCGGTACATAAGGAGCCAAAGCTGAAAACACAGCCAAGGCAGCTAATGAGCCCGGAGCCCCCA
Organism: Kitagawia praeruptora; assembly: GCA_037693485.1. Lineage (NCBI taxonomy): Eukaryota > Viridiplantae > Streptophyta > Magnoliopsida > Apiales > Apiaceae > Kitagawia > Kitagawia praeruptora. The sequence goes on from CM075346.1 coordinate 143,491,498, forward strand.
TGCTTCCACAGTTTGCTTACCTAAACATTAAAAAGGAACGAGCAAGGGATAATGACGATATGTTCTTAATTCTGCAGGGTGTTTTATATGCTCATAGTTGATGTTTGATACCAGATAAAGCAAATCTCGTGTTGAAATCATTTGTTTGTACTGTCCCTCAAACTAGGGATTCCCAATCGACCAGAAGCAGTATTATGAACCTCTACATTTATCCGGAATGAAGTTCTTATAGCTTGTGATATTTTTCATACTTCTTTCTATTGTAAAACTCAGAGCAAGTAAAAAAACATAACCTTTATTTTAGCATATATGTATACACAACAACAGATAACAACATATGGAGTCTGCATGAGTTATTACTGATTTAGGTACTAGGCTGCCTGCTGCTTGCTTTGTAAGAAATTCTCTCAACACTGATTTACAATATTTATTCGGGCTTTCTTTAAAAAAAATCATATTATTCTTCGTTACTATTTTTCATTTTAGGCACCAGGAATAGGTCTCGTCTATTAGACAAATTGAAAGCGTATGAGGAGCTTTACAGATTTGTACTCATCCCCCTTTTGGTCATGAAGAGGCACAGCTCGAATTCCTGTTTTTAGTTCCGGCACAGGAAGGCATGTTTGTCCTGAAAAATCATCATTATCTGACAAGTCATACTCGTGAACTTCAATCCGAAGCAATGCAAGCTCAGGAACTGTCAGCGGAAACTCAAACTCCTCTTTCCATGTTGGTAACCACTTGTCCTGAATTGTCTTTGTTTTTCTCATTACTGAATCATTAGGAAATCAAGCAATCCCAATCTGCATAGAGTAACGAACACATGTTAAACAAACAAGATTTTTAATCTGTTTTGGCCTGCCAATGCACAATACGTTCCTTAGCACTACTAGAAAAACTGCTTTAGACATCGGCTATAAACCGATGTCAAAAAAAATTTTGACCGATGTCTTTGCAGGTGTAGAGAAAGACCAGACTCTTTTACATCGGCTTTAAGCCGATGTCTAAAGCAGATGCAGACAACGTTTTCCCGGTACATAAGGAGCCAAAGCTGAAAACATAGCCAAGGCAGCTAATGAGCCCGGAGCCCCCATGATTCCACAGTTTGCTTACCTAAACATTAAAAAGGAACGAGCCAGGGATAGTGACGGTATGTTCTTAATTCTGCAGGGTGTTTTATATGCTCATAGTTGATGTTTGATACCAGATAAAGCAAATCTCGTGTTGAAATCATTTGTTTGTACTGTCCCTCAAACAAGGGATTCCCAATCGACCAGAAACAGTATTATGAACCTCTACATTTATCCGGAATGAAGTTCTTATAGCTTGTGATATTTTTTATTCTTCTTTCTATTGTAAAACTCAGAGCAAGTAAAAAAACATAACCTTTATTTTAGCATATATGTATACACAACAACAGATAACAACATATGGAGTCTGCATGAGATATTACTGATTTAGGTACTAGGCTGCCTGCTGCTTGCTTTGTAAGAAATTCTCTCAACACTGATTTACAATATTTATTCGGGATTTCTTTAAAAAAAAATAATCATATTATTCTTCGTTACTATGTAAAGCATAATGTAATGTAATATGTAATAGAGGAAATATATAACTCAACTAGGATAAAAGATAAATAATATTAACTCTATACAGGGATCGTGAAAGTTGAAGAACAGGCATCAACAAGGATCAACTCGCTGAAAGAAGTTCATTAACATGATCAAGCCTCAGTGACAGAATAAGATGTACAGATGATTCAGTTGAAAGGCCAAAAGATTACAGTATTCTTAAAGACATGATACGAAGACCACGAGTGAATGTTAGTCGTCTGTGAACCAGACCAGTTGCACTAGGCGTCAACATCTTCACAAAGGAATCGAAGTATCTAACTCAGAAAAACTGTTAAAAAGGTATGATTGAGAGCAGTGTTGATATCCTCCATTTCAGAAGCTGAATATTTAAGGATGTCAAAAATAAAGAGGAAAATGAATAGTAACCGAAATCACTATTCACATGAATAGTTACCTGAATTACTATTCACCGAAATCACTATTCACACCGGGTGAATAGTACCCAGAGTTACTATTCATGAATAGTACCCAAAAGTACTATTCATAAAGTAAGAAACATGTGGGGCCCATATGTTTGATTTTGGAAACTTTGAAAAATCAAAGTTCGGCAGATCTTTGAAAATCAAATTCAGCAGGTTTGAAAAATGAGGATTAACAGAGAAAACAGACATCATTCCTTACGTAATTTAGTGGGTTACTATGCAGCATAGTGACTTTCTAAAATCTATAAATAGGCCTGTTGTATTTCATTTCAAAACACACCTCAACACACAACTCTCTCTTCTCTCTCTTATATCATCTCTGTGTAAGCTGCTAGACAGTCCATCTAGTAGGAAAGCCGGCTTAGCCCGCTTTCAGGAAGTGTCGGATAGAAGGTCCTCGTGCCTAAACTATCCTTAGGAGTGTTCGAGTTTTTGAAGCTAATCCGTTGGATTAGAAGTTGTAACACCCCTTGGGTTTTTATCAGTTCAAAGATATTTTCCCGAACCAATTGTTTTATTTCGATTCAGTTGTTGACCTCATTTTTTCACATCTCGAAAATCGAAATATTTTTAAATAACGTATTCAACCCCCCTTCTACGTTATTCCGGACCTAACAATTGGCATCAGAGAAAGTTGATCGATATACAGATCAGATCCGGTGTTTTACGTTACTGTTCACAGATACGGTACTGTTCACGTATACGACACTATTCACAAATACGGTACTATTCACAGATACGGTATTATTCACAAATACCGTACTGTTCATTTTGAGCCACTCTGTTACTATACAAAAAGCCATACAATCATGACAGAGAAAACACAAACTCCAACAACAAGCAGATATGAATCAATTAGAGTTCCAATACTCAGGGCATCAGAATATCCCATATGGAAGGTGAAGATGGAAATGTTTCTGGAAGCTACAGATCCAGAGTACTTAGACAGAATCCATGATGGTCCACATAAGCCTACAAAATTGTCTGTTGCAGTTGCTGGAGAAGAACAGAAAATGATTCCAAAAGAGAAGAAAGACTACACTCCTGAAGATATCTCCTCTATTAGCAAAGATGCTAAAGTAAGGCATTTATTACATAACGCCCTTGACAATGTTATGTCTAACAGGGTCATTGGATGCAAAACTGCTAAGGAGATTTGGGATGCTTTGGAAGTCAGATGTCAAGGAACCAAAGCCATCAAAAAGAACAGGAAAACAATACTCACACAGGAGTACGAGCACTTTGACTCAAATGCTGATGAGTCATTAACAGACATATATGACAGATTCCTGAAATTGTTGAATGATCTATCACTGGTAGATAAGGAGTATAATCTTGAAGACTCCAATCTGAAATTTTTGTTGGCTCTTCCTGAGAAATGGGACTTAAAGGCCACTACCATCAGAGACAATCATGATCTAGAAGACATGTCCCTTGATGAAATCTATGGAATGCTTAAGACTCATGAGCTTGAGATGGAACAAAGAAGCAAGAGGCATGGAAGCAAGACCAAGTCAATTGCTCTTAAAGCTGAGGAGAAAGCTTCTAAAGAAATTGCTGTGAAAAAGAGTCAATCCAAAGGAAAGGCTCTTATTACAAAGTCTGATACTGAGTCATCAAATTCTGATGATGACTCAAACTCTGACAATCTCACAGACTCTGATGATGATGGTAGTGATGCTGAGATGATACAACTTGCAGCCCTAATGGTGAAAGGCTTCAAGAAGATGGCTTACAAGAACTTCAGGAAGGGAAAGAAGTTCACACGAAGAGATTCAAATTTTGACAAGAAGAATTTCAGAAAAACTGAGGGAAAGGAAAGCAGGTCTGGGAAAGTCGACAAGTCCAAGATCACATGCTATAATTGTGGTGAGAAAGGACATTTTGCACCTGAGTGCAAGAGAGCCAAAGCTGATAAAAGTCAAGCTTACATCACAAAGAAGAAGGACTGGGCTGACACTTCAGACTCTGAAGAAGAGGTGAACTACGCCTTGATGGCAAATGTTGATAGTATCTCTGAAGCTACTGAGACCAAGGTACCTCACTCTATTCTAGCTTTTGATACTACTGATATATCTGAGTTAAGACTCTTTCTTAAAAACTTGCATGTTAGCTATAGAGATCAGACTTTAGAAAATGAAAGAATAAAATCTGAAAGTCTAGACCTTAGAAAGAGAAATGATTATCTAGAATCAGAATTAGTCCAGATGTTAGAAATTCAGAAAGAGAGAGATGATGCTATTTTTGTTAAAAATGAATTATTGAAAAAGCATGCTTATCTTGAATCTGAACTTGCTAAAGAAAGAAACATTCTTAAAATTTGGACTAACTCTGGTAAGAAAACTCAGGATATCATAGACAATGATTGTTGGAAAGAAGGTCTAGGTTACACTGATAAAAAGAAAACTGTCAACCTAGAAGCTGAGACCTCTAAACCTGTATTTACTAAAAAAGTTGCAAAACCCAAAATTAATCATGTGAGGTTTGTACCAAAATCTGACAAACCAAAACAGGATAAAGCCAAATCAGTAGATATTAGTTCAATGTCTCAGAAACAGCTTAAACACAAGCTGAAGGAGTTAAAAAGAATAAACAAGGTAAAAGAACCTAGGAAAAACAGAAATGGAAAGGTAGGCATCAGTAAAAGCAATAACTATATGCCTATTCCCAATGCTCCTAGGAAGAAATGTTATAACTGTGGAAGTCCTAACCATCTTGCTGCTTTTTGCAGGAAGAATAAAAATATAAACTCTACACCTCCTAAGTCAGGAGTTAAGAGTGGTTCAGTTAGGTTTAAGCTACAGAATCCTTGTTTTCACTGTGGTAGTATTTGGCATTCTATTTATACATGCAAAGAGTACCATAATTTGTATTATGATAATTACGAATGTAAACCCTCTTTGAATAAATTCAAGATTGATTCTACATGTATAAATTCTGATAAAAAGAATGTTAGCACAAACTCTGATAAGACTTCTGCTGCAAAAGCTAACAAACTTAATAAGGCCAAAGGATCCAAGCAAGTTTGGGTCCTTAAAACTAATCATTAGTGGTTTTTTGTGATTGCAGGGTAACAGGAAAAATATCCTTGTTCTGGACAGTGGATGCTCAGGACACATGACTGGAAATAAAGCCCTGCTATCAGAATTTGTGGAGAAAGCTGGCCCAAGTGTTTCTTATGGAGATGGCAACATAGGAAGGACTCTGGGATATGGCAATATCAAACTTGGGAATGTCATCATTGAATCTGTAGCTCTAGTCTCAGGACTCAAACATAATCTGCTAAGTGTGAGTCAAATCTGTGACAGAGGTTATCATGTGGGTTTCTTTGAAGAACACGGTGAAGTTGTAAGCAAATCTACAGGAAAAGTTGTTCTGAAGGGATACAGGCATGGTAACATTTATGAAGCCAAGATTTCAACAAACTCTAATGGCTCTGCAATCTGTCTACTGAGTAGAGCATCAATTGAAGAAAGCTGGGATTGGCACAAGAGACTTTCTCATCTGAATTTCAACAGCATTAATGAGCTAGTAAAGAAAGATCTTGTGAGAGGATTGCCCAAATCAGTTTTTACTCCAGATGGCCTATGTGACTCATGTCAAAAGGCAAAACAAAGGAAAACTTCATTCAAAAGTAAGACTGAATCCTCAATTCTTGAGCCATATCACTTATTGCATGTTGATTTATTTGGTCCAGTAAATATAATGTCTATTGGAAAGAAAAGATATGCTTTGGTTATTGTTGATGAATACACCAGATATACATGGGTATATTTCATGCACAAGAAAGAAGAAACTGCATCAATCTTAACAGAGCATGTCAGACAACTGGACAAAGGATCTAAGCACACAGTGAAAATCATAAGGAGTGATAATGGCACTGAGTTCAAGAATGCAGTCATGGAAGAGTTTTGTAAAGGAAATGGAATAAAGCAAGAATTCTCTGCACCTGGAACTCCACAACAAAATGGAGTAGTAGAGAGAAAGAACAGGACTCTCATAGAAGCTGCAAGGACCATGCTTGATGAAGCAAAGCTGCCAACTTACTTCTGGGCTGAAGCTGTGCAAGCTGCTTGTTTCACACAGAATGCTACACTCATAAACAAGCATGGTAAAACACCATATGAGATGGTGAAAAAGAAGAAGCCGAACCTGAAGTATTTTCACGTGTTTGGATGTAAGTGTTTTGTTCTTAAGACTCATCCAGAACAGCTTTCCAAATTTGATTTAAAAGCTGATGAAGGAATCTTTGTTGGATACCCACTATCCACAAAAGCATTCAGAGTCTACAATCTGAGAACAAAAGTGGTCATGGAATCTATCCATGTGTCTTTTGATGATAAAAAGATAACAGGACTTGAAGATTTTAATGAACATGACCAGCTGAGATTTGAGAATGAACAAAATTCTGATACTATTTCAGACTCTATTGTTCAATCTATACCAGTAGATCAGACAGTAGCACATGTTGAGGGGGAGCAAGTGAACGATGAAAATGAACCCCAATCAAGTGAAGAAACATCAAATAATGCATCTGCTGGTTCATTAAACTCTGATTCATCAAACTCTGAAAGCAACAGCTCAGGGGGAGCAAACAATGATTTTGGATCTACTAGTCATCACTCTCAACACAATTATGAACTTGGGGAATCATCAAGATCAAATCTGCCGAGACAAAGGGTATGGAGTAGAGCGCATCCCTTTGAACAGATCATTGGTGAACCGGACACGGGTGTACAGACTAGAAGAGCAACACAGAATGAATGCAATTTCGCAGGATTTTTATCTCAAATTGAACCTAAAAAGGTTGATGAAGCTCTTGATGATCCAGATTGGGTAACTGCAATGCAGGAAGAACTCAATCAATTCGAAAGGCAGAAAGTGTGGAAGCTGGTGCCAAGACCAAAAGGTAAATCTGTAATTGGCACTAGATGGGTGTTTAGGAATAAACTGGATGAAAATGGTATTGTTACGAGGAACAAGGCTCGATTGGTAGCAAAGGGTTACTCTCAAGAAGAAGGAATTGATTATGATGAAACCTATGCTCCAGTTGCAAGGCTTGAAGCAATCAGGATGTTCTTAGCATTTGCTGCACACTCCAACTTTAAGGTTTTTCAGATGGATGTGAAGAGTGCATTTTTGAACGGAGATCTAGAGGAAGAAGTCTATGTTGAACAACCCCCTGGGTTCGAAGACAAGGAATTAGAAGGTTTTGTGTACTTTCTCTTCAAAGCTGTCTATGGTCTCAAGCAAGCCCCTCGAACATGGTATGATACTCTCTCCAAGTTCTTACTTGAAAATGGTTTTACAAGAGGTATCATCGACAAAACTCTCTTTCATAAAAAGCATAAAAATGATATAATTCTGGTGCAAGTATATGTGGATGATATAATATTTGGTTCTACTAATGATTTGCTATGCAAGAGATTTGCTAAGCTAATGCAGAGTAGGTACGAGATGAGCATGATGGGTGAGTTGTCCTTCTTCCTTGGACTTCAAGTTGTTCAGAAGCCTGATGGTATTTTCATCTGCCAATCAAAATACATAAAGGATCTTCTGAAGAAGTATGGGATGGAAGAAGCAGCTACTGCCAAGACCCCGATGCCAACTGCAGTCAAGCTTGATGAAGATAAATCTGGTAAGTCAGTTGACATCACGAAGTATCGAGGTATGATCGGCTCTCTCTTGTACTTAACTGCTAGTAGACCAGATATTATGTTCGCAACTTGTCTATGTGCTAGATTCCAGGCTAACCCTAAAGAGTCACATCTTATAGCTGTTAAACGTATTTTCAGATACCTTAAGGGAACCCCCAATCTTGGGATTTGGTACCCTAAAGGAACAGGTTTTGACCTAATTGGCTATACAGATTCTGAATTCGCAGGTTGTAAGATTGATCGGAAAAGTACTTCTGGAAGCTGTCAGTTTCTAGGAAGAAGGTTGGTATCTTGGTACAGCAAGAAGCAACACTCAGTATCTACCTCGACAGCCGAAGCAGAATACATTGCGGCAGGTAGTTGTTGTGCTCAGATCCTGTGGATGAGGAATCAACTTCAGGACTATGGACTCATGTTGGACAAAATTCCAATTCTATGCGACAACACGAGTGCCATTGCCATTGCCAACAATCCAGTTCAACACACCAGGACTAAGCACATTGATATCAGGTATCATTTCTTACGAGAGCATGTCATGAATGGAACTGTGGTATTATATTTTGTTCCCATAGATCAACAAATTGCAGACATCTTTACTAAACCACTGGATGAATCCACTTTCTCCAGGTTAGTTGGTGAACTTGGGATGTTAAATCTGTCTAATTAATTTTGGATAATCAATAACTGCAATTTGTTATAAGTTCACATGTATTTTAAATGTCCATATGTTTAGAACTTGTGAATTTATTTGCATCCAGTCCTCATATTATAGTTATCTCTATATTAATTACCACGCTTATAAATGCTATATTTTATGGTAATTAGTTAGTAAATAATTGAGTTAATTGTAGCATAATTAAATAAATATTTTATTAACATATATCAATTAATGATATTTTGTTAATTTTATGTCTATTTAATTGTGAGTTTATCTGATTATTGTGGATTAATTCTTGATTTACTGTGTGATTATTTTTAAATCCATAATAATTAGAAGTATTATATGTGTATGTGTATAGACTGATAGGTTTCGGCGATAAGATGTTTTTTCAACCGACAGGTTTCGGTGATAAGATGTTTTTTCGGCTAATTAGGTAGTTAGGTGAGAAATTATTGAACGGTGTTATTTTTCAAACATAACCTGGCACTATTACACCTAACCCTCTAATCCTTGAAACATTATAAATGATGAGTTTTTGTTTGTGTTTAACATCATCATTTTTCAGATATACAGAGTATATACACACAATTGCTGAATATTTCGAGCTTTGATCGGAAAGATCTCACAATCTAGCTGGTGATTTCGGGCGGATTTCATATTCTTGTTATACGTACTAACCCTTGTTTTTGAGTTTCCTCAAAGTTTTGAAAATGGCATTGCAGGGAAGCTTTATAATTGCTAAAGTTAATCCTGTTTCCATTCAGCAAATCGAAACCATTCAGGATGAGCAATTTCGGGCTTGGACACAATTTCTGAATGAACATTCATTAATCCGTTATGCTTTAGTTACACAGGTGCAGCTTAACCATGATGCATTGTGTGAACTATATTGCAGTGCGGTTAACACTTCTGGACAGGACGGGTGTGCATTCACATATCGACTATTTGGTAGGTCGATTAGGGTCACTGAACGAGATGTTAATCGAATTCTTCATTTTCCTATGGAAAATCTCGTTTCTGATCCTACACCTGAACAGATTGAAATGTTCTTTCGTTTTATAAGGTACCAAGATGGCAATTTCAATACTGGTAATCTTTCTAGAACGTTTCTAACCCAGTACTGGAATTTCTTCTTTCACACTCTTAACCATGTTTTTTCCTCAGATAGAACAAATCAAGATCGAATACCTGAATTTATTCAAATAATAGGGTATGCGATCGCCAATAATTTGAGGATTAATTTTGGAAAAATAGTGCTTGGTCAAATCATTTTAAAAATGAAACGCTTGGGAACAAGAGATGTTCGAACTCAAAATGTCAAATGTCTATATCCAAGGTTTCTACAGTTAATATTAAATGATTTTTTGATTGATGAAGACAGGGTACGCTTGGAAAATGGTCAAAAGGTGGAATGTTCTTCCATAAAGACGAATGTAATTAATTACATAAGCAAAAAGAAATATACGGATGTGCCTACAGTCCTAACTGAATATCTAAAGACTGTCCCACTTCCGTTGTTACCACGACCAGTGAGAGCAGGTATACGACAAGGTAATATTTCAATCCCTGCTATTCCAACCTTTGTATTCCCTATTGTGTCACAGGAAATACAGTTTCTACAGCCCCCAGTGGCCATCTTACCCGACCAAGAGCAGGAAATCCCACCGACTCTAACACAGGTCGAAGAGCCCATTCTACAAATGCAAACACAAACACAACAAACTCCTACACCTCAATTGTCACTTAAACGACCAGTCATCCACATTATTGAGGGAGATAGTGCCTCAGCAGCACCACATAAGGAGTTAGTTACAATAGCCGCTCTACCTCATTCTAAACGAAGTAAACCCAATGAACCTGAGGTAACGGCAACTGTTAGTGAAACAATTTTTTCTTATCCAATGAGTGCAAATGTAAATGAGATTGAATTGACGGGAGCAACTATCTTGAGTTCCATTTCACGGAACATACGAGTGGTTGATGATCTTTCAAAAGATCAAATGCCTTCACAGGCATCCGAGGTGGAATTACCTACCTCAATAACTGCTGGTAAATCTTCCATTTTACGGAATGATCCATTGGTGGGTGGTTCTTTTATGAACCAAGTGTCTTCACAGACGTACGAGGGAAACTTGGGTTTTGTGCCATTTAATCAATTCAAGTTTAACCTCCCAGAGGGAAAATCTCTGGATCTCTTTCGAGATTTACCACTTTTTACCAGTGGTCGGCAACTCGCTTCACGCGAGGACGGAAGCTCACGAACTTTCATTGCACCATCCGTGACCTCTGAAAAAGGGGCTAGGATGATTTCATTTGCAGGTACACATATCGGTGGAAGCTCTAGAGGAAAGTTGAGGGAAACACCAACAGAACATGTAAGTGTAACCCAAACCATTAAACCGAGTGAATATATAGTGTTGAGTGAAACACCTGCAGAACGTACGAGTGAGCAACCTACTCAACCACATGCACCTATAACCAGACAGGAATACACCAGACTCCTTACACGGGTCCAAACAATGGAGAAAGAGTTGTCAAATATCTGTAAGTCCATTGCAGAAATAAAAAATTTACAACTCATTCAACATGATGCATTCCAGGTTCAATTAAGTTCCATGGCAGCCCAGTTTAGTCAAGCAATCAATTCCTTGGTAAAAGGATTTTCGTCTAAATTACCAACTCCACATCCTACTACTCTGGAGGATAACCCAACTGAGGGGGAGAAGATGGATGAACAAGAAAAATCTACTAGGCGTAAAGGCAAGGAAAAGGTTGTTGACACGGAATTAACTTTATTTTGGGAAAGGAAAAACTAATGGGAGTATTAGTGCAATGTGGAAAGAAAGCAAAGGCAAACTTGAAGATATGTTCAGTCTACAGGAACAATTATCTTGCACTTGGTTAATTTTTAGAAATCTGGAAAATGTATATATATGATCCAGAATGCACTTTAATATTATTTATCTTTGTATTTCATTTGTATCAGTTGAGTTATCCTCTAGGTATTTGCTTGTCAAACCCTAACAATCAAATAGGGGGAGATTGTAAAGCATAATGTAATGTAATATGTAATAGAGGAAATATATAACTCAACTAGGATAAAAGATAAATAATATTAACTCAACTAGGATAAAAGATAAATAATATTAGCTTGTGATATTTTTCATACTTCTTTCTATTGTAAAACTCAGAGCAAGTAAAAAAACATAACCTTTATTTTAGCATATATGTATACACAACAACAGATAACAACATATGGAGTCTGCATGAGTTATTACTGATTTAGGTACTAGGCTGCCTGCTGCTTGCTTTGTAAGAAATTCTCTCAACACTGATTTACAATATTTATTCGGGCTTTCTTTAAAAAAAATCATATTATTCTTCGTTACTATTTTTCATTTTAGGCACCAGGAATAGGTCTCGTCTATTAGACAAATTGAAAGCGTATGAGGAGCTTTACAGATTTGTACTCATCCCCCTTTTGGTCATGAAGAGGCACAGCTCGAATTCCTGTTTTTAGTTCCGGCACAGGAAGGCATGTTTGTCCTGAAAAATCATCATTATCTGACAAGTCATACTCGTGAACTTCAATCCGAAGCAATGCAAGCTCAGGAACTGTCAGCGGAAACTCAAACTCCTCTTTCCATGTTGGTAACCACTTGTCCTGAATTGTCTTTGTTTTTCTCATTACTGAATCATTAGGAAATCAAGCAATCCCAATCTGCATAGAGTAACGAACACATGTTAAACAAACAAGATTTTTAATCTGTTTTGGCCTGCCAATGCACAATACGTTCCTTAGCACTACTAGAAAAACTGCTTTAGACATCGGCTATAAACCGATGTCAAAAAAAATTTTGACCGATGTCTTTGCAGGTGTAGAGAAAGACCAGACTCTTTTACATCGGCTTTAAGCCGATGTCTAAAGCAGATGCAGACAACGTTTCCCGGTACATAAGGAGCCAAAGCTGAAAACATAGCCAAGGCAGCTAATGAGCCCGGAGCCCCCATGATTCCACAGTTTGCTTACCTAAACATTAAAAAGGAACGAGCCAGGGATAGTGACGGTATGTTCTTAATTCTGCAGGGTGTTTTATATGCTCATAGTTGATGTTTGATACCAGATAAAGCAAATCTCGTGTTGAAATCATTTGTTTGTACTGTCCCTCAAACAAGGGATTCCCAATCGACCAGAAACAGTATTATGAACCTCTACATTTATCCGGAATGAAGTTCTTATAGCTTGTGATATTTTTTATTCTTCTTTCTATTGTAAAACTCAGAGCAAGTAAAAAAACATAACCTTTATTTTAGCATATATGTATACACAACAACAGATAACAACATATGGAGTCTGCATGAGATATTACTGATTTAGGTACTAGGCTGCCTGCTGCTTGCTTTGTAAGAAATTCTCTCAACACTGATTTACAATATTTATTCGGGATTTCTTTAAAAAAAAATAATCATATTATTCTTCGTTACTATGTAAAGCATAATGTAATGTAATATGTAATAGAGGAAATATATAACTCAACTAGGATAAAAGATAAATAATATTAACTCTATACAGGGATCGTGAAAGTTGAAGAACAGGCATCAACAAGGATCAAGTCGCTGAAAGAAGTTCATTAACATGATCAAGCCTCAGTGACAGAATAAGATGTACAGATGATTCAGTTGAAAGGCCAAAAGATTACAGTATTCTTAAAGACATGATACGAAGACCACGAGTGAATGTTAGTCGTCTGTGAACCAGACCAGTTGCACTAGGCGTCAACATCTTCACAAAGGAATCGAAGTATCTAACTCAGAAAAACTGTTAAAAAGGTATGATTGAGAGCAGTGTTGATATCCTCCATTTCAGAAGCTGAATATTTAAGGATGTCAAAAATAAAGAGGAAAATGAATAGTAACCGAAATCACTATTCACATGAATAGTTACCTGAATTACTATTCACCGAAATCACTATTCACACCGGGTGAATAGTACCCGGAGTTACTATTCATGAATAGTACCCAAAAGTACTATTCATAAAGTAAGAAACATGTGGGGCCCACATGTTTGATTTTGGAAACTTTGAAAAATCAAAGTTCGGCAGATCTTTGAAAATCAAATTCAGCAGGTTTGAAAAATGAGGATTAACAGAGAAAACAGACATCATTCCTTACGTAATTTAGTGGGTTACTATGCAGCATAGTGACTTTCTAAAATCTATAAATAGGCCTGTTGTATTTCATTTCAAAACACACCTCAACACACAACTCTCTCTTCTCTCTCTTATATCATCTCTGTGTAAGCTGCTAGACAGTCCATCTAGTAGGAAAGCCGGCTTAGCCCGCTTTCAGGAAGTGTCGGATAGAAGGTCCTCGTGCCTAAACTATCCTTAGGAGTGTTCGAGTTTTTGAAGCTAATCCGTTGGATTAGAAGTTGTAACACCCCTTGGGTTTTTATCAGTTCAAAGATATTTTCCCGAACCAATTGTTTTATTTCGATTCAGTTGTTGACCTCATTTTTTCACATCTCGAAAATCGAAATATTTTTAAATAACGTATTCAACCCCCCTTCTACGTTATTCCGGACCTAACATACTATTTTTCATTTTAGGCACCAGGAATAGGTCTCGTCTATTAGACAAATTGAAAGCGCATGAGGAGCTTTACAGATTTGTACTCATCCCCCTTTTGGTCATGAAGAGGCACAGCTCGAATTCCTGTTTTCAGTTCCGGCACAGGAAGGCATGTTTGTCCTGCAAAATCATCATTATCTGACAAGTCATACTCGTGAAGTTCAATCCGAAGCAATGCAAGCTCAGGAACTGTCAGCGGAAACTCAAACTCCTCATTCCATGTTGGTATCCACTTGTCCTGAATTGTCTTTGTTTTTCTCATTACTGAATCACTAGGAAATCCAGCAATCCCAATCTGCATAGAGTAACGAACACATGTTAAACAAACAAGATTTTTTAATCTGTTTTGGCCTGCCAATGCACAATACGTTCCTTAGCACTACTAGAAAAACTGCTTTAGACATCGGCTATAAACCGATCTCAAAAAAATTTTTGACCGATGTCTTTGCAGGTTGTAACAACCCGAAATTTTATGAATTATCGTTATTATTAGTATTAAATTATTGGTTTTTCCATAGAGGAGGTATATGATTGGGGATATGTTTGGGAAGGACAATTTTATATGTGATATCGTGTTTACATGCTTATATGATGATTTATATGCGCCGTGTAAGTCTGTGTAATTTTATTTGCATTCTTGATGATTAAAATCTATTTTAATCATGCATTATTGATCTTATGAGATTTTTATAAAATCATTGGAGTTGATAAAAATCACGAAATCTTTTGTGTTATTATCTTTATGATATTATTTAGTTTTTAAAATTATGGGGAGAATTATTTTGGGTGTTTAAAGTATTTTAAAAAGAATTTTAAGAGCTATGTTGTATTTAAGGATCAAAACTTGCAAAATTCATATTTAATTCATTTTTTATCCTAAAAAAATATTTTTAAAATATGGGGATGTTTGTAAATTTATATGCTTTATTTTAAAATTTTAAAACTTATTTTCTACTAATTTCTGTTTAATTTCGATTTTTAAAATAATTTTAAATGATTCAATTAAAGATTTCAGCTTAGTGTAATGTAGAAAATACGCTTGGCTCTTTAACATTATCCACTCATTTTCCTCTCTTCCTGAGTACGCTAGAAGCTTCTGGGGGGCTCGAGAGATTATTTTCTCTCCCTTAACAATCTCTATCAATTCTCTCGCACTCTCCTCAATCTCTCTCTGAACTCTCTTCTCTCCCTCCTAATCTCTCCCCCTTTCATCTCTCTTCCTTTCCCCTCCAGCGGGGATGTAAACAGGTGTGTGTGAGGAGTCGTGCGTGTGTATATACAATATATGTATAGCCGAAAGTGTGAGTTTGGTCATGGATTATGAGTATTATTGATTTTCTTGCTGGGTTCGTGATTATATAGTTGAGTGGTTGGGCAATTGATGGTAGTAGAATCGTGGGTGTGGTATAACCAGGTGTGCGTGTGTTATGTATATGTATAACCGGGCTGGTGTGTATGTCTGTGAGAGTGTGTGGGTGGTGGTTACAGACTGTGGTACATTTAGAAGGCAGGGAAGAGGTTTAGTGAGGTTATGTAACGCCCCCAAATCCGACTAGCTAAAACATTGAACCTATCATGTCTGAATACTCATTTCATACTTTCTTTTAATCAATTCTGTGATGAAAGATTTTATATTCAAAATACTTATTTGGTGATTTGAGCTTTTGATAAAAGATATTTGTTTTATTAGCAATGATTTATTAATATTCCTGTTTTACTATACACTTGCTGAGCATTTCTTCCGCTCATACTTGTTTGTTTCGAAATTCAAATTTTTCAGTAAGATAGTTGGCGAGGCTTATTCGCACAGTTCGGAAATAGAAGAAACATATGCTATTTTGAAGATGACTTGACGCGGGAGATTTGGATTCAGAGTAAGAACTATTTTATATAATCGTGCTAAATAATTATTATTATGTATTAGATTAGGTGGCCTGGTATACTTCTTGTCGAAGTTTTACCAGTGGTTTAAGATTTGATCAAGGGATTGTTGTAAAGAAGAAAGCTTTTATTTTAAATGGAATTTGGATTCTTGTTTCTAGCACTATAACCTAAAAGATCTTGGTAGTTGGGGTCACATATTTTATATTTCAATTTTGGACAATTACAAGGAATATTGTGTTATTAAACAGGTGATTATTTTGAGGATTTTTTTACGTAACGACCAAATCTCCTGACCCCGGATTTGGGGGCGTTACAGAATGGTATCAGAGCAGGGTTATAGTAAACTAGAAACGAGAGTGTGTAGGAGTGTGTATAGCTAAGTAAGGAACGTCAGAGCTCATATAGAGTTCGTGTTGGACTATTGGATGTAGTACAAATTAGTAAGTTAAGATTTGAGTGCTCGCGTGAGATGGTTGCGCTGGAGTGGATGAAACACCTTGAGACTGTTGATGTCTACTATGGAATTTCAGAGAGTAAGTCTTAAGTGGGATTGAGCAAGCACAAAGACTGAGGCAAGTTCATTCTCTCCCTTATCTGCTAAAGAATTTATGAGATTTCTGTGAACATTGTTGTTCTCAAAGATGTTATTGCTGTGGTGAAACTTTTTGGTGAAATTGTTGATTACTCAAATAATTGCTTCAAATGTTGGATTGATTATATTATCAAAGAATTAATCCTTTTTGCCAGGAAGATGACATTTAAAAATATTAGTCGGTCTCATTGATCGGGACGACTCCTTAATATTCTTCAATTAAAGCTTGTCTTATTGCTTCGAGATAGCTAAATATTTATTCCTACCAGATGAATTTATTTCTCAAATTCAACTACTTTTCTTGACATCGGGTAATGGTTCATAGTTCGAACCATTTATTAAAGTGGTAATAATTTATTTTATTTTATTTTAACTCTTGATAATCAAGTTATACCTCTTGAAGCGTCTACTTTGTTAAAATTGTTAAAGATTATTCGATTTCCAACCATTGGCGATTTCGCTCATTTTGAATACCTTGAATTGTATTTTTTTGATAAATATAGTTATGCTCATTAGTTCGAGATAACTACCTCCTTTGTCAAAGCGGATGATACATTATTCGTATCGTCGAATAAATTTTATTCTAATCTTTAAGGTTAATCCATTGTTCGGATTAGCAGTGGAGTTTGAGAAAGCACTGATTGTGTGTCGTGCTTGACATTTAATTGCGGAATTTTGGCAGCTATTGATTTCATTAAGTTTTTACTCGGGAAACTCTGGTGTGAACTGGTCAACATGGGTAATAACCCATGGTTTCGGCGAGGTATTTTTATCCGAAAATGCGGATAATTATTTTGGCACTAATGTTGCCAGGGTTGAAAATGATAACCCATTTTATGCTAGCAAAGAGAAAATTTCGGTGGTACCACATCATAGCCCTGATCAGGCTGGGTGGGGTATCACAGGAGGACGGTACTTGCGGCATGGTAGTTGATCGCACCATGGGGGTACCGAGAGGTGGAAGACCAGTAATCTTTTCTTAAATTTTGAGCTGCCAAATAAGTTGTTGATTTTCTTGAAATTCTTGAAATTGTTGAGAAGTTCGTTTATGATGTTCTTGTGGTTGAGACGATTTGAATTCCTTGAGTTGTCAGATATTTTGATAGAATTTTTATATTCTCACAAATTTTGAGAAATTGCTTATACGATATTCGTGATTGAATGTTATATGAGTTTCCAATTTGTTCAAGCATTATCTTTCATCATTGTCGTGCTATAAAATTTTCTTGTACAAGATTTGGGATAGTGAACTTGCCGATCATTTTATGTGCTCGCCCTTGGTTATTATTATAATGTTCAACAGTCAAAGGCGAGACAATGAGTCTTTCGAATAGAAACAAAAGGACAAGCGGATCATTTGAGTTGGGGGCGAAGCAAGAAGAATGTTGTATTTGTTTTGGTTATGATTGTATAATAAAGCTTTACATGAACGGAGGCGTGATGACCAAGAAAGTTTCTAGGAATTAAAAGAGACTATTACGAGTCGAAATGACGTGCTCACTTGAGATGATTAGGCTGAACTGGATAAAACTTCTTGCAGCTGGAGATGTCTACGGTGAAATCTTTAGAGATTATTACGAGTTGACGACGATGTAGGGTGTTAATAAACTTAGGACGTGGAGAAGAAGAGTTTAGATCAGATGATGAGCCAGCGGAGGAGCCGATAAAGAAGACATACATGGAAAGGAGCCGGTACTGAAGGCTATCAAAAGCTTTTACCCAGATACCTTCAACATTGATCAAGTTTTCGGGGGGAAAAAAAAAGTTGGAATGAAGAGATAGACGTTAAAATAGAATGATTTAGGATAAGGTTCGGCTTAGGTTATTACGACGAGTGTTGCGACGTTATTTGGTATTCCGATATATCGTGTGAGCAGGAGTTCAAGTCATTCGAAGATTGGGTTTCAGACGAGGCAGTTAATTCAGGGCCACATGAGCTAATTGGGCAACCGAAACTATCAGTTTGGAAGATGCTACTTGTATACCTTCATGTACCTTCTGGAATTCCTTTTTGCGACTTTAGTTACATAGCGAACGTTAGTGAGAGTACAAAAGGACTATAGAAAAGGGGTGAAATACGATTACTGGCATGTGTTGGGAGTAAGAGCGTGTTTACCCACCATCAGCCGTTGATATTATTTAATTCATTGTCTAAGGAGACTTAACGTTCATTTTGTTCTTCCTTGTTTTTGTGGTACCATATCTTATTTGATAATCAATTATACTTCAATTAATGATGAGCTTTGTATATCCGATTCGCTTAAGCACATTCCTATTCTTTCAAAGATATATACCTCTATTATTCAGGGGTTACTTGGTCCAACATTATACATATAGATTTTTGAAACCTTTGAACTCTTTCTACATTTGTCCTGAATATTTAATCTTCTTTATTCAGACTGGGATGAACAACCCTATGTATGTAGGGGATTTAGAGACATACTATTTATGTGATAGAAGTCTGGTGGGACACCTGTTTATTATATATTTCGTTGTGGGTACAGTAAATGGAATATTATAAGAATTTGGATGCTGAGACCAATTGTCAGAAGGAAGGGATTTCTCTCAGTAGATTCCGAGGACGGAATCCTATTAAGGAGGGTAGAATGTAACAACCCGAAATTTTATGAATTATCGTTATTATTAGTATTAAATTATTGGTTTTTCCATAGAGGAGGTATATGATTGGGGATATGTTTGGGAAGGACAATTTTATATGTGATATCGTGTTTACATGCTTATATGATGATTTATATGCGCCGTGTAAGTCTGTGTAATTTTATTTGCATTCTTGATGATTAAAATCTATTTTAATCATGCATTATTGATCTTATGAGATTTTTATAAAATCATTGGAGTTGATAAAAATCACGAAATCTTTTGTGTTATTATCTTTATGATATTATTTAGTTTTTAAAATTATGGGGAGAATTATTTTGGGTGTTTAAAGTATTTTAAAAAGAATTTTAAGAGCTATGTTGTATTTAAGGATCAAAACTTGCAAAATTCATATTTAATTCATTTTTTATCCTAAAAAAATATTTTTAAAATATGGGGATGTTTGTAAATTTATATGCTTTATTTTAAAATTTTAAAACTTATTTTCTACTAATTTCTGTTTAATTTCGATTTTTAAAATAATTTTAAATGATTCAATTAAAGATTTCAGCTTAGTGTAATGTAGAAAATACGCTTGGCTCTTTAACATTATCCACTCATTTTCCTCTCTTCCTGAGTACGCTAGAAGCTTCTGGGGGGCTCGAGAGATTATTTTCTCTCCCTTAACAATCTCTATCAATTCTCTCGCACTCTCCTCAATCTCTCTCTGAACTCTCTTCTCTCCCTCCTAATCTCTCCCCCTTTCATCTCTCTTCCTTTCCCCTCCAGCGGGGATGTAAACAGGTGTGTGTGAGGAGTCGTGCGTGTGTATATACAATATATGTATAGCCGAAAGTGTGAGTTTGGTCATGGATGGATTATGAGTATTATTGATTTTCTTGCTGGGTTCGTGATTATATAGTTGAGTGGTTGGGCAATTGATGGTAGTAGAATCGTGGGTGTGGTATAACCAGGTGTGCGTGTGTTATGTATATGTATAACCGGGCTGGTGTGTATGTCTGTGAGAGTGTGTGGGTGGTGGTTACAGACTGTGGTACATTTAGAAGGCAGGGAAGAGGTTTATTGAGGTTATGTAGGTGGTATGAAGCTGTGATGCTGCGTGCTTGTAGCCGTATGAGTGAGGGCGAGTGTGTCCATTTGTTGTGTGCGTTCAGGGGTATACACCTGTGTGTGTGTGTGTGTGTGTATGTTTTAAGGCTGTGATGATTAAGAAAAACAGGGGAGATAAGGGAGGTGATGTAAGTGTTGTCGGTGATTGTGGCAAGTGCAGAGCAACAAAGCTCAAAGATTGAGATAAATGAATGAGGAGTTTATTGGTTTGAATGGTGAGGAAGGGGTTGATGGGTGTGCTCGAGTGCGTGCACATGAGTGTGTGGACCATATGTGTGTGAGTCCGTGAGTAAATGTAAATGTGTGTGTGTTTGGTGCTGAAGAAAAGAGGAAGAATAAAAGAGATCAAAGTATTAGTGGTGTGGATGCTTGACTGTATGGGAGTGTGTAGATTTATGTAATGTAGAAGAAGTATTAACAAGAACAACTAATGTATATTGATAACAAACTGTAAAGACTACATTGTTAATTAGCTTAATGAATACAGAGAAGTACAAGTCTATATATAGACTAAGCAAATGCTAGCATGGAACAACACTAAAGCAAGTAACATGGAATGATGGGTTGATGATGGGCATCTTGTACACAGCATGGGTTGACAGCATGGGCATCACATGGACATCACAGCATGGGCATATATATATTCCAACATCCCCCCTCAAGTTGAAGGTGGGAATGAAACCTTCAACTTGAACTTGAAGGTAGCAAAGGTAGCAAACTGAAACTCAGTATTTCGAGCACAGCAAGAGTAATTTTGGCTTCCATTTTCTGGATAACAAGGTGTAGTAGGCAGCAGCTCCAGGTAGCAACAACAGCAACAAAGGAGCATGGCAGCAGTGTGAAGATCACATCACACAGTAGGTAAGCTTCAACACGGTAGGTAATGGACACAACCAGAGATCACACTGGAAGCAACAAAACAGCAACTCTGGCAAGACAGCAACTCACATAGGAGCAACCATGAACCCACTAAGGGGCAAATCAATTAACAAGAATTTGGTAACAGCAGCACTAGTAAACTCACTAAGAACCATGTTAAAACACAACTGGTAGCTGTGGGCAACATCAGAATACGCAGCAGGCAAGTGGTAGCAGTCGAGGCATTGTAGCGGATGAATAGACAAATCAAAATCACACTCTTAAGTGCATAAAGTCAATATGGCAAACAGCAAATAGCAAATAGAAACCCACTAAGGGCAAACAAGCTCACCAAAGAGCAATAAACCCACTAAGGGGCAACAAAGCCACAAAGGGCAATCAATAAACTCCAGATTTAGTAATCCTTCGGAGTTTTATCACAAGCCGCAAAGGGCAAAGGGTAGGCATAACCACTAACCAGAAACAATTATCCAGTAGTGGAATCAAGGGCAAAAGCACAGAAAAATCAGTGAGACAGATTGTCAAACACTTTGTGGGCAGAAATGTGTTTATCGATATTTTGACAAACAATTGGGGTAAGAAGGCAGGGAGGTGAAGGTATATGTCTTCACCGAAGAGCAAAGAAAATGGTAATTCAACAAACACATAGTGTTTATCAATTGTAATTTGCGGAACAATCGAAACAGAGAACAATTGCAGCGGTAGTAAGAGTGGTTCATACATGAAGATCACATCATGTAGAAAGGTAAGGTAATGTAAGGTAATTCCATTTACTGGAAACACAGTAGAGCAGCGGCTAGGGCAGTAAGGCAGGGAGCTCAGACTCCATTAATGGCGGAAGCAAGGTAGGTACAATATGGAGCAAGAATCTTAGTCTCTGATACCATGTAGATTTATGTAATGTAGAAGAAGTATTAACAAGAACAACTAATGTATATTGATAACAAACTGTAAAGACTACATTGTTAATTAGCTTAATGAATACAGAGAAGTACAAGTCTATATATAGACTAAGCAAATGCTAACATGGAACAACACTAAAGCAAGTAACATGGAATGATGGGTTGATGATGGGCATCTTGTACACAGCATGGGTTGACAGCATGGGCATCACATGGACATCACAGCATGGGCATATATATATTCCAACAGAGTGTGTCTTTGTAGTGAAATGCAAGCAGAGAGCCGAGAGAGAGCTAGTAAAGGGAGGGGAAGCTGGTAAGTATAGATATAAGATTATTTTTATTTTATTATTTAATATTTGAATGTTTAGAGTAAATTTTGGGAATTTTAGTTGGTAATTGGAGAAGAGTTTGTGTTTGAGGATTTATGGATAAATTGAGAAAATGACATAGTATTTAATTAGTTTATTAGGTGATGAAATGAATTTTGGATGTTAGTTTTAAAAATTTTGGTAAAATGAATAAAAGATAGGACTTGAGATGATTTTATAAAATCGTGGAGGAGTTGGATTTTGGAAATTATGATTTTATTTGGCTAGATGATTTTATGAGGAACATTATGATAAATTTTGGAGGATTTTATGAGAAGTGGAAATTGAAATATGAATTTTATTTTAAGAATAGAATAAAATGATTTATTAAGTTATTTTGTGGAATTTGGAGAATTGGTTGAATTATATTAAATAATGGATATGGTGAAAAATTCTGAAATTTGGTTATTAAATTAAGGAGGAAATGTAGTAATTTCTAAGATATTTGGGAGCGGTAGGAGTAATCCGGTGAATTAGTTATTAAATTCGGAAAGTGCTTAAAATGGAGACTTTGAGGAATTCTTATAAATGGTGGGAGGTTTGATTTTTGGAGGAAGTAATTTTATTTGGTTTTGGGAAAATATTAGAAGTTTTATGGGGATTTTTATTTGTTTTAACGATGAAGATCAATGGAGTTATAGATTTTACCAGATAAACTGATTAATAAATGGTCATTTATAAGGAGTAAATAGTATTTTAATTAATTAAAATACTTCCCGAACTCGAAAATTGATGAGTAATATATGGACGCGATCGTATTGAAATGTACTATCTGATTAAAGGGATTTTATTAAGAGATTCGGAAAAGAATATCTTGTTTTGAAGGAAAGACTAGACAAAAAGGGTAGATAAATTGAAGATCAGACCGTTGATGGATTTAGTTGATCGCAAAGGCTTTATGCTATCTTCTATTTACAGAGACTGTCAGATGAGATAGACCACTAAAGTGGAAAGGTTGAATGGCAAAGGTTGGAGTTGGATGGGTATTGCTTGGTGGCTTGTTGGTTCTTTGTGAAGTGATGTAACACCGGGAAAACGTCTATGCTCAGAAGGGACATTTTCGATTATTTTTCTTCTAACATAGAAATTGGTAAGTATGGTCAATACGTTCAATTTGGGTTTATAAGCGTTTATGGAATGTCAGAATTGTCATCTAAAGACTGAATTACTGTGCGATGTTTGACTATTGAAGTTGACGTGCGAGCTCGATATTGGCAAATCAGACTTGTGGGAATCGCAAGAGCGTCATACCAAAGAATGATTGTAGTAGACGACTGCGATGCTGTAAGATAGAAGAAGAAAGTAGTATTACTGCGACGTTACGTCATAGCTAAGGATCGGAGGCAAGTGTTACTATCCCTCACTTATTGTTCAAGTGAGTTGTTTCCTTAATTGTGATACACATAAGGATGAGTAAGTATATATCGTACATGCTTTACTGTTGAAGATTTGATTTAAATATTCTTTCAGATATCGATGATTTGTTACTGCTGAAAATTGACTATTTTTACAATGATATTGTGACTCAATGACAATTCCTTGTTGGAAGTAAAAACTAAACCAATTGTTTAGCTAGTCGGGATCCCACTAGTAAAACATTGAACCTATCATGTCTGAATACTCATTTCATACTTTCTTTTAATCAATTCTGTGATGAAAGATTTTATATTCAAAATACTTATTTGGTGATTTGAGCTTTTGATAAAAGATATTTGTTTTATTAGCAATGATTTATTAATATTCCTGTTTTACTATACACTTGCTGAGCATTTCTTCCGCTCATACTTGTTTGTTTCGAAATTCAAATTTTTCAGTAAGATAGTTGGCGAGGCTTATTCGCACAGTTCGGAAATAGAAGAAACATATGCTATTTTGAAGATGACTTGACGCGGGAGATTTGGATTCAGAGTAAGAACTATTTTATATAATCGTGCTAAATAATTATTATTATGTATTAGATTAGGTGGCCTGGTATACTTCTTGTCGAAGTTTTACCAGTGGTTTAAGATTTGATCAAGGGATTGTTGTAAAGAAGAAAGCTTTTATTTTAAATGGAATTTGGATTCTTGTTTCTAGCACTATAACCTAAAAGATCTTGGTAGTTGGGGTCACATATTTTATATTTCAATTTTGGACAATTACAAGGAATATTGTGTTATTAAACAGGTGATTATTTTGAGGATTTTTTTGCGTAACGGCCAAATCTCCTGACCCCGGATTTGGGGGCGTTACACAGGTGTAGAGAAAGACCAGACTCTTTTACATCGGTTTTAAGCTGATGTCTAAAGCAGATGCAGACAACGTTTTCCTTCTATTTTCCGTTGTCTTTGGTAAATAATAATCAATATATAACTAGACTAGCATTTCAAAATTGCTATATTATATGATGTATGTTAACTTAAACATGTGACATATAGGGGATAAATTAACAAATACATCGTTTTTGTCTAAGGAACCGATGTCGAAGAAGACTTTTGACATCGCTTGTTTATATATCTGATGTTAATAAGTACAATAGACATCGCCTGCTTGGAGCTTTACATTCTTAACCGTTGTTAAAGATCAAAATTAACATCGGTTCTTTGAGGCTCATCGCCTACTTGGACTAACCGATGTCTTTGGTTCAATTAGACATTGGTTTTTTAGTATTAAACTATTGTCATTTATTCATATCAACATCAGTTTCACTTTCTTTGTGTTAATTTACTTTAAGTCACAACTGTGCATTCAGATATATATGAACCAAAAAAAAAATAAAACCATACACAATATCGCAAAATGAAACCAGAAAAGTCGCATACTTTGATTACCAAATAACTCGTTACATTACACCAACATCAACTATCCAAAATACCAACATTATACAAAATACCAACGTACAACCGACGACATAACTAGCATAATTTTCAGAAGCATAAAAATTCCATTTCTAATCCCTGCATGTAGTAGTACCAACCTTCTAATCAACAAGTACTACCACTGTCTAAACAAAATATACCAATCCAGGCCATACATACAACTGCCAAATACATACATATACCAAAAAGAGACAGAAGTGTTATCCAGAAGTGCTATCCAAAAGTGCTAATCCCCTAACATTTTGTCTTGGATATACGTGAGCGTCTCTATACGCACCTTGTCCAACTCCTCCATGGTGTAAGACTTCCGACTCTTGCTCGCCCACTAAATAGAATATACCACACCAACACCAAATAACAATTAGTATAACGTTCAAATCTTCAATTAACCTAGCTAGCAATTATAATTATATTACATGCAGTCAAGTTCCATCAAATTATCATAAAATATACCTTGGTAGTAAAAGTCATTTCTTTATCATAGATTATATCTTTCATGTAGCGCATAACAACATAACCACATTCACGGCCACCAGGTTGTTTAGGAGATCCCTATTAAATAAAAAGCTTACACTATCAATCAGTCGCAAAAAACAAAAATCTCATCGATCAAACAAAATGAAGTGTTGAAATACTTACAACAAGATTCTTTACTTTAGGGACTTTGCTTCCCCTTCCATTTTGAGCATTGTAGGATTTAAGTGCACTGTACAAAAGAATGTGGTCAGGTCTCAATAATAATAGAGCAATTTAAGAAATAAATCGATACACATTTAAATCTGACAGCAAATATATTAAATTTACCTTGATAATGCTCTTTCCAACTCCGGAAAATGTGGTGGATGAGACAAAGGATTGAGGATAAAAATTTCACCAGCCCAAATTGCGACCAAAATCCAATGATAACTGTTTTCATTAAAATACCAGTCATAATTTTAAAAAATTAGAAAAAAACCTTAATTAATTAGCAAAAAAACACTTATTGCTGATTATGCGGCATCAAGAGCATGCGATCATAACTACCATCTAGCAATCGCTTAACAACATAAGACTCAAAATCTTTATTGATGGTAAATGTGGCTCCCGGATCACCAAAACCAAACAAATCCAAATCGTTATTTTCACGAACCAAAGTGTACAAGTACCTACAAATAGAGAGATTATACTCAAATATCACAGTATAAAATATGCAGAATGAGACAAGAATGTAGGGAAAAACTTACGACATATGCGCAGATATTGCACCTTGCCCAATCTTCTTAAAAGTTAATAAGTCGACTAAATTCTCATGCAATATGTATATTCTTCTTTCAGATCCAAACACCTCAGCATGACAATTTATTTCTATAGAGATCCCACACTCTTTCATAGTTGATGTTGCATATTTGTACAACAATTTAAAGCCCTTTGGCACATTCTCAGTTGGCTGCATTTCATTGAACAAAGTAGCAATTCTTCGCAACTCACTTTTCTCTTTTTTCTTTGATGATGATCCTTCCTTTCTAATTTTCTGCAATTAAATAGCAAATAATTAAACAAAACTTGAATAACAACACATTCAACCATAAAATGTACTTGAATAACCGTATATTTTAATTTTGTACAACTGCTCAATGACTAAAAGAATGTCAAAAAGTACATACCATAGAATCAACATGTGCAAAGGTGATCAAGTCTGGAGGCCATGCTATCATAGAACCAATAGCTTATTTCACTTTCTCTATTTCACCTTCAATGGGCACGGGAATTAAGGCCTCTGGTTGGATGGCTCTGTCCACTGACACGCGAATACATCCCGGCTTTAAAGGCACTCAATGAACTAGACTATTCATTTCAGGCTCATCAAAAATCGTGCCAAATGCTACCTTATTTGTTATGTTGTCCACAGATAGCTCACACGATCGCGGACCCTGCATTTATCACAAGATGTTTAAAATTAAATTTCCATGTGTTGATTAATTATAGTCCTGTCTCTTGTGTCCACTATCATATACGTACAATTTTTTTACCTTCTTTTCAGGTGGAGTAGGGTCAATAGGAACACATTCAACATCGTCATCAACAATCAACGGTTCAACTCCTGCTGGTTTGAGTACCGAATTAGGTGAAATACATAATTATTTTCAAAGATCAAAACTTTTATCAATTAAAGAACAAAACTTTAATTTGGGAAAACAAAACACATTAATTTAACATTCGCCTACTTGTGTGAGGCACAAAAGACCTTCTTAGAAATTATTTGAGCTAGCGTTTCGTAAATCATATAAAGGGAATATCCAAATTTCAGAGGTAAATCATATAAAATAAATATCCAAATTTCAGAGGCTTTTAAACAAAAAAAAGTACATATACAAATCATAACAGTCATATTAAAAGAGAATATAAACAACATTTAATAACAGTCATATTATTTGCAAATCAATGGAAGAAAATTATAATAAACAACTAGAGAATATATATATAACATACATATGTATATGCATACATAAATAAATCAGAGAATATACATGCATGCAAATAAAAATCCAGATCTGTTGAACAAAAAGAGAATAAAATTAAAGAGGGTGAACAAAGAGTTGATACCTTAAACCGAACGAGCTAATTCCAGATCTATTGAAGAAAAGAAATTAAAGAGTGTGAATGAGCTAAATAAACCCACCTTAGAGATTTAACTAATTGGGTCCAATCGAACCAACTCCATTTGCATGTAATCTTCGATTAGGGTTTGTGTTCTTCGATTAGGGTTTGTGTTCTTCGATTTGTTGAACGAGAGAGATGGGAGAGGGAGATGGCGAGAGAGAGAGAGAAGTAAGAGTGAGAGAGAGAAGTGAGAGTGAGAGAGATGATGTGTTAAATTATACCTAACCGCAAGCGCACGGTATCAATTGTAGTAGATACTAGCAAATACGGGTCGAATCCTCAAGGAGACAGTTTCTGTTTCAATTCAATTGCTATCAATTGTTTCTAGTCACAAACGATTGTTGAAGAATTGTATTAACTACTAAAACAAATTTAACAAAGGTTTTAAATCAATTAATTAAAGGATCTAGGGCAATTCAGGTTCACCATGTTTACACCAAACAAATCACAAAAGTATAGCTTTTCAATGGGATTAAGTAATTAAAGCAATGGTTAATCTTTCTCAAGCATTAACGGTTAATCTTTCTCAAGCATTAACGCTCTCAGAATATCCAATGATGTTCTCACACTCACCTTCAATTCTGCTAATTGTATGTAAGCCTCTAGTAGTAAAATCTCTCGATCTATTACTCCTATTGCAATCGATTAATCCGTGATATTGCGCAATTACACAAATTAAGAATTATAACATATCAATCAGAATTACTCTTTACCCATCAATCTACTAATCAAATTAAGCCCAAATCATGGTGCAAACATGGCTCCCCTTAATACCCTAGAATTAAACTACTCACTCATTCTAGGATTAAAACTAACAATAATAATCAAGAAAGCCATAATAAACATGTACTAATAAACAAGATGAGATAAAGAGTACCTTAAACTTTGTATAAACGAAGAACAATAAAGATCCAAATTAAACCAAGTGCTTACAAAGGAAGAGATGAAGAGAGAAAAATCAAAACCCTAATTTATGTAAAAACGTCTGTATATGTCTCTCCCTCTCTATCTCACGTTTTCTCTTCCTTTTATAATAAAACCCCTTAATAAAATCTGATATCTATCTCCTAATAAAAGTATTTTTAATATCCTAATCAATTTACAAAAAGATATCCATAATTGAATAGGATTTTCTTGTAAAATTCGTCACTTCTTTTTCTCCTCTGTTTCTGGGCTCTTCCAGTTGGATTTTGCTTACTGGACCACCTCTGAATTAAAGATAATTCCCTAAGCTTCGCGTGGACAGTAAGATCGTCAAATTCTGACTTCTGGAACTCAAGATATGGCCCAAACAGTGCAGGCAGCCCGTGTAGCCCAATAATACGAATTTTCTCCTATTTTATCTCCAAAATAGCTCTTTTTGCTCCAAATCCTTCCAAGTCATGAATTATTTATTTTCTACAATAAAACAATAAAATCTATTAAATAAAAATCCAAATCAATGCAAAACACAATAAATATGAGAATAAAATCATCTAGAATATATATAAAAATATACTCTATCAAACATCCCCACACTAAGCATTTGCACGTCCTCGGGCAAATAAGTGAAATAAAAACTAAGTCCTAACAAACATCACTTTCGTAGATGACACGATTGCATTGAGCATATGCAACAAGCCGTTAAACCCCTAGGCAGCCCTAGTAGGACGAGTGTTGTCTCGTGAGGGTTTATAGTGAATGTACCCACAAAATTCATCCAACCATGCAAAAGATCAATGCCAACACAACACCACACACACAAGTCCTCTCATGCCACATCAACTTAAGAATCAAAGCAAACATACGATGTCTTGGTGTCGAAAGTGCGAGTATTCACGTAGTCTACTCAACCAACATGCAGAAGGTCATAAAAATTCACGTCAAGTGTAAAAATCGTTGGTAATCATGCTAAGCCCACAAGAAATACATCTTTAAGTCTAAACCTGGGATCTCCTATGCCAAAACAAGTAATAACTCACCTTTCACTCAAAAACGAATATTCACTCAAGAACAAGGTTAAGTGTATCACTCAATTCCAACAAAATCATAAACACAACTTGACACTCGCAATCAATCTCACTCTCAACACAACATACATCACTGATGACAATCAAAAGGTCTTTATTCGGGTTGTAGCGTGGGCTAGGGACCAGGTATGTCAAGTAAAGCTAAAACAGGTTAAATGTCAAAAGCTAGTACCCAACAATATAATTCATTCCATTCCCTTTCTATTAAAACAAATACTTCCCCACACTTAGATTTTTCAATATCCCTTATAATAACTTGACTAGTCGAATGAAGAAGGATCATACAAACATAAGAATGCTCTCAAATTTATTTTTTTCTATTTTCTTTTTTCTTTTTTTTTTTCTGTTTTTTTTTTCTTTTGAGAGCTAAGGAATAAGCACAATGATCCATAGATATTATTATGAATTTCGACTAGCAAGCATCAACCCAAGATCAATATTCCCCAAAATTATGATCATCAATAACCCCCCTTTTTATGAACACCTTATTACTCCCTTAAGCACGATACTAGCCTTTGACAATTTAGGTTCAAATTCAATGTAAGGCCAATAGAATAAAAAGGATAATGGCAAGTAACGTAGTGTGTCACCGAAAGAATAGGATTAGGCTCAAAGGGTTAACTAATTGATCATGTTTAAAAGGTGTGGAAATATGGGAAATACGAGGTTATACCTAATTGCCTTTATCATCTCATCATCAAGTAATGTCATGCATTTCAAGAAAGATCTCAAGTAAGTGCTAGCAATGTAAACAACATGTGGACACTCAAGCAAACTAAAAATCATGCAAAAGATATGCATATAGGCTCAAAACTCACTTGGTGTGACAAAACATAATCAATCCCTGGTAACAAGACTCTCTAACGCACCTACTTGTACTCAAAGCATGAAAACCAAGTCATCTTGCACATATTCATGTCATTCTAATCACTTACAGCATCCAATTAAGTCTACCAGCTTCAACTTGCTAGTGAAAGTGTGTGCACAAGAACAAAGCACGTCACTTCTCATACAAAAGCGTCAATAAACACAAGAATTCTACGCATGCATGGGTGTATCAAGCAAAATACAACAACTAATCAAATTGCATGGCTAGAATTATTTTTGGTATTTTTAATTTTTTAATTTTTTTGGATTTTTTTTTTAACAAATAATACACTACGTTGAGAACACCTCCCCACACTTAAGCGGTTCATTGTCCCCAATGAACAAGATACAAAACTACAACGAAAAACAAAATAAAACTACACTAAAAAGAAAAGAAAGAAAACTCCCCTGGAATCAAGGTGTCGAGTGTAAAAACCATCCTTCATTTGCTTAGGAGCCACCCACGCACCACCAACATCCACCAAGAAATTTCCTGCAAAAACCACCAAGCAATATCACTCCAAAAATACCCAATTAACAAGAATAATACAAAATCCCCAATTTACAAGAACACAAATTCGTAATAAAAAATAAAATAGAGAAGAGATATCCCAACTACGAATCAAAGAGGTGAACTTGTACTAATTTTCCCCCAAACTTGATTTTTTAGAGATGTAGAGGAAGAAAATAATAAATTGGGTGTGTATGTATGGGTATAAATAGATAATGGAATGATAGGATAGATTTAAGAATTTTAATGTGAAAAGGAAAAAATTTGGGTGAGAAGGTAATAGGGTTTAGGGATTAAAAAGAAAAATAAAATAAATAAATAGTAATAATAATAATAATAACAAATAATAGTAATAATAATAATAATAATAATAATAATAAATATACAAAATAAATAAATAAATAAATAAATTCCTAAATAAAATACAAAAATAATAAAGAAAAATAATAATAATAATAATAATAATAATAATGATAATAATAATAATAATAATAATAATAATAATAATAATAAATAAGAATTAGAATAGATATAGGTTTAGAATTTTTGGTGGAAAGATGGGGATTTTGGAATTGAAATAGGAAAAGAATTAGGTGTAAAGGGGGGAGTATAAATAGAATGGGGTAGAAAAGATTTTTTTTTTTTATATAAAACAACAACAGCGCACAGCACAGAACAACAGATTTTTTTTTTTTTTTTTTATCACAGGCGCAAGCTGCGCGCGTGCTGTGCAACCTGCCCCAATAGCAGACACGCAGGCGCAGCCTGCGCATCAGCCAGGCAGACTGCGGAAGGGTCAGTAACGCAGGCGCAGCCTGCGTTACAGGGGGCAAACGGCGCGAAAGGCAGTAACGCAGGCGCAACCTGCGTTACAGGGGTGCTGCCTGCGAAAAAAAACACTGTTCACATTAATTTTTTTTTTTTTTGTTTTTTTTAAGAAAACACAACAATTTTTTTTTTTTTTTTTAAAGAATACCTATACACTACAGTGAGAACACCTCCCCACACTTAAGCGAATCAATGTCCTCAATGACTCATTAAATAAACAAATAAGTCTACAATATATAAAACAGAAGGAAAGAAGAACTCCCCTTTGTAGAAGCATGATCCATGGGTTGCCTCCCAAGAAGCGCTTTTGTTTAACGTCGTTGGCTCGACATCACTTCCTCAACTCAAGGCGGTTTCAAAAGAATTACTGAACCATCCTCAACAGAAAGACCATTCCTACGAACGTTGACATCTTGATTGTTTGCTTTCCACAAAGCTCTTCCATCAGACTTTAACTTGATTTTACTACCCAACGGCCAAATCTTCTTCTGTTTCTTCTTCACCCCCTAGAATGCTTCTTCGACTCAACCGGCTGAACAAAACTTTCTTCTTCCTTATCATTGGTTTTCCACCTCAAATGTGGTGGAAGTTTCCCAAGCTTAATACTCGAGAGATCTCGAACTGAAGAACTGTCAATGGAATCAATGTTGTGATCATTCAACTCAAGAATCAATGAATCGACTTCAGCATGTCCTTCTCCTTCTGTAGCTTCAAGCATGAGCACTGCTTCCAATGTATCATTCAATAGAATCTGAGGAGTATAATCTTGGACAATTTCATCTACAACATCAATACTGCAACAAGTATTCTCAAGCAAAGGGGATTTAAGAGCAGAGGTTAGAGTAAAAGCAATTTTATCATCACCAACGCTCAAGGTGAGAGTCCCACTTTTAACATCAATAATAGCACCTGCAGTACAAAGAAATGGTCTACCTAAAATAATAGGTATCTGACTATCCTCTTCCATATCTAGAACTACAAAGTCTACAGGAATATAGAATTTTCCAACCCTAACAGGCACATCCTCTAAAATTCCAAGGGGATATTTTATCGAACGGTCTGCCATTTGCAAAGTCATCTGTGTACATTTTAATTCTCCCATATTTAGTTTTTGAAAAACCTAGCGCCTAAATCACATAAAGCTTTATCAATGAACAATGCACCTAAATGACACGGGATCGAAAAACTACCAGGATCTTTAAGCTTAGGTGGAGACTTATTCTGTAAAACAGCACTACACTCTTCAGTAAAAGCTACTGTCTCTACCTCACCAAAAGACCTTTTCTTAGTGAGAATATCCTTAAGAAACTTTGCATATGATGGAACTTGAGAAATTAAATCAGTGAAAGGAACTGTTACCTCAAGATTCTTGACAAGTGTCATGAACTTACCAAACTGCTGGTCCACCTTAGTTCTGTTCATCCTGGTAGGAAATGGGAGCTTTGGCACAAATGGTGGAGGAGTAACTGCAGTCTTCTCTTTGTCCTTTTTCTTGCTTTCCTCAGTTTCACCTTCACTTGCATCTTCAACAACTTTCTCTACCTTGTCTTTCTTAGAATCCTCTTTTTCTTTCTCAACAGGAACATCATCAGTAGGCATTGGAGGAGCATCATATGTACGACCACTCCTAAGAGCAATGACATTCACATTTTCCTTTGGCTGAGTTGATTGTGCTGGTAGAGAGCCTTGTTGCCTTGTAGATGAAGAACTAGCCATTTGAGAAATCTGAGTTTCCAACATCTTGTTATGAATCTCCATCTGGTTCATCTTTCTGTTGGTATCATCCATACTCTTTTGCATTTGTAACAATATCTTCATCATGTCACCTTGATTATCAGCCTGTGCAGCTTGATTTGCTTGAGGAGCATAATTCTGAGGAGGCCTTTGGAATCCAGGGGGATTCATAGGTCCTTGCGGAGGCCTATACTGCTGCTGTGGAGGAGGCTGGTACGACTGCTGATATTGCTACTGATTAGGAACATTTGAATTCTGAGTATTATTGTTCCTATACGAGAAGTTCGGATGATCTTTCCATCCAGGATTGTAAGTGTTGGAGTATGGATTGTACTGCTGCCTCTGTTGGAAAACATTTGCTTGCTCCATCTGAAAATGTTGTGAATTTTGAGCATTGTATTGGCAATCATTACCATAGTGGCCTTGGATGCCACAGACTTCACAAACAGGATTATTCATAGGAGCCATGGATGACAATGCATTGATACTCATAGGTTGAGTAGAGGGCTGAGATGTCTTCAAAGAGTGGATCTCCTGAGTTAATGCAGCTAGTTGAGATGATAATAGAGAATATGCATCCACTTCAAGTTTACCCCCTTTCTTGGTTGCTCTCGGATTACTGAAGTGATTGGCAGCCAAATTTGAAAGAAAAGCATATGCATCATCAACTCCTTTATCCAAAAATACACCACCTGCAGCGTTATCAACCATACCTTTTGTCTCAGGATCAAGACCATTGTAGAAGCGTTTAAGCAGAAACCACTTCTCAAGACCATGGTGAGGGCATGCACGTTGATAATCCTTGAATCTGTCCCAAGCATCCCGTAGAGATTCACCATAATCTTGCTTAAAACCCATCATCTTGTCGATCAAATCGTCGGTTCTGTTAGGAGGGAAGAACTCAGTTAAGAAGGCTTGAGCAATCTCATCCCACTTGGTCAGGTCAATATCATTCAACCACTTTTGAGCTTTATCACGAAGAGAGAAACCGAACAACATGACTTTCAACTGGTCTGGAGTGACTCCCTGATGTTTAATTGTAGAACAGAGCTGTTGAAACCGTTGCAGATGAAGTGTAGGGTCTTCAGAGGCAAGTCCAGCAAATTGATTCTGTTGGATCATAGTGAGCAAAGCAGGCTTGATCTCGAAATTTGCTGCTTGAATCGTTGGCATAGCAAGGCCAGTAGGTACCCCACTCGGAGAGGGCTGTGAGTAATTCTTCAAAGATTTGGGAGGAAGGTCCGCCATCTCAATCTTTGGTTCAGATATCTTTTGCTGCTTCTCTTTCCTTTGTTGACTAAGAGGAGTTGTATCCTTTTTCGCTTGATCTACTTTCGTTTGAGACCTGGTATTGGGCATCAACAACTAAACAAGGAAAAGCAGTAAGATCGGTCTCAGTTGGAACAAAAGTTCCAAAGAGACAAGAGAAACAATATAAAACAATCAAACTAAAATAATAGAAACTAGGCGTCTCCCCGGCAGCGGCGCCAAAAACTTGATGTGTTAAATTATACCTAACCGCAAGCGCACGGTATCAATTGTAGTAGATACTAGCAAATACGGCTCGAATCCTCAAGGAGACAGTTTCTGTTTCAATTCAATTGCTATCAATTGTTTCTAGTCACAAACGATTGTTGAAGAATTGTATTAACTACTAAAACAAATTTAACAAAGGTTTTAAATCAATTAATTAAAGGATCTAGGGCAATTCAGGTTCACCATGTTTACACCAAACAAATCACAAAAGTATAGCTTTTCAATGGGATTAAGTAATTAAAGCAATGGTTAATCTTTCTCAAGCATTAACGGTTAATCTTTCTCAAGCATTAACGCTCTCAGAATATCCAATGATGTTCTCACACTCACCTTCAATTCTGCTAATTGTATGTAAGCCTCTAGTAGTAAAATCTCTCGATCTATTACTCCTATTGCAATCGATTAATCCGTGATATTGCGCAATTACACAAATTAAGAATTATAACATATCAATCAGAATTACTCTTTACCCATCAATCTACTAATCAAATTAAGCCCAAATCATGGTGCAAACATGGCTCCCCTTAATACCCTAGAATTAAACTACTCACTCATTCTAGGATTAAAACTAACAATAATAATCAAGAAAGCCATAATAAACATGTACTAATAAACAAGATGAGATAAAGAGTACCTTAAACTTTGTATAAACGAAGAACAATAAAGATCCAAATTAAACCAAGTGCTTACAAAGGAAGAGATGAAGAGAGAAAAACCAAAACCCTAATTTATGTAAAAACGTCTGTATATGTCTCTCCCTCTCTATCTCACGTTTTCTCTTCCTTTTATAATAAAACCCCTTAATAAAATCTGATATCTATCTCCTAATAAAAGTATTTTTAATATCCTAATCAATTTACAAAAAGATATCCATAATTGAATAGGATTTTCTTGTAAAATTCGTCACTTCTTTTTCTCCTCTGTTTCTGGGCTCTTCCAGTTGGATTTTGCTTACTGGACCACCTCTGAATTAAAGATAATTCCCTAAGCTTCGCGTGGACAGTAAGATCGTCAAATTCTGACTTCTGGAACTCAAGATATGGCCCAAACAGTGCAGGCAGCCCGTGTAGCCCAATAATACGAATTTTCTCCTATTTTATCTCCAAAATAGCTCTTTTTGCTCCAAATCCTTCCAAGTCATGAATTATTTATTTCCTACAATAAAACAATAAAATCTATTAAATAAAAATCCAAATCAATGCAAAACACAATAAATATGAGAATAAAATCATCTAGAATATATATAAAAATATACTCTATCAAGAGAGTGCTGGGAAAGGGGGGAAAGGGGGGCGCGGGGGGTTAAAGGGGGGAATTAGAATTTTGGTTGGGGGGAAACTAAAATTTTTCTAAGAGGAAAGGTGAAATAAAAGAGGGAAAAGAAAAGGTACGCGTACTGTGTTTTTATTTTTTTTAAAACGCATTAGACAATGGTTACTTTAAAAACCGATGCAGCTGTTTTTTTAAAACGCAATTAGACATCTGTCCCTTTAAAAACCGATGCGGAGAAACTACTATAACATCGGTTTAAAAAAACGATGTTAAAAAAGGCTTTGACATCAGTGGCTTTACTGTCCGATGTTAAAGGTGTGATGTCTATTGCTATTTTTCTAGTAGTGTAGTATCATTAAAGAACAGACTAAAAGTAAATGAATAAATCTGGATATAAACAATTTGAATCAAACTTGGTTATAAAATCAGTGAGCATAGCTTGAAATTCAACCGCATATTTTGGACTTAAGCTATAACAACCCAAACCCCCCCACCCCCAAGGCAAATGTTGTTTTTACTTAGAGCATCTCCAAGAGTCTCTTAAATCACTCTTGAATATATTATAAAATAATAGTTCTTAGTGATTTAAGGTGGATTCATCTCCAACAATGCTTCTTATATTCACTCCTCATTTCATTTTATATTATTAAAAGTAAGCTATATCCATAAAAGTATAAAAGCAAGTGGATAGAGAGAGATTGTTGTCTTAGAAATTTATAATATAATATTAGTTAAGAGCATCTCCTCTCTCCTCAATTTTAAGAGACACCCTTAGTGACTCTTAAAAAGCTTAAGAGACTCTTCTCTCTCCTCAATTTTAAGAGCTATTACAAGGATCTTAACTATTTTCTCTCAATAAAATATTTTCTGGTGGGGAGTACATGTCAAAGTGTGTTTCATCAAAGTCCTGATCCATCCTTCTCCCACGTATATTTTCAACTACATTAAAAACATCAAAATTAAGAGTACTTCATTATAGTTTAATACAAAATAATATGATATCTTTTCGCTCACCTTTAGAGTTTTCTTTATGGGTAATTTGCTTTTGGGATCAAAGACCTCATTTCTAGGACCAACTTTCAGTAGAAAATCTGGTTTCTTCACATAACCACAGCCACCATTTGCTCTAAAGAATCCCTGCATCAACCAAAGTGGCCGGCCATAGCCCTGTCACACAACACAAAATTTAGTACTTCCTCGTCCTGGAACATATGTCACTACTTCATATCATAAAAGCATTATATTGCTCCTGGTAAACCTTTCAACATACAGAGATAACGTTAAGGTACTTTATTGCTCACCACTGAGATTGAATATGGTTAGACCTATACAATTATGTATTTAGACCCAGAAAAAGTTTACATTGACTAGAAACTGAGTTATTTGCATTTTGTTTATATGAAAAGCACCTGCCAACAAATCATAACTTAGAGGGTGTTTGGGATTGCTTAAAATAAGTTACTTTTGACTTAATGGAGGTATTTTTAACTTAAAGGAAAAAGTAAAGTTGTTTACTTTAAGTTGAATGAAAGTGTTTGGGTAATTTTACTTAAAGTTAAATGGAAGTTTAATAATTTTGACTTAAAGTGAAATTTGACTTAAAAAAATTTTAAATTCATAATATTTAAACTTTACAAGAATTGTGAAAAAAGAAAAAAAAAAAAACTTCATAAGTTATAAGTCATAAGTCAAAAGTACCTAAATGGAACTTATGACTTAAAGCAGTTTTTTAACTTAAAGCGGGCTTTAAGCCGAGTTTGCCAAACAGACAATTTCCTACTTAAAGTTCAAAACTCCTTTAAGGAGTGTTAGCCAAACAGGCTCTTAATCAGACAGACTGATGGATAATCCTTTCTATGATTATTTCTTGAAAAAGTGAAGTATTAAATTTATGCATCTGTACACAAAAAATGTATAATATATTGTTCATCATTCGCTGTTATACCTTATAACATCAGCACCATGATCAATAACAGCACTTTCCAAATTATGTTCTCTTAGGCTAATGCGCGTGACCTTATTAGGATCATCATGCAGCCAATCCGTGATCCCACCTTTCCTTTTTCATATAATAGTATATTTAGGTGTTTATAAAAGTAATATCTTCAAATGTGAAAAAGGCAATCGACTAATTAGCATTAATTATATTTTGTTATTATTAATTTTAGGTGTATTTATTTTTCATTATAATAAAGGGTAAATAAGTAAATTCACGAAGTACCAACTTCAACTAAAATTAAGTGTAGGGATGGGAACGGGTCGGGTTCGGCTCGGGTTTTGCAAAATCCAAATCCAAATCCAAATATTTTCGGGTTTCGGGTTTCGGATCGTATCGGGTTTCAGATCCAAAACTCAATATCCAAATCCAAATCCGTCGGGTTTCGGATCGGATCGGGTTTTTTTCGGGTATTCAAAATTAAAAATAGTGTAAATAAGTTGCTTAACATAAAAATAAAAAAAATTGTGTAAGTAAGTTAAAAAATACCGCTACATCCATGACAATTTATTTTCTCGATCTTTCCGTATCTTATGTCTCAAAGATATGTGTATGTATAATATGTATTTATAATATACATTTATATATAATATATATATATATATAATAGTGTATGTATATATAATATGTATTTATAAGGAGTAAGTACGAGGAAGATGTGTACATTAACAATCATACAAGTGTTTGAGGCTATAATTAAAACTTACTAAAGTTAGTGTGTGTTTACATAAATGTCTTTAATAATAGCATGTTTTGCTTAGGTGCTTATTCTAGCACATTTTTGCTAAGTATTTGACTATTGTTTTGAGATGTTTATGTTAAAATTTTGTAAATTTAACTTTACGATTACTTCAAAAATACATATGTCTTAAGAAGTAGTGAAAAAAAATATTAGTCTTAGAAACTTAATTTTCATCTTTGTTCACGAGCTTAAATTATTTTATTTTATCAAAAAAAAAAAATCAACGCCCGCTCACAGAATGTGGGCAAAAAAAAATTTATCAAATTTTTTTAAATATTGTAACTCTATCAAATTATTTATTTTAAAAATAATCAACGCCCGCTCGCAGAGCGCGGGCAAAAAAAAACTAGTATATATAAAATAGTGTATGTATAATATGTATTTATAATATACATTTATATATAATATATAAAATATAATAAATAAAAATCGGGTATTTTTCGGGTTTCGGGTTCGGCTCGGGTTTTGATCGGGTTTCGGGTTTCGGATCGGGTTTCATGAAATCCATATCCATATCCAAAATTTTTCGGGTTTAAAATTTAAATCCATATCCATATCCAAATCCAAAATATCGTGTTCGGATCGGATAAAAAATCGGATTTCGAATCGGGTATCCATCGGATCGGATTTTTTTCCCATCCCTAATTAAGTGTGAAAAAGTCAATCGACTAATTAGCATTAATTATATTTTGTTATTATTAATTTTAGGTGTATTTATTTTTCTTTAATTATAATGAAGGGTAAATAAGTAAATTTACGAAGTACAAAAAAATAGGTACCAAAAAACAGGTACCAAAACTTTCAATATTTCGGATTTTATATAATAGTATAGATGTATGCTTAGTATTTTTATAATCTATACAAACGAATGTTGACCTACGAGACAAAATCGGTTTAAAATTATGTATAAATAATTATCTTATTAATAATATGTATATTTAATTTATATAATATAGTGTTAATTAATTTATATTAATATTATGTAAATCTTTATGTCAATTTTTTTAAAAATAATCTTTATTTGAAATTTTACAAAAAAAAAAGTTAAAAGACTCGGCTTAGTGGATTAATTTTTATACTAGTTTAATGCCCGTACTTCGCACACGGGAGTTCATATTTTAAATAAAATTTATTTTAAATTTTAATAAATTATAGTATATAATTTTACAATATAGAAATAAAAATTGGTAGTAGTATTAAAAAGTTGCATACTTTAATAAATTAAAATGTTAAATTCTTTAAGAACATGAGTTTGTTTTGATAATTTAAATTTCAATTAATATAAGAAATTATTAATATATTAATTTATTTTAAAAACATAAAAAAATTGAACACTATAACATTATTTTAGTGATGTCAACTATATCATGAATGTAATAGTAGTAGATATAAAGAATAAATTAAAATAATTAAATCATAATATCAAAAAAATTAAAGTTATACCGTACTATTACCTAATCCTAAGCATATAATTTACTACTATAATAGGTCATGGATATCTATCAAACCTAAATATGGATTAAAAAAAATTAAAATAATTTAAAATTTGTGGAAGGAAATAATTTTTGGCAAGAATGTTAAGAAAATAATTTGTGTTTTGTGAAGGAAATAATATTTTGGCATTTTGAAATATTTTAATTGGATGGTCCTGCGGGCACATTATAATTATAACCAATCAAAATCATTTGTTAATATTTTTTTGGTATTATCAAGGAAATAATTTTTGGCAAGAGTGGTTTGTCATGATGTGTATTTTATATAATATCGAGTCAATATATTTTAAAATATGGATCATATCATATAAATGGATGGGTAATATAAACGGATTTGGCAATAATGTTTTAATTGAATGGTCCTGGCGGGCCCATTATAATTATAATTGACAATTGTTAGAAAGGAAATAATTTTTGGAAACAAAATAATTTGTGTTTTGTCAAGAAATTTTTTTTTGGCAAGATTGTTTTAATTGGATGGCCCTGGCGGGCCCATTATAATTATAACCAATTATTTGGCATTAATAATAACAACTGCCAAATTTTTGGTATTATCAAGGAAATAATTTTTGGCAAGAGTCGTTTGTTATGATGTGTATTTTATAAAATATCGGGTCAATATATTTTAAAATATGGATCATATCATATAACTGGATGAGTAATTTAAA
The DNA here is from genome assembly GCA_037693485.1 of Kitagawia praeruptora. Classification (NCBI taxonomy): domain Eukaryota; kingdom Viridiplantae; phylum Streptophyta; class Magnoliopsida; order Apiales; family Apiaceae; genus Kitagawia; species Kitagawia praeruptora. The sequence goes on from CM075346.1 coordinate 143,533,013, forward strand.
CGGATCCCGAACCTAATCCTAAGCATATAATTTAATACTATAATGGATCATGGATATCTATCAAACCTGAATATGGATCCCGAACCTGAGGAAAGGGTTATCCAGCAATTTATAATATATAGATACGATGGGAGCCAACATGCTTTCCGGTTTCTTGTAAAGAACTTTAATTGTGTTAGTTTAAAAATGTCATTTGTTTATTGAAAAAAAATGCGATTGTTTTTAGTTTTTTCACAGGGAATATACTCAGGGGCTGTTTGGAAGTTAGAGGTTTGGGGAGAAATCAGAGGTTTGGAGTAGATTAGAGGTTTGACCAAATCAAACATCTTATGTGAGTGTTTGATTGTTAGAGGTTTGAGTTAGAGGTTTGTGATCAAAAAGCTAATTTTGAAAAAGCTCATTTTAGGAGTTTTTACAATTAGAGGTTTGCTATGTGTCACAAAAAGTTATTCAAAAAGCTATTTACCAAACACTTTTATTCAAAACAGCTAATTTAAATCCGGTAGTCAAAACAGCTAATTCAATCCCTAGTCAAAACAGCTAATTCAATCAGTTACAGGTAACAACTATCAGCTAATTGCCAAACACGACCTCAGTATTTTTTAATTTGAGATCAGCATATGTGTATGCCGCAAGGCACGGGCCAGACGTAAGTCCTAAGCAAAGCAGGAGTACTAGCAAATATTTAGTTTGTACCCTATTTTTGTACACTATATAAAGCAATGATCCTAGAATATCAGGGTTCACAAACACACGTTCTCAAAATCTCTTGCTGGATTCTCAAACTCCTTCTCTGGCGGCTCTCCAAAATCTCTCCATAATCGATTCTAACCCCGAAAACAGCAAGAACACCGATATGATCATGCCAAGTCCTACTGATGCAGAACTATTTGATGATGTTCATGTTTTATGCCGCTTCCTTACCTTGTGGCATGGTGACCCTCAAGACCATTACCATCACATGCTTCGTTTAAAAGCTTTGAAGAAATTGGTTAGCGAAGAAAGATCGAAGTTATCATGCATACTGAAAAGAATGACCGGCCTGCTGAGAACCAAGAATGAACGGGAGCAAAAGGAGAAGCTCGAGCTTGCGATCAAATTTATTAACGGTCTAAGCTTGTCGGACATAAGGAAAAACATAATTTACCTGAGAAGCTTGGTGCCTGCAGATCGAGAACGTTATGACTTGTCACTCACACTGGAAAGAATAATTCACATCATGAGAAACATGGCCAAGAGAAGACCGGAGCACAGGGAGAAGCTAGGGCTTGCTGAAAGTTATATTTACCAGCGTAAAGACCAACAAGAAGTTTTGAGCATTATTATGTCTCTCAGTTAGCTAGTAAACCAATCCTGTAAACTACTTTAGCTCTAGTCGTTGATTCAAGTTTGAACCGTGAATGTAATTTTTTATATTATTTTTGAATCTCTATATAGTTAAAACCAGTGTTCCAGAAATCGCTAGGCGGCCCAGGGCGGTCGGGGTACCGCCTAGCGATTAATCGGGTAGGCGGAGATTAATCGAATGGATTAATCGGAGCATTAATCGGAGCATTAATCGGTTGCCCAGGAGAGGGAGACTGCCCAAGCACAAAACAACACAGGTGAAGATGAACTCATGGGAGAGGCATTGATGCAAGAGATGGCACAGCCTTGATCATTTACCCTTTTGGTTTTAAGACTTTTGGTTGTAATGCACTTTTGTTTTCAAGACTTTTGGTGATGACCTTTTGGTTGTAATGAACTCATGTTACATTCTTGTATTAAGACTATGGTGATGTAATGTTAGTTGCTTTTCTATGTTATTGTTAAAATTCAGTTGCATTACAAATCATTTGCATAACAAAATTAGATAATTGCATTCAACATCATCAAAAGAATTACAACTCCAACTTGCAAGGTTACATAAGCTTAGGCTTTAACATTACAAAATAAAGACTTTAAATTTCCAAATCCAACCTATCAAGCCTAACAAATCAGGTCATTTTTTTGTCAAACATCAAAACAGCCATAGCAATAACAACCATCATAAGCACAAAGCACATTCGACCCAACATCAAATTCTTCCTCTTCAAGGCTCTTGTCTGTTGCTTCTTTGCAGCTAGCTTCTCCTCAACATCTGCCAACTTCCTTTCCAAAATGAACCTGCTATCATTCAACTGACTTACAACCTCTCCATGCCTGCCAGCAGCTTCAACATCAAACCAATGGAAGAAATTACATCGGGTACCTTGTGGTTGACCACAACCCAGAAATCTCCTCCCAGGATTCCTCGCGGTTCGTGAGGTGAAGAGCTTTGCTTTCTTCTCGCAGTCACACAAGTAGGTCTCGACAGACATTCTGGTCTCCATAGACATTCGGGATTGTGCATCAGAACTGGATGCCATGGTGTTTAGTGTGGCGGGAAGATTGGCGGGCAAAGATGGGGAGGGGTTGAATATATATAGATGATGTTAGGGTTTATTTGGGGTTTAATTTAGGGGTTTTATTTGGGGGTTTTTTTAATGCTGATGTGGATGGTGACTGTGTGAGCCAACTCAGCAGCCCGTTAGTCAAACTAACGTTTTTCTTTTTCAACAGACGACGATGGGTTAAATGGAAAAAAAGGAAAGTGCAATGACCACCTCATTAGTACAGTAGGCAAAGTGGAAAATTTTAAATTGTACAGTAGGCAAAGTGACCTTTTGCCCGCGTAAAGACCAACAAGAAGTTTTGAGCATTATTATGTCTCTCAGTTAGCTAGTAAACCAATCCTGTAAACTACTTTAGCTCTAGTCGTTGATTCAAGTTTGAACCGTGAATGTAATTTTTTATATTATTTTTGAATCTCTATATAGTTAAAACTAGTTCTCATGAATTCAATTATCTTCACAATTATTTTTAATTTGTTGCTTAATATAACTTTTTACATAGTTGGATATGTGAATATATTCAGGGAAAATGCTAGGTACCCCAAATTGGTACCCCAAATTCCTTTCCCAAATGACATGGATTATTGGTTATAATTATAATGGGCCCGCCAGGGCCATCCAATTAAAATATTCCAAAATGCCAATTAATTAGTACCACATCATTTGGTGTCAAAATTTGGTACCCAATTTGGGGTCTGTAGCACTAGAACAGACTTATATTTTTAACCTATTAACTTTAAGCTTTTTGACTAGAATCGTTTCAGTTTAACTTTTTGGCACTTTTCCTTATTATAATCTATGTTGTGTCTGATCGAGTGTGATGAAGATGGTCTGGAAGTTCGTCATTGTCATGTTATATATTCGATGTCATGTTGATCAGTTAGCAGTTGTGTAGTATTACTGAAGGTTTTTTTAGGGGACTAATCGCAAGAACAGTAAACAATTTTTGATTCTGCGTACTGGTTGCTAGTCATTGGTTCTCTTCATTCGATATTTCATATATTGAAGGGGCAGAACAATAATTATTTTGGTGGGAATTTGATGTTGTTAGGGATTAAGGATGCATTTGAAAGTTTAAAATCATGGAGGAATACAGTTTAAACTTTACAACAATGAAATAAGTACTATTCAATTCATAACATAGAAATTGTGCTTCTGCTCTGTTTCTTGGCTCATGGAGCATTTTTTTTGTATACCTCAGTCCATACTCTACAGACTTTGAATTTTTGATAAATAATACAGTGGTATGAAGTATCGATTGGCTCGGTCTCATGATTTGAGTGATTTTACAAAATACCAGTGTTCTAAAACAAGGCTGCCTAGCCGCTTAAGCGGTCCGCTTAAGCGTCGAAGGTCCCCAAACCGTCCCGATTTTATGTTAGCCGCTTATTCCCCGATTTTATATAATTATTAAATATATATATACTTATGTACATATATATATGAATGTTTAACTTTCGGAATCCGCTTAAGCCCCCGCCTAGCCGCTTAAGCGCTCGAAGGTCGTCTCGCCGCCTAGAACCGCTTAGCGCTTTTTAGAACACTGCAAAATACTCCCTCCGTCCCAGCCGATTCTTTACATGGCGGCTGGGCACGGAGGTCAAGGATAGTGGGTGTAAAGTGTATGTAATATTGTTAAAATAAATGAAGTAGTGGGTGTAATAGTGATTTTATTGTTAAAATAAGTGAAGTAGTGGGTGTAATAGTAATTTTATTGTTAAAATAAGTTAAGTAGTTGGTGAAATAGTGTAAAGTATTGTTAAAATAAGTGAATTAGTGGGTGTAATAGTATTAAAACTTACTATTTTGGGTAATGTAAAGAAATGGTGGGACGGCCCAAAAAGGAAATTGTAAAGAAATGGATGGGACAGAGGGAGTACTAAGTAAATGTCTCTATCGGAATCGTCTAAAAGCTAAAAACTGCAAAACCTTTCTCTCGAAAAGCTTGTTGGATGAAACACTTTCCCTCTGTGTATCTTTGACAATCTGCTGCACTTGATCAGATAGTCCTAACTCCAGAGTCTATTAATCTGTTATTTAGCTCCTACCAAATGTAATAAATCAACACTGAATGTAAATATTGCTTATTTGAGTTGCTTTGCCATTGTTAGCAAGTGAACTCCAGAAAGCAACATTTGAATGCCAATATTTAGTAGTCTCAGCTGTCTGTGTCTCAATTTAGCAGAACAACAGACTGTATTACGTTAACTAAATTTTTTTCTCTAGATACAGTTGTATATAGGAGCTAGTAGCTGTAACAGTTGCGCCTCTTTGATACAGTTCAGTGATTCGTGCCATTGATTGCAAGCAACTATGGGGTGAATTCGCCAGGAGTTGTTAAAGTACTGGGCAGGGCAATAGCCATTGCACACTAGGTGTTTGTCGAATTGACAAGATTTCAACAAGATTAGATTGCTCTCTGGTGAGCCGCACATTGTCCTTCATCCTTCTTCGCTTTTTCTCCGGTGAATCATGATGTAAATCCCTTGGTCCAGAATGATAAAAAAGCAGCAGTCCATTAGGGGTGCAAAGGTTGGCCAGAGACAAGAACAAGGAAGAACCGAGTCGACTCAGTAGCTCGGAGTTGTAGGTGTAGCCTCGCGTGTCTTCTGGTCACGTGTTCTGGTCTTTATTCTTTTTTTGGGTTTTGCATTCTTTATCTTTCTAGCATGGGTTGTGGAAATCTCTATTTCGGAGCTCGTGGGCGTGAGAATATTTCTCCTTTTTAGAACCCTGTCTCTTAGCGTGCGCACGTGGCTCTAATTGCTTTTTTATTTAATATTTATCTTTTCCTGCTTTCTCTCTGTCTATGTGAGAGTCTTTTGTTTTGTCTCTCCGTCTTAATCTTCTGATTCAAGAATTGTGAGAGTTCTATTCTCAGTTTTTCAAAGAGTGGGAGATGGCAGATACGAATGAGATCAATAGGCAGATGGCGAGTTTGGATATTGAAAATGAGGAGAACGAGGAATTGGTTTTTGGGGTCGATGTGGAGGAGATAAACAAATATGATCTTTGTTTGGTGGGACGTTTTCTTTCGGAAAAATCAATCAATGTCAGAGCAATGAAGAGTAAGTTAGCAGATATCTGGAAACCAGCCATGGGAGTAACCATAAAGGAGATTGAATCTGGGTTATTTTTATTTCAGTTTTACCATGTGGAGGATCTTAACTGGGTGCTAAACGGAGGTCCATGGTCATTCGACAATATAATGCTGGCTTTGGCAAATATCCCACGGGGACAGAATCCTGTCATGGTTGAATTAGCACCCAGTTAAGATCCTCCACACTTTGGCAAATATCCCACGGGGACAGAATCCTGTCATGGTTGAATTAGCTTACATTAATCTCTGGATTCAAGTGCATGGCTTACCAGCAGGGTTTATGACTGACACTGTTGGAAAACTTCTGGGTAATTTCTTTGGCGAATTTTTGATGTATGACCATAAGAATGATAGTAGTTTGTGGAGGGATTGTCTGCGTATAAAAATAAAAATGGATGTCAGGAAGCCGCTGAAGAGAAAGAAGAAGATTGTGGACAGGAATGGGAAAGAGTTTGTAGTGCAATGCAAGTATGAAAGGCTGGGAGAGTTTTGCTTTGTTTGTGGAATGGTGACCCACACCGATAGGTTCTGCAGAAAGTTTTTAGAAAATTCAGGGGAGCCCATAGTGAAAGAATGGGGAGCTTGGCTTCGTGCACCCCCGAGAAGGCTAGCTGGACAGGTCAAGAGTAAGTGGCTTCGTGACGATGGAGAGGATGACTGGGAATCCAGAAATGGGAGGAGTAACGGTAGTGTGAAATCGGGGATGGATGAAACAGATTACAGGGGTGAGGAGGATAATCAGGGGAGAGATCGTAGGGGAAAAGACAAAGGAATTGTAACAGCTGCTAATTTTTCAAATTCAAATGGCAGGGTGGGTGGCGCGACAGATTTGGAAAATAGTGGGCCGGGTGAAGAGGAGTTAAATGGGCTGGCCATTTTGGATAGAAAAAGACGTAGGGAGAATACTTCAGCCCAAGAAGTAAGTCAGGCTGGAATAAGCTCACAAGTTAAAATATATGACAATATGGAGTTATACAACACAGAGGCAAACCTTTCTGAAATGGATTGCGCTGCTTCTTCGAAAACTGATTTGGCTACGCTTGCTAAGCAAGCTAGCCATCCACAATGAATTTCTTAAGCTGGAACTGCCGAGGATTGGGGAATTCTCGGGCAGTTCGTGTCCTAAGGGACCTAGTCAAAACCCGGAAACCTGATTTTATTTTTCTCTCAGAAACTCTTGTTAGTAGTGTAAAAATTTCTGATCTTTGTTCAAGTCTTGGTTTCACTCATAATTTTGCAGTTGACTGTGTTGGTAGAGGAGGTGGTCTGGCAGTGATGTGGAAGAATACAGTGGTTTGTAACATTGGCAGTTTTTCTATAAACCATATTGATGTGGAAATTCTTCGTGATACAGTTCCTCATTGGCGCCTAACGTGTTTTTATGGCATGCCAGAAAGAGAACGCAGGCGAGAATCTTGGGACTTTATCAGACATCTGTCTTCTATTTCATCTCTTCCATGGTGCATTGTTGGAGACTTTAATGACATGCTTTTTCCGAGTGATAAAGAAGGTAAACATAAACATCCTCAGTTTCTTATGCATGGTTTCAGGGAAGCAATTGTTGACAGTGATCTCGTGGAGATTGATCTTAGTGGTGGTCGTTTCACTTGGGAGAAAGGAAAGGGTACAACTAACTGGGTTCGTGAGCGGCTAGATAGAGCCTTTGCTTCTGACACTTGGTGGCAGCTACATCCCCTTTGTAAGTTGTCAGTCCATCACACAGTGTACTCAGATCACGATCCTATACTTTTGGAGCTATGCAATAGTAATCTGTCAAAGAAGGAATTTCGCTTTAAATTCGAAAACACTTGGCTTCGTGAATCTTCTTTTCGGGATGAGGTTAATCAGTACTGGGATAGCTTACCTCGCCTTCAATTATTGCCAAAGTTGATATCAATGTCGTCCTTTATGGCCAAGTGGGGCCGTAACTTCTTTCATAAGTTTCGAGATAAATTATGTAAACAGAGAGAGGTTGTGAATGCTCTGGCTAATAAGACAGATGAAGAAAGCATCAAGAATTATTTTCTAGAGAAGGACAAACTCCACGAACTTCTTCTTCACGAGGAGAGTTATTGGAAACAGCGTGCTAAAACTTTCTGGCTGGCTGAAGGAGATGCCAACTCCAAGTTCTTCCATGCCTATGCTTCGACTAGGAGAAAAACGAATTTCGTTTCGAAATTACGGGGGGAAGGTGGAGATTTTTTGACCAAGGAAGAGGATATGCACCGAGTGGTTATTGATTATTTTCAGACTGTGTTTGGAGATCGAATAGTTGGGACGGGGATGGTTGAGGAAGATGTGGTAAAAGTAGTGACAGATTATTGCTTATTCGAATAGTTTGGAGATCGAATAGTAGGGACGTGAATGTAAATATTGCTTATTTGAGTTGCTTTGCCATTGTTAGCAAGTGAACTCCAGAAAGCAACATTTGAATGCCAATATTTAGTAGTCGAGTCGGGCGTCTCATAATAATTATTATTTTTAAATAATCCGGTGTTATTCGGGCAGTTTTCGCACAGCTCCACTAATCAATCGGCATCTCATAATATCATCTCATAATAATTTATTTGTGGTGGATCCTCGGTTTCTTCCCAGATTTTTGGTGGATCTTCGATCTCAAGAGGGGTCTGGTTTCTCTAGTTTTTGAGGTTTCATTTTCCAGATCTAAGACTTGTTTTAGTTTGATTTTTTTGTGTAATTTCAATTTTCTTTTTAAGTTTAATTTGATTTCTCTCCTTGGTGAGAGGTGTGGTGTTTCTCTCCTTGGTGAGAGGTGTGGATTTCTCTCCTTATTTTGTGAGAGTTGGTTCGGATTCAACGATAAGAGCTTGGTCGGAACTTCATTTGTGGTCGTTAGCTCAAACGGATTTTGGCGAAGATATGGAGCGTAGAGCGAGTATCTATAGACATATCATTTTTTTCAGACATCTGCTTATTTGTCTCATTTTGATTATGAAGACGAGCATGTCATCCTATTCTATGTTTGATCGATTCGATCATTCTTGTAGATGCCGTATGGCTTTTATTTATTGAATTACCACCTTTCATCAAAAAAAAAAAAAAGAAAAGCAAGAGAAAACAGGCATAAGTCATAACACATGATATGAGGTGTTTGGGGAAGCTTTTTTTCAGAATAAGTCAACTTGTTTTAAGATAAAATTAGAGATTTCTAACTTTTTTCTTAAAAAAGTAATTTTTTTTTATAATTTATAGAATCTCAAACATACATTAAATACTTGTATAAAAAAAAATTATTAAAATATGTAAATTTTACCGAAAATAAGTTCACAAGTTCTTTAAAAAAATAGTGTCAAACAGCACCATAGTGAGGAGAAACATTCATGTGGAATCTCAACATTTGATCTTGAGTTAACATTTTCCTCTCAAATTCTAAGAGTAGAACACAAACTTTGGAACCGAATAGTTTGAAAACCGAGAAAATCTATAGAAAAATGTTGATTGTTTAATTTACAATAATAATATTACTTTTATTTATATACTAAGTGATACAAATTTGTGGTTATAAGCATGCTAAAAATTTATGGTTCAAACTAGTCATTATCTTTTATACAAAAAATTACACAAAAAATTATACATTTAGTTATTTTTGTGTAATTTTTAGATTCATATGTATATATAATTTAATAATAAATTTATGAATTTTTAGTTCTTGTCAATATAAATATTTGAATTTTTAATAAATAAAATAAATTTTATGATATTCAATAAAATGTTTACTTTTTATTGAATCTAATGATATTTTATAAAAATTTATTTATCTTTAAAATTTGGAATTATCAAATGAAGATTATAAAAATTTCTTAAAAACCGGTGATGATCAAATATTTATTATTTCTTTCCGATTTTATAAATTTGTGAGTGTTGAAATTTAAATTGTATCTCTTGTAAATGCGGGATATTTTTAATAACAAAAAATATATTAGTAATTCTGACGCAATCACTACATCAATATCACGACATATGAAATTAGAAATTAACGATCTTTTAAGATTCGTAGTACGTTATTAACCGATTAAATTAAAATCTAAATAAAATAATCCTCAAAATCAATATATGATATACCAAATATGTTACATGGGGGGCGAAAAGGTACATTCCTATCATGGCCATAATTCAAACATAACTAGTAGGATTTGTAAACATGCTAGCCTAGTACCCTCCCCTATATAAATAACGTTCAAGGTACATTTTAGAATCATACCATTGTAAAATCTTGATGGATTATCAAGCTTCTCCTACATCAGCTCTCGAAAATCTCAGCCAAACCGATTCTTCTCTCACCCCTCCCAGAAACACCGAAACGACGGCGCAAAGCAATGTTAATCTATCCCGAGAAGAGTTATCCAGACGAGCCCGTTTGCACTTTTCCATTAGGCAATTTTATGCAATTCGAGTGGCTTTTCCGGGGGCATCATTCGACGAGCATCTATTAGGAAGCCTGCATGCTCCGGAAAACATGGGAAGACGAGATTTTATTAACAGTATACGCTTGCAATGCATTCGTAAAAATATTATTAGCGAGCTAAGTAGCATGGCCGAGGATGCACCGGAGCATATGGAGAGTTTAGAGCTTGCCAAAAGTTATGTTCAGCAGGCTACGAACCGAGAAGATGTTTTAAGCATTGTCAAGTCTGTGTGGAGGGGATAAGGGTTAGTTGTGGTGCTCTGTTTTACTAGTTTTGGATTGGATTTGTTAGCATTGCATGTCTCGATGTACCAGTTCATGTAAACTATATTGAGTCCATGTAGTCGATAATAATTGTTCAGGCGGCATCTGTAATCGTCGAATTCACTACGGCTGAATAAAACTGGTTTTAATGGTTAATTTACCGTCTTTTCTTATGCATAATCAATTTCTTAGATTGAAACAAACAACTACCAGAGCAGACTTCTATATTTTTACCATTTCATACGAATTTTTTGTTCAATTTTTTGGGTGGCATTCAATCACTTCATGTCTTTGTGTACTTTTTGGGAACCTTTCTTGTGCGATTATCTAACAGAAGATTTTATCCATAATCATTGCTTTATATCGTTAATATTGACTCTAGTTTTACATTTGAGACCATGTACATTTACTAATCTTTAGAAGAGTAGACATTTTTTGTTTTCGCATACAAGGTTGCTAGCCGGGAGTAGGGGTGTCAATTTCGGGTAATGGGTCGGGTTCTTGTCGAATTTGCTATATCCGGTTCTGTTTTTGGGTCAATCCGAACCCGACCCGAACCCGAAATAGGTTGAAAATTTCAACCCAAACCCGACCTGTTATGTACCCGGTCAACTCGAAAATGACCCGTTTTGACCCGAAAATAATAAAGAATAATTAATTTTATTTTATAAAATAATTTATATTTAAAATACATTAAAAAAATATAATAGCAACTTAAAGAGATGAGATGTAAACTAAAATTATTTAAATAATTTATAAATATATCATATATGTATACAATTATATAATGTAAATTTTAATATCATGTATAATATATTATATAAATTAAATTTTCGGGTCGGGTTCGGGTATTTTGGGTTAACCCGAAATTGACCCGATTTTTTCGGATAAATTTTTACCCAACCCGAACCCGACCCGAAACTCAAAACACTTGACCCAAATTCGTACTTTTCCATGTCGGGTTTCGGATCGTGTCAAATTTTGACACCCTAGCTGGGAGTCTTTTTATTCTATTTTCCATGGCGGGAGCAGAACAAGGCTTATTATTCAAGGGATATGATTTGTTAGGGACTTAGCTAGGGTGCATGTAAAACTTCAAACTCAAGGGGACTAGTGAAAGCAGAGTAATTTTTGAAAACAATGAAATAGATAGTAGGATCATTATCATGTAAATTCAGTGTGAATTGTAAATATTGCACTTCCGCTGTGTGTTTTGGATTATGGAGCATATATTTCCATTCTTCTGCAGATTTTGGATAGTTTCATTCATTATACAATGTTATGAAGTATTGTCAAATATTGTGTGCTAAGTGTCAAAGGCAGTGGTAAACGAAAGTTGCAGTCTCACTTGGTAGGCTAGAAATATGTAAGCAATGATGTAATTTTGTATTTGTTGGAGCCTATAAATAAGGCTGCCATATGTATTGTAATATAACACAGAATATTAATACAGAACAATTTCTGGTGTTCATTCCTTAGCATAGCTAGGGTCTTATTTTTAACATGGTATCAGAGAATGTTCTATCCTAGGGCAGAAGAAATCAGAACTGCAAAAGGGAGCAGAAGAAACCCAGAAAGCCCAGAAAACTAACTGCCCAGAAAATCATACTAACTGCCCAGAAAATCATTTTTTCTGTTCGAATCAAAACCTAAACACACTTACATACCTGTAAAGAAGAGCTGAAGACAAGCAAAACCAAGAAATCCGGCCGCCAGGAACCTTCCCACGCGCTGCCACGCGCCACCAGAAGCCACCAGACGCCGCCTCACGCGCCGGCGCGTGTGGTGGCCTCCGCTGTTTTTCCGGCCATTCTGCAGAAGACTTTCTGGTTTGTCTTGTCATCCCGATTCCAACCGTGTTAACACTTTTCAGTTTTGTGAAGATTTATTTTTCTGATAAAAAATTGTATGTATATATACGTATATACATGTGCTTTTTTCTGGAAAAAAAAATAAATAAGCACGGGGAACTTAATTGATGTTCTGGGAAAACAAAGAGACAGATGATGAAGAGAGAAGGGTGGAGAAGAGAGAAAAAGAGACGGGAGAAGAGAAAGAGGCAGAGCATGCTTATGTTTTGTTAGCTCTTCTTCCACCTTTTTTTTGTGATTAAAGAAGTATGTATAGATACAAATCTGGGGGGAGGTGCTGAAAAACAAAAAGGAGCAGACAAAAAAAGCTAAAAAAAAAAGGTAAAGCAAAAGCATCCACTACAAAAAAAAAAGGGAAGATGCTAAGAAAAAAAAATATTGTCGACAAGAAAAAAATGTGTTGTCCACCAGAAAAAAAAAATGTTGTCGACCACGAGGCTGGTTGCAGTAAAAAAAAAGGATAAGAAAGAAAAAGAAAAAAAAAGATAAAAAAAAATCAGTGATTTTATGATTTTAGATCCGATAAAAAAAAAAAATTATTTTACATTTATTTTCTTAAGGGAAAGTAGTGTTAATATTAAAAAAATCGGGATCTTTTAAAAATGTATCACTTCGAGTTTAGGAGTTTGCCCCGGTTATAGATTTAATTTTGTAGTATTCAAGTGGTTGTTGATATTACGGTATCTCTCCAATTTTTTACGAAGCTGCAAATTAAATAGTTCAGGGGGCGATATTCCGACGAAGCAGCAGAAGTAGTGTATATAACAGATGTACACACAGTTCACTGCCACAAATCAAAGCAGCAGAAGTAGTTGTATTTTAGACAACACAGTTCACTGCTATATCTTGCATTTCATTCGTGTAAAAGAAGCAGAAGGACCAGTTCATGGACGATCTTAAGGGATGCAGTCTACCAAATACGGTTCCAGTTGCTTATGATTCAAGGGATGACAGATGCAGATTCCTCCTGTGTTCAGACATAGGCTTGTTAATACTGAGTGATCACAAAGTCGAGTCTCAGTTTCTTCAAAATAATCAGTTCAAGGACGGATTGGTGGTCATCCACCGTTGTGCTGAAAAGCAGCACTTTCTATTATTTTCACATTGCCTAAAATATATCGTGTGGTCGAAAAATTCGAGTCCCGGTATCCCAAAAGACTCAATAAACTCAAGATCGGTCGATCCTAAAAATGGGTATAGTTGGACGCTCAGATTAAGCTCAAGGGCTACTAGTGTCCACTTTTAAAATCCCAAAAAAAGGTCTTTCATCCGAAGATGGGATTTCGAGTGAGGGGGCGTGTCAAATATTGTGCTAAGTGTCAAAGGCAGTGGTAAACGAAAGCTGCAGTCTCACTTGGTAGGCTAGAAATATGTAAGCAATGATGTAATTTTGTATTTGTTGGAGCCTATAAATAAGGCTGCCATATGTATTGTAATATAACACAGAATATTAATACAGAACAATTTCTGGTGTTCATTCCTTAGCATAGCTAGGGTCTTATTTTTAACAAGTATCCATTTGCCATTTGGTCTAGTCTGTCACCTTGAGCGATTTTACAATCTTCTTGTAAATATGTTTCTCTCAGTAGCATCTGAAAGCTTAAAGAAGAAAATGTCAACAAATATGTTCTGCTTAAGCCAAAACAATGTGTCAATGAAATCGCTTTCTGCTGCAGCCGATGATATCACATGCTGCTTCAGCCATGACCACCTTGGCTTTCTTTCTCTGGGTACAAGTATTTTGAGGGGAAATTGATATCTATTTCCTTAGCAGCCACTACGGGCCCGTTTGGATTGAGGGTTGAGAAGGGTCGGGTTGGGTCGGGTTCAAATTTAAAAATTCGTTTTTGAGAAAATTTTGAAAAGGAAAATGTTGAATTTTGGATTTAATATGTAATATTACGTTAATTATTTCGTAAACTATCAAAATCCAACACTTTATTTTTCAAAATTTTCTTAAAAACGAATTTTTAAATTTGAACCCGACCCAACCCGACCCTTCTCAACCCTCAATCCAAACGGACTCTACATGTCGAAGGTCATCACAAATGCGGAGTCTTGTCCAATTTTATCTTTGTAAATTCCTGGTTGATAGTATACAGTTTCCTCAAACAAGAAATTAAGAGGGAAGTGGATATTGCCATCTTCCCTATCTAAGATATATCAACATAACCCACTCATCACTATCAAACTTATTCCTTTGTGCATTCCGATCATAATCACTCGTATATTCGTGCCTTCTTCCAAGGGGCTATGATCTTTCTGAACCATTTTTTGTATAAAGCCGAAATTTAACAGCTTTCGTCACTATTAGCATTTAGTAATTTTCGGAAATTTAGGCAGTGGATTAATCCACTTCAAGGACCTAATTCTTCCAACCAACTAAAAATAAAATATAAGGAATACACCGAAAGGAATTGAAAAAGGATTCGTAGATGCATGAAGTGTTCTCTCATGGTGAGAGTTCATGTTTCATTTGAGGTACCTTTGATGGCTGATGGGAAAAAGAAGAAGAGATACATAATTGGGCAGGGTTTGCGAAGTGGACAACAAACAGGGATTCGAGAACAAAGTGGTGAACAAGTGCATAGCATGGCTTTCAGCTCAATCTGTTGCTTATTCTCCCATTAACACTTTCAATGGCCTTCCCGGTACATAAGGAACCAAAGCTGGTACATAAGGAACCAAAGCTGAAAACACAGCCAAGGCAGCTAATGAGCCCTCATGCTTCCACAGTTTGCTTACCTAAACATTAAATAGAAATGAGCCAGGGATAGTGACGGTATGTTCTAACTTCTGCAGGGTGTTCTATATGCTCATAGCTGATGTTTGATACCAGATAAAGCAAATCTCGTGTTGAAATCATTTGTTTGTACTGTCCCTCAACCAAGTGATTCCCAATCGACCAGAAAGAGTATTATGAACCTCTACATTTATCCGGAATGAAGATCTTATTGCTTGTGATATTTTTAATGCTTCTTTCTATTGTAAAACTCAGAGCAAGTAAAAAACATAACCTTTATTTTAGCATATATGTATACACAACAGATAACATATGGAGTCTGCATGCGATATTGCTGATTTAGGTACTAGGCTGCCTGCTGCTAGCTTTGTAAGAAATTCTCTTAACACTGATTTACAATATTTATTCAGGCTTTCTTTTAAAAAAAAATTAATCATATTATTCTTAGTTACTTACGATTTTTCATTTTAGGAGCACCCGTAATAAGTGATATATGTCTCGTCTATTAGACAAATTGAAAGCGCACGAGGAGCTTTACAGATTTGTACTCATCCCCCTTTTGGTCATGAAGAGGCACGGCTCGAATTCCTGTTTTCAGTTCCGGCACAGGAAGGCATGTTTGTCCTGCAAAATCATCATTATCTGACAAGTCATACTCGTGAACTTCAATCCGAAGCAATGCAAGCTCAGGAACTGTCAGCGGAAACTCAAACTCCTCATTCCATGTTGGTATCCACTTGTCCTGAATTGTCTTTGTTTTTCTCATTACTGAATCATTAGGAAATCCAGCAATCCCAACCTGCACAGAGTAAAGGACACATGTTAAACAAGCAAGATTTTTTAGTCTGTTTTGGCCTGCCATTGCACAATACGTTCATTAGTATCATTAAAGAACAGACTGAAAGTAAATGAATAAATCTGGATATAAACAATTTGAGTCAAGCTTGTTTATAAAATCAGTGAGCATAGCTTGATATTCAACCGCATATTTTGGACTTAGGCTATAACAACCCAACCCCCCCACCCCCAAGGCAAATGCAAGTTGTTCTTAATACCTTAACGTAAAAATCTGGTGGGGAGTATATGTCAAAGTGTGTTTCATCAAAGTCCTGATGCCATCCTTCCCCCACGTATATTTTCAACTACATTAAAAACATCAAAATCAAGAGTACTTCATTATAATTTAATACAAAATAATATGATATCTTTTCCCTCACCTTTAGAGTTTTCTTTACGGGTAATTTTCTTTTGGGATCAAAGACCTCATTTCCAGGACCAACTTTCAGTAGAAAATCTGGTTTCTTCACATAACCACAGCCACCATTTGCTCTAAAGAATCCCTGCATCAACCAAAGTGGCCGGCCATAGCCCTGTCACACAACACAAAATTTAGCACCTCCTCGTCCTGGAACATGTCACTACTTCATATCACAAAAGCATTATATGAAATGAGTAGAGAATCTGTAAACCTGCATATTGTATGCGACCATTTGAGCTCCATGCATCCATCCAATGAACGGATTGTAGTTTGATGAGTCAACTCGTGAACCTTTGGGAAATATCCTCAACAAATTCCTCCTGGTAAACCTTTCAACATACAGAGATACCGTTAAGGTACTTTATTGCTCACCATTGAGATTGAATATGGTTAGACCTATACAATTAAGTATTTAGACCCTGAATATTAGCCCAAAATAGTTTACAATGACTAGAAACTGAGTTATTTGCATTTTGTTAATATAAAAAGCACCTTCCGGCAAATCATAACTTTAATCAGACACACTGATGGATAATCCTTTTTATGAAAAAGTGAAGTATTAAAGTTATGCATCTGTACACAAAAACATGTATAATATTTTGTTCATCATTCGCTATTATACCTTATAACATCAGCACCATGATCAATAACAGCACTTTCTAGATTCTGTTCTCTTAGGCTAATGCGAGTGACCTTATTAGGATCATCATGCAGCCAATCCTTGATGACACCTTTCCTTTTTCGTGCACAAATTGCAATTAGATGTTTATATTCAGGATCAACATTTTGCTTTAAGTTGCTTCTTTCATCTTGAAGACCTTCCTCATTGTAAGCTTCTCCGTCCTCTATTTCCTGATTAAATATAACTTCTTGGAAATTAAAAAATAGCAGAGAATTCGTTATGAGACATATAAAAACGAGATTAGCAGAAGTTTAATATGAGGAAGATAAAGCGAATGACTAGTAGAAACAGACCACGTCAACAATTTCCATTTTCTTTCCAATATCTGAGACTTCTGTTCCCCAGGCTTTCTCTTCTGCAGATTTCTTTTCCTTGTGTTCATTTGAAATATGTATGACTTCAAGATTCTTACTTTCAAGATACTCTTTTGGTGGTTTGGTCGAGATAATAATCTTTCTTTTCAGCAATTCAGGGGATGGAAATTCTGCGAAGCTTTCCAACCCAGAAATAAAGAGCATGTCTCCAAATGTTTCAGTCAGCATCTGTTTAGATAAATTTTTTGCTTAACGAAAAGAAAAGAAAAACTGTATGTAACTAGAGCGCGATAAAGAAAATTTGATGATTCCATGTTTTTGCAGTTGTGCTAGGTATTTCTTTTCATAATCTTAAGAGTGGGAAGAAAGAATCATTGAGTTAACTTACCTTAGCAACTTTAGCCTGAAGAACTGGAGTAAGATGGTCTTCTAGAGTTAGTATCACAGGATATTCAGACTTGACAAAAGCATGTTGTTTGATTGATCTTAGGCACTTGATAAGTTCCACTGGATTTGTTAGTGTCCTATATTTTTAAAAGAAAAATCACCATAAGGTATGCATCAACAGCCCAAAATCCCCCCCCCCCCCAACCGTACTATAATAGAGACACGTTTAGGTAAGCGGATTTAATACCCTCCATGAACAACGTGGACATCATCTTTCGTAGAGTTAGGCCACATATCCAGTTCAATAACCCTAACACCTCTGCAGAGTGCATCAATAATAGGAACGTCACTACTATCACTGCTCAGTTGATTCCCAGTTAGATAGGAATTGTGGCCGGTGTATATGAAATAATGAGACAGTGGAGCTCTCATATTATGGTGCACCTGAACAAATTTGAAAAAGAAAACGTTCTCAACATACAGGAAACAGAAAAAATAAGTAAAATCCATATTGACACATCTGGTGTGGAGATTCTAATTATGCGCATCTCACATCATGAAAAAAGTAGCTCTTCTATTTTGGTAACTGTAAATTGCAGAAACCTGAATATACACTAATTTTACATAAATCATCGGCCTCTTTACCAAGAGAAGAAGGGTACCATCTAGGCCAAGTGAAGGGATGAGAAAATATTACCTTGGGAGGAGAAGGAAGAGGGGAATTAATGCGACCATCAAAAAGGTACCTAAAGAAACCTTCAAGATTTAGACCTTTGTTTTGAGTAAAGTGTTTATTAAAATTTTGATCCTTAATATTGAAATAAATGGTTTCTATTGAAGCATCTGCTGCTTCGCCTTGAACCTCTTTCATAAACCTCTGAAAATTCTGTAGACTCATTATTCCATTATCTGAGTACTTATCAAACAGTTGTTTAATCTCTAGCGGCGCCTCTGCAACTCCAAGCTTAAACTGTCGCCAAAAACAGCAGCATCCATATCTCTCTTTCGACATTTAAAGCGAGTGTGTGCGCGCTCTCGTGTTTATTCAAAAACTTTTTAGCTAGTATGTTCTAAAAATTTCTATACAAACATATGAACATAGTCACTTAGATAAATATCTTTTGCTGGTGGAAAGAGGAGAACTTTTTCATGCAAGTAGTAGTACTTGTGGTACTAGCAGATACTGCAGGACAAGATACTTATATTAATTATTAGGGGAATCTACCAGAAAATTAGTTGTATGTTCCTTTTTACAGCACAAGTCTCATTCTAAATACATGAATTTCAGAGTTTCACCAATCAGATGACCAACTTTGATTAAAATTTTCACCAATTAACCAACCAATAAAATAAAATTTCTTTTTGGTCGATCAATGAAAGTAGCAGCTAAATATTGATTAATTGAAAAATCCATGTGAAAAATGTAAAAAATATTAAGGTGATAAGATCCAGTAAGTTAATTAAATGGGGAACAGCCGTATTGATGCTAACAGATCAGGCAACAGCTTGAAATTCTTGATTTCCATTACAAAAAGTCTCAAGTATCTTATCCCCGACTTACTTTTAATTGAGTTTCAAAGTCAATAATTTAATTAAATTTAATCATAGAACAAACCATAATTAGTAGGGGTAGCTTTCACTATTGGCTATAGCTTTCAAAATCTGGGTCCTTATAACTTAATAATGCTGTTTATTTCTAAATAGTTGGACTGTGGACTCTGGTTGATTTGTTGCTCCTTGTGTCATCTTCCATTGCTTAAAAGTTGAAAAAAGATTCAATGCCAGGCTTGTATAACAAGTGTGAAAATTGGTCCCAGGGCTTACCACCCTTTCATTGTAAAAGTTACAATGTTGAGGATTTAATATTCCTTCGACAATGCGACTACTCTTGTTTATCTTGCAATATATTTATTTTTACTTGCTACAATAAAAGTCAAGATATATCATCTAAAAATGAAACAGGTCACAATTCTGATTTTTACCTCTGTCATTCTCATATTGGATGAGCAATTCTTCCCGAGTCTTTGAAATAAAATTGATATTTAGTATTTGTGAATGTTGGGGTATATGACCATTTGAACCCGCTATACATTTTGAAATTCAACTAACTCATATCCCGTGCAATGCACGAGTTTCATTTCCAAAATTTTAAGGTTTTTCATTTCTGTTCTAAGGTTTTTTTTTCTTTTTTTTTTTTTCTCTCTTTTTTGCAATGCAGCTTGATTTGCAGGCTCCTTCTAGTTTCGTCCAAATCCCCTGGTAACTTGCTTTCTAGTTTTGTCCAACTCCATGATTGCTTAATTCATTCTTCGTACCTCATGCTTCATTGTTTGTCCGGCTCACTACGTGGATCCTTTAACATATAAACCTCTCATTATAAGCACTAGGTACTGAGTTTGAGGCTTTGATCATCTGCTGCTCCGTTGATCACACAAAAGCAAAGTCATTTTAGCTTCTCCTTTATTTTATCAGCTATATAATGCTCCTTTCATGCAAACTCCTCTAATCACCCATTGTCAGCAAACCATCCTTGCATCCCAATGCATCATGTGTTCTTGTTCCTTTAATAACCGCTTTGCTAGCTGCTACTCTGAGGATTTCGATCAATTTGTTTCTGATTGCATAACATCTCGAATTTCGATCATCAAATATTTGCCTCTTCAGCTCTGCGTACCAAAGTATATCGAGGTGAACGTTGTTGAGCTACCAGGATTCTTCAATGAGTTCTTATGCAGTTTTCATGTTTACAACTGTTCTGAATTCGCTCCAAAATGACTAGTTATGAGTCTTATGACCTTGATGTTGCACAGTTTTCCTTCCTTCATCCAGGAGTAACAACATCATTTCGATAAATTTATTAGTAATTTATAATTTGTAATGTACAAAAATTAACACATGATGCCGCTCCATTGTAATTTTAAATTTTTAATTGAAAATTTGTAAATGAAAAAAGGAGAGAAAATATAAAGAATTGACTATAAACTATAAAGTAGTAATTACAGCCAATACCCATGGTTCTAAAAATCCCCGATTTAGCCGATTAATCCCCGATTAATCCTCTATAAGGTAACCAACCGATTCGATTTTTGAAATCCGATTAATCCTATGAATTTATTTAAAATGATATGTTTTAACTATAAATTAGACTATTATATTAAATATTATTATAATATCCGATTAATACTCCGATTAATCCTTCCGATTAATCCCCGATTACCCGATTAATCTTAAATCGGTACCTCAACCGATTTATACCGATTACCGATTTTTACAACCATGCCAATACCACGTTTAGTACAACTAAAAAGCATATTAAAAGATAGCAAAAAATAGTTGTCAATAACAAAATTTGTATATTAAAAAAGGGTTGCAGAACATTTTATATAAAAAATAATAAAAAATATCATCAAAATACTTTATTTTTCATAAAAATTGATTTGTTAAGATTAGAATTACAAAATTAAATAATAATTAAGCTTAACATATCAAATTTAACGTAAAATCTCATTTCAATTTAAAAAGCAAATGTTAGATAGAATATAATCCCGCATAAAATTTTATATTTATATTTGTAACAACAAAATTATATGTAATTATCTAATATTTGATTCTAATTTTTTATTAGACACTATTTTTATTTATAAAAAATCTCTGTAAAAACTAGAATTTAAATGCAATTTTATGTAAAATTTTATAATTTATTATTATTATTATTCATATACAAATATCAATATCTGGGAAGTCGAGGAATTTGAATCTTAGCAAAACTTAGAATTTCAATTCAAATCCGAATTTAAACGAGTAATAATGTTACTCATAATTGTAAAAGAAGTCCATAAACATTTTATGGGCTACTGACTTAGAGACCCAACCCAACTAGCACAAGCCCAATAAGCTAACATTCAAAACCAACCCAATTTCACAATAATTACTCTCTGCCTTCAGTGTTTAGACTTTGCTAAAAACAATGGACATAGCTCTCTTCTCTCCATCTTCACTCTTTGCCCAAGAAGATGATAGCTCTACAGGTACCTATATATTTAAACATGTATGTCTATATTTTTAAAGTTTATTTATTTTCTATCTGACTTGAATTCTTGCTAATAGATGAAGAAAATGCTGAGGCCCAGCAGAAATTTGTGGAGAGAAATCATCAGTTTCCTGGAATGGTTTGTTTCTTTAATGTTTTTTTATAAGTACCCTTTTTATATCTTTTGTTTTTGTATTGATTTATGGGTGTTTTTAATATTTTGTTGTGAATGTGTTGATTAAAAATTTGATCTTGATGTTAGATTTATTGTATTTTGGGTAGCCAGTTGTGTTTATGTTTTAGTTTTGTGTTTTTATAGTGATTTATGGGTATTTTTTATATTTTTATAAAGTTCAAGAAATACCAGTACAACAATGGAGATTTAAGCTCAAAATCATATCTACATTATAGAGAGGAAAAGTTTGTTACAGATATTTTGGAGAAGAAGAAGTAAAGTTTGTGTAGTCACTACTTGTCTATTTATACAAGACAAAAGTAGTGATCAGTTTGTTATGATAAGTAATTGATCATTTCTACTATTCTATAAGTGACTAATGTGATAAGTAGTGATGAAACTGATAAGTGCAATAGTCCCCCTCAGATTGAAGGTGGTGATACAACATTCAATCTGGAAAGAGCTTTCCAATGTGCTTGACGACCAAGTCCCTTGGTAAAGACATCTGCTAGTTGAGAAGAACCAGGGATATATTTTGGTTGAATCAACGTGGACTGGACTTGCTCTCGAACGAAGTGACAATCCAGGGCAAAATGCTTGGTTTTTGGATGAAAAACAGGGTCTGCAGCAATGTCTAAAGCAGCTTGATTATCACTATAAACCGTGACAGGAAGTTTCTGAGGAATACCAAGTTCAGACAACAGAAGAGTCAACCAGGAAACCTCACAAGCAGTATCAGCAATGGCTCGTAATTCAGCTTCAGCAGTAGAACGGGATATAACCTTTTGTTTAGTGGAATGCCAGACAATCAATGAAGAACCAAGAGTTAAACACATACCCGTGATACTACGAAGCATGCCAGAAGAGTCCAATGTGGAACCCCAGTCACTGTCACAGTAGGCTTCCAGTTGCAGAGAAGTATTTGCAGAATAAAATAAACCTTGAAAAGGAGTCCCTTTAAGGTAACGAAGAACACGTTGAACTGCTAACATGTGTGGTTCACGTGGTGTTTGTAGAAACTGACTAAGATGATGGACGATGTAAGATATATCAGGCCGTGACACTGTAAGATATAGCAACTTTCCAACAAATTTTCGATAGATTGTGGGATCATCAAGTAAAGCACCCTCTGTTGGTGACAACTTGACATTGCTGTCAACCGGAAGAGACAATGGTTTGCAATTCTCTAAGCCTGCTTCTACCAACAAGTCGTAAACAAATTTATGTTGGTGGAGATATAAACCTTCATCTGTTTTATGTATCTCAAGACCAAGATAATACTTAGCCAAACCCAAATCTTTGATAGTAAAAGCAGAATGCAAGACATCTTTAACATGTTGTATAAAGTCATTGCTTGTGCCAGTAAGCAAGATATCATCAACGTAAACTAAAGCTGTGACAAAAATGCCATCTGCCTTGTAAACAAACAAGGAATAGTCTGCTACGGTTTGAGTAAAACCAATGTCAAGTAACACAGAAGCTAATTTTTCAAACCATACTCGAGAAGCTTGTTTTAAACCGTAAATAGACTTGTTCAACTTACAAACATAGTTAGTACCAAAGAGAGGATGTCCCTTAGGAAGTGCCATATACACTTCTTCAGCTAAATCGCCATGAAGGAAGGCGTTATTGATGTCCAGTTGGTGTATATCCCACCGTTTTACAGCTGCTAAAGCAAGAACTGTTCGAACTGTAGCCATTTTGGCAACAGGTGAAAAAGTGTTGTGATAATCTTGCCCTTCAATTTGGGTATAACCCTTGGCAACCAAACGAGCTTTAAATTTGTCTAAAGAACCATCTGCCTTGTATTTCACTCTGTACACCCATTTACAATCGACAACCTTTTTGTTTTCAGGGAGAGGAACAACTGTCCATGTATTATTCTCTTCCAGGGCATGTAATTCTTTTGACATTGCTTCTACCCATCTACTATCCTTTATAGCTTGGTTATATGTAAAAGGTTCAGGTATAGTAGAATGAGGGCTAACAGAACAAGCATAAACTGATGGTTGTGAATAATGAGAAAAATTATATTTCTCAGAATTAATGGGACATTTAGATAAAAGAGCAGTGGCTGCAGAAACTTTGGATGTCTGATTTGGCTGTTTTGGTTTGTCTGTGACATAATCTTGTAACCATGTAGACTGTATCTTTCGTCTAAGAGATATTCTTTGTGAGGGTGGAACTTGAGTTATTATAACATCATCGACAGGATGTGTGGTAACAGGGTCAATGTTACTAGTAACCACATTGTCAATATGGTTATTGACATTAGTATCGGTAATAGTATTAAGATCAGATGAATGAGAAACAAAATCATCCAAAGGAGTATAGAAAGAATCACTATCACTTTCAGATAGAGGGATAGGAGGAGGAGTGAATACAGGAGAAGATGGAGATGATGAAAAAGTAGCATAAGGAAAGACATTTTCAGTGAAAACAACATGTCGTGAAAAATAAAACTGGTGAGTTATGGGATTAAAAAGCTTGTAACCTTTTTGTGTCATAGAGTAACCAACAAAAACAGTTTCAATTGCACGAGGTGCAAGCTTGTCTGACTCGTGAACAGACATATGAGCAAGACAACCAAAAACCCTGAGATGTGTGTAAATTGGTGGCTTTTTAAAAAGCTTTTCATATGGAGAAATATAACCCAAGACAGTAGTGGGAATTCGATTTATGAGATAAGTTGAAGTGAGAACGCAGTCACCCCAAAAAGAGGAGGGTAAATGAGCTTGAAATAACAATGCTCGTGACATTTCAAGAAGATTTCTATGTTTACGTTCAACTCGCCCATTTTGTTGGGGAGTATATGGACAAGACGTTTGATGTATTGTACCTTGAGACAAAAGAAAATTTGTGAAGTCA
The DNA here is from genome assembly GCA_037693485.1 of Kitagawia praeruptora. Lineage (NCBI taxonomy): Eukaryota > Viridiplantae > Streptophyta > Magnoliopsida > Apiales > Apiaceae > Kitagawia > Kitagawia praeruptora. The sequence continues at coordinate 143,557,542 of CM075346.1, forward strand.
TGGCTAAGAAACTCGCTTCCATTATCTGTCCTAAGACACTTAACAGAAGTAGAAAACTGAGTTTGTACATAAACAAAAAAATCCTTTAAAGATTGGCACACATGCTGTTTGGTAGGAAGAAGTATGGTCCATAAACCTCGAGTACAATCATCAACTATTGTCAAGAAGTATTTACAGCCATTATAAGTTGGAGTCCGATATGGTCCCCATATGTCACAATGTACAAGTTCAAAAGGTAAAACAGCATGAGATTGACTTATAGGAAAAGGAAGTCTACATTGTTTTGCTTTAGGACAAACATTACAAGAAGAATTTGTACTGTTGGAACGATGTACAACTGAGTCATTTATTTTTGACATAACAGAAAAAGGGATATGACCAAGACGTTGGTGCCAGACTTCTGAATGAGGAGAAACGACTGCAAGAACAGTTGAAGAAGATGGTGTATTGAGTAGTTGATAAAGACCTCCAATCATATTACCAAGAACCAATCCCTTCATCTGGTATTGGCCCTGCAGATAACAATTGTGAGGTGTAAAGTGAACAGTAGATTTAAGTTGCAAAGATAATTTACTCACAGAGAGTAAATTGAAGGTAAAAGTAGGAATGTATAGCACATCAGTGATCAAGGTAGACAAGGGATGAAGGTAAACTGAACCCTTGTGAGTAACATTAGCTTGTTGTCCATTAGGAAAAGTGACATTTAGAGACTCAGACATAGGCTGGACATTAGTCATGTAGGTTATATTACAACACATATGATTAGTAGCCCCCGTATCAAGCACCCAAGAATTGTCAGGTATATTTGTTGAAGAAAAGAAAGAAAAAATAGTACCTGCAATATGAGTAGCTAAACTGTACTGACCAGTAGGGGAAGAAGTGTCAGCACCTTTGGTGTTTAAGCATTGCATTATACTGTTGAGTTGAGATTGAAGAGCATCCATTTTAGTTGTCAGAGTATGATCTGTAGATAAAGTTTGTGTAGGAACACCAGGAGAACTCTGAGCAACAGGAGATTGTGCAGAGACTTGCACAGCATTAGACTTTGACACATTGGTCTTAGAAGTAAATCTACGTTTCCCTTTGTTGTTGGGATGATTTGGATGATCAAGAGGATAACCATTTAACTTGTAACACTTCTCCTTGGTATGGCCTTTAAAATGGCAATGAGAACATTCTTGAACGGGATTAGATGCCCTGTCACTAAACCGATTAGAAGTATATCCAGGATAAGCATTATTGGACATGTTAACCATCATGGCAACAGGAGATATGGAAGGAGAAAGTGTTTGACGTTGTTTTTCCTCTTGTTTAAGTAGCATATATGCTTGATTCACTGTTGGCCAGGGGTTCATCATGAGTAGTTGACCACGAGCTGCTGTATAACTCGAGTGTAAGCCCATCAAAAACTGTATCAAGTGAGTTTTCTCAGTCTGCGATTCCCATTCTGCAATTGCCCCACAAGTACATGTAACAGGAGATTCCAAAGCTCTAAGCTCATCCCAAAAACCTTTCAATTTGTGAAAATAAAACTCAATAGAATCATTTCCTTGCTCCAACTTAAACAAGGCACGCTGTGTTTCATAAAATTTGTGACCAGTAACAGCAGAAAAACGTTCATTAAGCTCATTCCAAACAGCTTGAGCACTGTCCATGTAATTCATGCTGTTGCTAATGTCATCAGATACAGTGTTTAAAATCCAGGTGATAACCATGTCATTTACACGTTTCCAGTGCACAAACAACGGTGAATTGACAGCAGGAGCGAGATATTCACCATTAACGATGACAAGTTTATTCTTAGCAGAAAGTGCGATTTGCAAAGAACGCTTCCAAGAAGCGTAATTTTCAGAACCTAGAAGCTTCTTAGAAATAAGAATCATACCAGGCTGATCGTTGTTATGAAGAAAAAGAGGATGAGCATTATTGTCGATAGACAGAGAATTTGTTTGAGAATGTGTTTGATCATTATGTGAATCATTGTGAACAAGAGTTTCATTGTTGATTGGAATCTCAGTATTAACTGGAAGATTTGCAGATCGAGTGTTTCGTGGATTAGCCATGGCAGTGTTACTTAGAACAGCATTAGCATATGTGAGACGATGAGTCATTCAAAGACGATAATCAAGAAAGAGATCGAGAGAGATCAAGATAGATCGAGAGAGATTGAATCACAAAATCGAGAAATCAACAGAATAAAGATCAAACACATAACAAGGCATTGAACAATTAACAAATCAAACTCGTAAATGTAGATACAACAATGACGATGATGAATTATCGAGATGTAGATACAAGAACGTACTTACAAGAAGATGAAAAGTAACGAATCAGCGGAAGAAAATGCTCTGATACCATATAAAGTTCAAGAAATACCAGTACAACAATGGAGATTTAAGCTCAAAATCATATCTACATTATAGAGAGGAAAAGTTTGTTACAGATATTTTGGAGAAGAAGAAGTAAAGTTTGTGTAGTCACTACTTGTCTATTTATACAAGACAAAAGTAGTGATCAGTTTGTTATGATAAGTAATTGATCATTTCTACTATTCTATAAGTGACTAATGTGATAAGTAGTGATGAAACTGATAAGTGCAATATGTTGTGAATGTATTGATTAAAAATTTGATCTTAATGCTAGATTTATTGTATTTTGGGTAGCCAGTTGTTTTAATGTTTTTGTTTTGTGTTTTTATGGTGATTTATGGGTATTTTTTATATTTTGTTGTGAATGTATTGATTACAAATTTGATCTTGATATTAGATTTATTGTATTTTTGGGTAGTCAGTTATTTTGATGTTTTAGTTTAGTGTTTTATAGTGATTGAGGGTGTTTTTTATATTTTGTTTTGATTGTGTTGATTAAAAATTTAGTTTTGATATTAGATTTATTGTATTTTGGGTAGCCAGTTATATTAATGTTTTATTTTAGTGTTTTTAGGTGATTGATGGGTGTTTTTTATATTTTGTTTTGAATGTATTGATTACAGATTTGATCTTGATTTAGATTTATTGTATTTGGGTAGCCAGTTAGTTTAATGTTTTAGTTTTGTGTTCTTATGGTGATTGATGAGTGTTTTTAGTTTTGGTTCTTGGTTACTGTTAAGGGTTTTGATCGAGGTTTTGGAGATATTTACTTGCTTTTCGTGTTTTGTTGAGATTAAAGATATGTATTTGGTTGACTTTAATGGAAATTTAGTGTGTGGGTGTGGATGTATTGATTAATAATTCAATCTTTATACTGGATTCAATGGTTATTTCTTGTTAGCTTATCTATTTTAGTGATAAGATATACAAATATGATCCAGTTAATCCTTTTTCCAACACCTTTCGAGTTAGGTATTAAGAGAGCAGCAAAATTAAGATGATAATTGAACTAGGTTTGGGAGCGGTTTATGTCTTAAGTTCGCACTATCCTACGGCTAAGATTCCCAAGAATATATTTTGGATACTAAGGTTGAATATTGCTAATAAGACGGGCTCATAGTGATCCACTTTTTCTTTTTCCTTTTTTTTTTGGTATGGTGCGCCACACATGCCTCCACCGAGGCTTGAAGCCTTGACCTCCTATTAGTAGGCAAGAGGACATGGGTAAGCGATAGGCTGAGGCTAAGCCTTGCAGTTGATCCACTTTATAATCCCTAACACATTAGGATCTTACTAGAGCTAGTAACTTAACACTTAACATACTTATCTTTTTTCATGGTTTGGGTTTATTTCTACATTTTTCGATCAAGTCAAAACATACATTGAATCCATGGAAATTTATTATTTTTGGCAATTGAAATTTTATGAATGAGTCTTTTGGTGTATTTAGTTTATTTTACTAAGACCACTGCGTACTATATATGCAGGAGTTACTTATACGAGAATTTACTTTTCACCAGCTGAATGCAAATTTACTTTGGCCAGGATCATTTGCTTTTGCAGAGTGGTTAGTTCAGCACAAGTCGTGGATTGAAGGAAAGCGCATAATTGAATTAGGGAGGTATGTTCTTTTTCCAGCACATTTTTTGTTATGTTAAAAAATGTTTCATGTATCATATATGTATCCTTTCTACTAAGAATATTATTGTCTCTGCAATCACTAGTTAGTTGCTTCTATGCCAATGCATTATTAACTCCTCTGACTTGTGCAAAAGTTTACTTAGATTCTACTTGCATCTATATCTTGGGCTAACCCATCATTAACTAGGAGTAAGATATGTCATGAGGCTCATATAGATGTTTCTGCTAATGATACTTAGCATGATGAACAGTATTAAAAAAGCAATATATTCGAGTGAAGCTTTGTAGTAACAGAACAATATTTTGGAACGAAGCTTTGTTGTATGAGAAAGTCATAGTGCGCTTCTCGTAGTAGCTGGTTAGTGGTTACTAGTAATCCAGTTTATCTTCTTTTCTGAAATGTTATCCAGACCTTCATTGTTAATTTACATTTGTTATACTAGTTGTAGCTTATTTGTTGACTGTGTTGGTGATAAGAGATTGTTTTATGACAATGGCAGTGGTACTGGAGGTCTGGCAATCTTTCTTTGGAAGTTGTTTCAAATTGATATTACAACTTCAGATTACGATGATTCTGACATTGAAGAAAACATAGCTCATAATTGCAAAGTTAATGGGGTTATTCCTGTTCTTCCTCATATAAAGCGTGAGCACTTATGCCCTAAACTTTCATATTGTTTATCACCGTAAGTGATTTGGAAGATTAGTAACCGGTTTATGGATGAGTCCTCTTGGGAGTAGTAGGTAGAATTTTAATGCAATGTGCGGTTTCATACATAATTTTTTTGGTATTCTTTCCCCCGTCTCTCTCTTTGTATATGTGAGAATAACTTTAATATGATTGAAAACTTAGATCGTTAACAGCATAGTATTCAGGCTTCGGCTAAGATAAATCTTGAGCTAAGTTGTATTGAATTTTCAGATTCATGGGGTGATGCCTTTCCAACTGCTTATCCAGATTGGGACTTGGTGATTGCCAGCGATATTTTATTGTGTAAGTGGCTCTTCTCAAGTCTGTTTCTGAATTGCCGTGAATGTTGTTTTTTGTATTTTATTAGATGTTACCCACACTATAGTAAAATGTTTGATTAACTCATGCGCCATTAAAAAGTTCAAAAAGTTTTGGCCAACAATTGTGCAGATCAATTGTTAGTTGTTTCCTAAAACATAATCAGGAAACCCTTGAACTTTTTGCAATCGTTAAGGTAATTGAACTACTAAAGGATGACCTTATACTTGCCGGAGGCAGACCAAAGTAGAAACTTTACTGTCATCATCTGTGTTAAGTGTATGCATTAAAGAGACTCAAGTCATATTGATGTATAGTTTAGATCTTAAATATTATGTGGTCTTCTTTATTGATTTTGGAGTTATGCCACATGAGCTGTGACGTAACCACGTCAATACTTAAATTTCCGAACCTAATTCATCATTAAACTCTGTGCAAACTTTCAAATGGGTCACTAAGTGGAAAAAAAGATTTTTGAAAAAATTATAATTTCTTTTTAAAATAGATTATTATTTTTAATTTAATTAAATTGTAATAATCCAAAAATAAAAAATATTCAATAGCAGTGAGTTTATTTGCTCCCTTTTATCTATTTACAAGCTTATGAATTAAATGGGTATGCGTATGTTCCATTTTAATTTTTTGTTAAATTATAATACTAAAAAATTCGAAGAAAATTATCGTAAGTCGGAATTCGTTGATTTTGGACTTTTTCGAAAAGATTTTTCGTACTCTACAAGTTTCGTGCTTTATGTTTATCTAAAAAATATCGGGTAAAAAAAGTTTAAAACAAATTTAGGTCTTTTCTAAAAAAAATTGATTGTAGCAATTTATAAGCATATGTGTGTACAGTTTTAAATTTATATAAAGTGTAATCATTCGGGGAAAAACAAACATTTAAAAAATTTACACTTTTGGTACGATTAGTCGATGTCGAAAAAAATTCGATTGAAAAATGTGCTATTTGATAAATATTTATTTTTTTGTATCAATTGAAAATTATATGTATTAAATGAGTAATTTTTATTTTAAATTTCACTAAACAGTAAACATTTGGGTAAAATTTTAAATTCGAAAAATTTATATATTTTTTAAAAATCATTAAAAAAATTGAGTTGAAAATTTTGAATTAAAATTAAAATTAGCTGATGACCTAATTGAAACTAAAACAAAGTTGAGTGATGAATTCGTTGTTAAATTTTTTTTTTCAGTATGTCACGCCAGCGTCCAAGTCACTTTTCCATTAGGGTTTTTAACAGAACTAACGGTGTAAACCTAAATGAAATTTTTTCATAATTCAAGTATTTGACTGAAAGCTTATTTGAGATTGTGACTCAACTGAAAGTTTTTGTATAGTGTAGTGACGAATTAGCCATTTAACCCATTGATTTTGACCCTGCATCTGAAAAATATTGATTACTAAAACTTGTCAGTTACATTGTTTGTCGAGACGAATGTATTTACAAGAGACCACTTTGGACAGTTTATTAAAACTTTAATCACAATCCTAATTTCTAATTTCTCCACCTTTCCATTGGAACGGATAGTATGAAAGTTATTAATATGATTTTCCTACTGATGGATTTACTGCAAAATGGATGTGGGATATAAAAATAAAAAAGAAAATAATCCAAGACGTGTCATCTTTTGTAGAGTGTTTCCAACTTGCTATTATGACTCACACTACATGTAATGGTTGATTTCCATGAAATAGTGTTTTTGTAATAATAGTCACTGACTTGTATACTTGTGCTCGTCATTGCAGATGTTAAACAATACAACAACTTGATTAAAACTTTATTGTTTCTCTTAAAAACGGGAACCTCAAATTCGGATGAACCAATTCAGAGGAGGAATGACAAAGAGAATGGTACATCTCACTAATAGTTTCTCATATTAAAGAAGTTATGATCTCTTTTGTAGTCATTGATTTAATTTCATATATCCGTCTGGCAGGCAAATATCCAGGAGTGGCTCGCCCTTCATTCTTGATGAGTTGGAGACGCAGAATTGGAAAAGAAGAAGAATCAATTTTCTTCAATGGTTGTGAAAATGATGGTCTCGAAGTGCAACATCTAGGATCACGAGTGTATTGTATAAAGCCCAGAGAAACAGATGCCAACGAAACAGATTAATCTTGTTGATTTTAGTGATTCAAAAATACTTTCCATTTTCCAAGACTATCAAATGATATTATTTCACTAGAACTTTAGAATTTTACAAATCTAAGTACCTGACTGAATAGTATAATATGCTTCTGAAGCTTTTTTTTTTGTTTGCTTTTCCTACTGGGAGAGAATAAGATGGTTATTAAGCGATGTAACATTAAAAATGCAAGTTTGATGTAACAGACACTTATCCGGGACCCTTTGTTCTTGAGAGGTTAAAAGTTGACTAAGATACGGATAACAGAAAAAACAATTAAAAAATGGTGGAAATTTCGCAATTCATGCCAAGTAATATGAATAATTGAGAAAATAATTTAAAATGATAAAATATGATAATATGTCAATGATTGGCAACTGCTTTGTTACCTTCTATGATTGGAAGTACAAGAAGTTAACTCAGAAAATTATTTGTCAAAAGTAAATAAAAAGTTAACTCGGAAATTAAAAGGAACGACAACCTAATGTCCTCGATCGGTTGTTTTCCTACTTTTTTTTTTTTTTAATATTTAGAGATAGTTTACAGGAAATTGATAAATAAATATTTTATTTTAAATGGCCGAAGGTTACAATAACAATTTCTCTGTTTTCAATATTATTAGCATACTGTTCAATATTAATTTGGTTCAATAAAACCTACTCTCTCTATTGTTGGTTGAAATTTTCTCATGCATGAATAAGTATTGTTCAGAACTTAGAATTGTTGGCAAGAATTTAAAGATATCATGTATAAATTATGTACCCAAGAAGTATGGGTTAGAAGTTATTGTATAAAATAAAGGAGTTTCATGTATAAAACGTTTACCCAAGAAATTTTGGTTAGAATTAAAATTATTAGTTGGAATTTAGCAATGTCATGTATAAAACGCCGAACTTATGAGGAAAGCCAGAGGTATGAATGCAGGGCCTGTTTTATAAAGAGTGAGGAGATGTTTTTTCAAATGTTTTTTCACGCTTTCACACATAGATTTAATTTCGTTTAGCAGGTGTAGGTAAGGTAGGAATTAGGAAACAAACCAGATGCAGGAAATGATATATGTACATTAGAAAAGGTTTTTGCCCTACAATTTTGTTTTAGAGATCTATTTAATTTTCTTGTTTTCGTGGATTGTCTGCAGTCTGCACTACAGAGTAGTTCTATACTTCTAGATGACCGTCTATTTATTTTGCTATTTAGGTATTTGCATATACTAACCGGTGCTTATGGTTTCCTCATATATGATAGTATGGATATCAGTTGCAGCTCTCGTAGCCTTGTTCATGGTTCAAAGATTTGGAACAGACAAAGTTGGCTTACACCTTTGCCCATCCTTTTCATCTGGTTCATCTTTATTACTTTCATTGGCCTGTACAATTTCATCAAATACGATCCCTTTGTGATCGTATTTCATGAACAAAATTAAAATCGTGGCCTCCATTTCATGAACAAAATTGCGTAGGCATTTAACAATTTGAAATGTTAAGCTATCAAGTCCGGCCAGTTGATATTTCATCCATAAAAACAGTTTTCCGTGGCCCAACTACCATTTCACCTGAACACATTTGCTGAATCAGTGCATCATCAGACATACACATAGTTTTATTTTGAAGTATATGAATGTACAAACAATAAAGCTATGTGTATGTCTGATGATGCCAAATATGATCAAACTTGTACGTCATGCTTTTGTAGGTGAAATGGTTGTTGGGCCACACAAAACTCTTTTTAAGGATGAAAGAAAAGGAGACCAATACAAGCAATATATCCAGGCTTCTAAATCGATGATAAAAAGTTGACTGTATAATAGGTGGTAAAAGGTGGTATAAGGCTAGCAACAGATTATTAAAAGTTTATGTGTCTATGAACTATAAGCTAGAAAATAATGGAGAGAGAGAGAGTATTTTATATAAAAACAAGAGTAATGCTAGAGGTACCAAATTGGGTACCAAATTTTGTCACCAAATGACATGTCATTAAATATTTGTCATTTTAAGATATTTTAATTGGTTGGCCCTGGCGGGCCCAATATAATTATAACCAATCACAATAATGCCAAGTCATTTTGTAACATTTTTTGGTACCTAATTTGGTACCTCTAGCATTTTTCTAAAAACAAAGCATGGGTGGTGTGTCTTTTCTCAAGCAAAATTACCACCTATTTATACAGAAAAAGAAAATGAAAGAAAAGCAAGTATCATGCAAAATGAATGAAAATCCGGATAATAAAAGAAAAGCAAGTATCATGCAAAATGAATGAAAATCCGGATAATAAAAGAAAAGCAAGTATTATGCAAAATGAATGAAAATCCGGTAATGAAACATACGTTACATCAATTGATTTTCAGTTATACAGGGACACCTATTTTTGAAGATAAAAGATGGTCAATACATGTAAAAAGATAAAATAAATAAATGATTGTAAGGAGAAAATTATAATAGCTCTTTTCAAATATATTTTTATTCTCCCTCATTTTTTATTTTTTTTTTGAGGGCCAAAACGAGTGCATTATAAAGACAAAATGTCTGAAATTACATAGGGGGAGATCTCAGAAGGATAGTGATTCACCCACATTTGTTCTGAACCAAATGGCACAAGTTTAGCAAGGTAGTGTGCAACTGAATTGCCACTCCTTTTTACATGACTCCAATCTATTCCATTAAAAGAGACACACAAAGTTAAAATGTCTTCGAGGACACCATCAAAATCTGAGAGATAAACCGCTGATTTAGAGAGGCTATGGGTAAGCACTTGACAATCAGATTCGAGAATTATATTCAGAAAACCCAACCTCTTTGCCAGTTTTTCTGCTAGAAGAAGAGCCCGACCTTCTGCAATTTCTGGAGACCACCAAGCACGAACTCTCCGCACTACTGCTGCTAGAACCTTCCCTGCGTGGTCTCGAGCTACAACCCCCAAACCAATGAAGCCTTCTGTTGCTAATGACGCATCCACGTTCAGTTTTATTACACCTTCTGGGGGGGGGGGGGGGGGGTGTCCATTTATTTGAACTTGGGATGGATTTTGTGAGGGTGGTCCTATAAATGCTTTTACTATATTTTCGGTGTTCTTCCGCCAATCTTAGAACTCGAGTTATGAGGACTTCTCTTGGTGATGATTTGTTCTCAAAGACTTTTAGGTTTCTTTCTGTCCAAATGCACCAGGCTAGGATTGCAGCTCGTTGTTTGATCTTTGGGTCGATCTTTGTCCAGCTTGCTACCATGGAGCAAAGGTCCTCTCTGCAGTTTTCTAGCATCACCCCACAACCACTATCCTCCCATAGGTTTTTAACGTGTCCACATTCGAAGATTGCATGCACACTAGTCTCTTCTTTCGATAAACACCAAGGGCATCCTTCTTCTTCCAACATGTGGCGTCTTTTAAGCAAAGATTTAGTCGGGAGAGTTCCTGTACAGAGCCTCCAGAAAAAATGTCTTACTTTTGGTGGAACTTCCATGTCCCAAATCTCCATCCAGGCTAAGTGCAGGTCGTTGAGGTTGCAACCCTTGCCAAGCATATATGAGGTTTTCTCCCTCATTATATCCTATATATGTTACAAAAGTAGCTTGAAGAGATATTATTTATTTAAAATAATTCACAAAAAATCCAACATGCTTTATACATGACATTTCTAAATTTCAACTAATAGTTTCAATTCTTACCGAAATTTCTTGGGTAAATGTTTTATACGTGAAACTCCTTTATTTTATGCAATAACTTCTAACCCATACTTTTTGGGTACACAATTTATACATGATATCTTTAAATTCTAGCCAATAATTCTAAGTTATGAACAATACTTATTTCATGCATGAGAAAATTTTAGCCAACAACATAAAGAGTAGGTTTTACTGAACCAAATTAATATTGAACATTATGCTGTAATATTGAGAACGGAGAAATTGTTATTGAAATCTTCGATCATTTTGTTCGAAGCTCACTTGATTCCTCCCACGCCGATAAAACTGTCGATCATAGTGAAGCGATAGTGAAGCACAAAATTTAAAGTTAAAATAACTTATTCATTACCACACACATAAATTGTGAAAAAATATGAAATCTTGAACATTTAAATTTCTACTTGAAATCAACCTTCGATATCTGTTTACAGTTAATAGGAACAAAGTTGCTATCATTTGTTTTGACCAAGTACTGTGAACGATAAGTTGATAACGGAGATCAATCTCGCATTATGAAGCTGTCGATAAATGCTAACGCAATTTGAAAGAAAAATTAAATACAAAAAAAATACCTGAAATGCAAGGAGTGAGTATACCATCTCCAATGACCATACAAGTGCCAAGATAGTAGCAAACAAAAGAATATACTTCGAGAACTCGCTTTTCTCTAGCTTGGATTTCAGCTTCGATGCTTTTTTCCTATTATTCGGTGTTTCCAACTCATTATTTGATACATCCTTCTCTGTAGACTGCAGCTTCTTGACTTGGAATAAACCCCGCCTTCGCATATCGGAGTACAAAGCAAATGTGAAATGTTCCACCTAATAATCAACACCGACATTTATAACTAGAAATCCAGCGTTCAAGTCTTGGTAGAAACTTATTTATAATATTTTTTATAAATAATTTACATCGATATGTCTAGCAAGCATTATAAAAAAAGTTTTACCAAAATTTTAACATATTAACATGATAATAAAATTCATTTATAATTTTAAAAAGTGTAAAGAAATTTTTGTACTGTGTTAGTCTAGTCCAAGTAGATATATAAATTATTGTATTGTACATAAACATAAAAAAATTGTTTAACATTGCATATTTATTTTGGAAATAGTTTTTTTATTTTATAATGATTATTAATTTTTTTTTATACTTTTGTACATGTTTGCAAATACAACATGGGTAAAGGTTTTGAAAAAAAATAGTTGTATGGAATATGGATTGAGAAAGAAGATGTACAGCTCGAATATTGTGGGGATGTCGTCCATTAATTAACTTTTTGATTCGTTTAGAATTTTAAAATGGATAACAAACAATCTAATGACGGAGATAGGAACGATTTAGTTCATATGGTATCATTCACTTGTTAACGAATGAGTCCTAAGATGTGGATAATTGAGAAAACAAAATTAATAATGGTGGAAATTTCACAATTCATGTGAAGTAATATGAATTATTGAGAAAATAATTTAAAATGATAAATATGATAATATGTCGATGATTGACAACTCCTTTATCACCTTTTATGATTGAAAGTACAAAAAATTAACTCATAAAATTATTTGTCAAAAGTAAATAAAAAGTTAACTCGGAAATTATAAGGACGACCACCTCATGTCCAAATCGGTTGTTTTCCTACATAGAGTGTTTGGAAATTAGAGGTTTGGGGTGAAATTAAAGGTTTGGGGTAGATTAAAGATTTGACCAAATTAAATCTCGAGTGAGTGGGAATCATGAGGCAGGCCGCTGGAAGCTGAATCCCAGTCTGAGTAGAAGTCGACTTGGTGCTAAGGGTGGGATTTCTAGCGCGCGCGGGATTCATAGTGCGCGCGGGACTCCTACTCCTCGAAGGAGTCGGGCGCATCAGGTTGGGCGTTGGCATCAGGCGCGGGTGTCCTAATTCTAGTAGGACTCGGGCGCCAGACATGCGCGCGCTGGCAGAGTTCTATTTGGAGTTGCTGATGGACTTCTAACAAGACAAGGACATGGGCTTAATGTGTTTGGCTTTAAATATAGATGGTAGGCACATTGTAATTCAGTAACATAGCTAGTCGCAAATATTATAGTGATAGGAGCAGATCGTCTAGAGCGAAGAGTTGGAATCATTGTAACCGTGCCGCGAGGCTTGATATCTTTTGGTTGTAGTTGAGGCAATAAAAGATAGGGATTATTCCCAAACGTTTGTGTGTGTTGTTTACATTCAATAATCCGTACGCCATAAACGCACATACGCAACCCCCATTTTCAGTTGCGTAAGGCCTGAAAACCGTTGCGTAAGGTCTTACGCAACGCTAGAAGGGCGTTACCAATACTGGCGTTGCGTAAGACCCCTAACGCAACGCTTTTCCAAGCTATTGCAACACTTCAAAAGGCATTGCATAAGAGGCCTTATGCAACACCAAAAGCATGCAAACGTAACACTTCATGGGGTTGCATAAGATGTTTCAGCCATGTGCATGCTGACATGGAAGCAATGTGCCACGTCAGCATGCTGACGTGTCATTAATGGGGCCCACAAATGCCACGTCACAAATGGTGGGGGCCATGCCACGTCATCAGTGGGGCCCACCAAGGTGCCACGTCAGCATTGGAGCCCACATGCCACGTCAGCAATGTCCCACACATTCCACGTCAACAGTGGAGCCCACATGCCACGTCAGCAGTAGGACCACTATCTAACGCAACGCTACTTGAGTCTAATGCAACACTAATTTTTTTTTTAAGCAACACCATTCTTTTCAAATGCAACACCATTCTTTTTAAATGCAACACCATTTATTTTTATTGCAACATAAAATAGGGTCAAATGCAACGATTTTTTATAAAAAAATTGAAATGACTGCTTTGTTCATACATAATACCAACCTATCCAATCCAAGACCACAAAAAATTGAAGTACAAACCAACAATTGGCCAAGGATGCAACCAGAACAAAAATAAAGTTCTACAAATTCCCAAGAATCAAACCACCACTCCAAAGTTTGTTCTCGAGGTCCAAATATGTCCTACTGTTGTTGTACTAGCTTCTTCAATGGCCGACTCTTTCCCCGATCTCCGTGTTCCTTCCTCAAGGCTTTCTTGACCATCAGCTGGACTTGATGATTGCTCAGGCACCATCTGGTCATGTAGACAAGAAGGACATTCAGACAATCATTATGTTCATTTCTATACCCAGACAATCACGTAGACAAGAAGTACTCAGACAATCAAGTAACTCATTAATCTAATGCAGAAAGACATTCAGACAATCAAAACAGATACATCATAACATCATTATGTTAATTTCTGAATAAATGACACGATTATCTTTTTTTTTAAATATATAAACTTCTTAACAAGTGAACGGCTCTGTTTGGACAACTTGACACAAATCATGTAACTTTTCCTATACCCAAAACAACACCTGACTGACCATTGACATATATGTATCATTATACATCTTTGGTCAATCAAACTGCTCTGCCTCGGAAGCTTTACAAAACTTACATTTTTTCATGCACACCTCCAAATTACATTAACAAAATAATTGCATGAATATATCCATGGATGCAAACTTGGAATACACTTTTCAGTTCCGATATTCATATCTATACTTCTATTATATCACTACACAACAAGTTTCCCGTGTTTATTAATATTATCAATAATTACCAAGTAAATGTAAGCACCCTAATTTCAAAAAAAAAATCGTAAGGAACATTGATCAAACTGTTAATGGACATTAAAAAAAATGGCCTTCGGTTCTTACTGTCATGAACTAACAACAACATATTTATATAGACAATTAAACTAGAAAAGAACAAAAAATTACGTATCAAACAAACAAATATTTATAAAAGATAAAATATACCAATACGAGCATAAGTTCCTTGAGATACTGCTATGCTAAGATCAGTAGGAACCAAGGCTTTGCCTCTAGCAGGTACTTTGATCTCTGATGCACTGCATTTCATAAACAAGCAAAATTATTGCACACACATACACATACACGAATTGATGCTTTAGGCCTGATACACAACACAATTATGTCAAAAAACAGAGTTAGCTCCCAAAATCTCTCACTGGTATTAATCATGACAGGTTGAAGTACTTTATGATTTTTACCCAAAGGGTCATATGACACTTACGTTGTGCATGGCATTTAGTTCACAAACAGAATTACTATATCAGTGAACCACAAATAAGTTGCTACGAAGCCTAGGACATTGGTGCTATAGTGCAATGTATTCCAGGCACTACAATAAACAGTAAATATACTTAATATTTCAGGGAGGCACTACAATTTATGAATCAATATTTATGACCCAAAACAAGCATTTACGAAGTTCAGCTAATGTATGATACAATTATATTTCAATTTCAATTATACTTGGTGCCAATTATGTAGATATGTATGATAATGACTTTCTTGAAAAGAGCCATAATCTGGATATAAAGTTCACTGCTAGCATACAAATAAAAATACAGATTGTGGACTCACATCACTTCCTTTTGCCATAACAAGTCTTGCAGTGACAAATCCAATAAGTTCATCACTTTGACCATCTGACCGATTCCGATCAACAGCACCCCAGGAGACAATATCCCGACCATGAACAACATTGAGGAAGAATTCCAACTCGTACCTACAAAAACAGAATATGTCCATTTTAAAACACAGCAACCAAATTATATCAAATTTACCTTTCCAGTAATGCCTACTGAATAGATCAAACCAACCAACTTCATTCTGGTTATAATTTCCTGGATTTGTCTACTGAATGTAACATTAACATTCAAGAGTGTAATCACAGTCAATAACATTAGTGTAAAATATTGTAGAGAATGCATGTAAAACAATTCCAAGGAACGACATTTGAACAACTCAGAAAGAACTAAACTAATTGGCATCTGAGACAGAGGCCAGGTTGCAAGTTTTTTTAATTTTAATTTACATGTATATTTTATTAAGAATTTAAGGTGTACATTTTTGTGGGGGTCCTATACTGTCAAGGAAGCAATATTATAATCATTGACATGGCTCAATTCCAATGAAGGAATTAAAGTTGGTTGGTTTATTAAATTGTGCATTGCTGTTACTATAGCATGGAAGAATTAGTATCTGCCAGTTTCATGTACAAAAAGGATGCATACGTCTATCACTGTGTATTCTGTGCGTCTACACTACTATAAGCCCAGAGATATTCAGCCAGATAAAAACCTATAAGTATATAAAAGAAACAAGTAAAATTAGCCCAGAGAAATTCAGGTATAACATATCAAATCCCGAACAACTTGCTGAACCAAATAAACCAGCTAGACTAACACCTAGTTATAGCCATATCAAAGTTTAAAAAGGAGAGAAGTGCAAGATACAAACAATTATCTTAAAGAAACAAGGCAAAATTACATCTTTCAGCAAACTTACCTTAATGTCTGGATGAAGGCTGTCACACAACAAGCACCACTGCTAACGCCACTACCCTTCCTTGCTTTGTAAAAACTCATAAACATCTATTTTAGTCGCCGTGAGGGACATCTGTAAACAGAGTACCGAAACAACCAAAGGTAAACATCAGAAAGTGAAATACATAAAGTACAAAATCAATCTCGCCGCACCTGCTCTCTTTTCCTCGCGATTCCGCCGCTACCAGCCTCCTCCCATCTCCTCTGTATTCCCCTTATCCCACTTAAACTCCACTAACACACTTAACAGTAACAACATTATAACCCGAATGAACTCCACTAACACACTTAACTGTAACAACATTATAACCTGAATGAACTCGAGTTTATTGAGCAAGTTGAGAGCTTTAAGAGAAAGAGCTCGAGAATCAGAGCGTGTATTATTGGAATGATTCAATTTAAGAGTATTAAGAGCTGATTTGATAACAGCAAGATCTTTAAGCTGCCTGAGAGTGCGAGATCTGTGTACAAGAAACGCTCTGAAGTGGGTTTGTATAGTACGCGCCGCCGCATCACGGAGAGTGAAAGAAGAGGAACGGCGAACAGAGGATTCAAGGGCTGAGATGCGGCGGAGAAGAGAAGAGATGTCAGTGTTGTTAATTTCATGATTTTGATCTTGGCGGCGGAGAGATTGAAAATGGGGTTTAGGGTTTTGGAGAAGGGGTGATTGGGGGTAGTAGGAGTGATGGGGTTGTTGAGAGACGTGAGATTGGCAGTGGATAAAGAGTGTGTTAGTGTGTTTTGGGGGGGGGGGGGAAGTAATCTGAATTATTTCGCGAAGGGGGGAAATTTTTCGCCCAAATTTTTCATTGGGCAACGTTGCAGAGTGATTGTGATGCATTAATTTTCTATTTTTTCAAATTTTTATCCCATTTTCAACTAGCTTGTAGAATAAATTAAATAAAAATAGTAAAAAGATCAAATTTTGAACTAAAATTCATACACACACAAGTAATCATACTCACTATTTATGTAATGAGTGCTACCCTACTTTCACTAATTTTCCACGTTTTTAATATTTTTTTCCCTATTTTTATCAATGTTGTTTTAAAATGATTTTAAAATTTTAAATTAAAATTTAATTTTTTAATATTAATGATATAAAATGTATTTATAATACAATTTAAAATTTCTTAAAATTTAAAATCTATTTAAAAAAATAAAATCATCATTCGGGACAAGACTAGTTAAAAAGAATATTTACTTTGACCGATTTGACTATTATAAAATCAAAACAAATAAATCTAGGATTTTTTTTTTAAATTACCACAACACTAAAATCGTTAGATCTTAACATCCGTATGTTTGGAACTTCGAAAAAAAAATTCAAAAAATAGATTTATCATTCGGGACAAGACTAGTTAAAAGGAAAGTCTACTTTGACCGGTTTGACCGTTATAAAACAAAACCAAATACATCTTGCAAATTTTTAAAAAAAATTACCACATCACTAAAATCGTGATATCTTGACACCTGTGCGATTGGAACGTTGAAAAAATAATTTAAAAAAATTGATTCATCATTCGGGACAAGACTAGTTAAAAGGAAGGTCGACTTTGACCAATTTGACCGTTATAAAACCAAACCAAGTACGTGTAGGAATTTTTTTGAAAAATTACCGCGTCACTAAAATCGTTATATCTTGACATCCGTGCGATTGGAACGTCGAAAAAATAATTAAAAAAATAGAATCATAATTCGGGACAAGACTAGTTAATAAAAGAAAATATATATCTAATGCAACACTTCAAACAACAAATGCAACACTACTGGTATCTAATGCAACGCTTTCTGCCACGTCAGCAAATGCCACGTTAGCAAAGGTGGGCCAACTTCTGCCACGTCAGCAAATGTGGGTCCCACAATTGCCACGTCAGCATGATGGGCCTCCTACCACGTCACCCTTATGGGTCCCACACTGCCACGTCAACAGTGGTGGGTCCCACATCTGCCACGTCATATTTTTTTTTAAAAAATAAAAATATATCTAATGCAACACTTCAAACAGCAAATGCAACACAACTGGTATCTAATGCAACGCTTTCTGCCACGTCAGCAAATGCCACGTCAGCAAAGGTGGGCCCCACTTCTGCCACATCAGCAAATGTGGGTCCCACAATTGCCACGTCTGTAAGTGCCACGTCAGCACATGTGGGTACCACTTCTGCCACGTCACCATTTATTAAAATAAAAAAATATCTAACGCAACGCCATCAGTTAGTGTTGCATAATGTGAAACACTGTGGGTAATACGCAACACTAAATTATATCTAACGCAACACCAGTTCAGCTCAGTTGCAAAAGACCCAAAATTTCTATCTAACGAAACGCTTTCTGTGCAACGCTTTGTAAAAAGGGTTGTGTATGCTCACTTATGGCGTAGTGACGTAGATAAAGATATTCAGTCCATAGTAGATCTAACTTTTGTGCAGGGCGACGATCGGGCGGAACGGAGTGGTGACTGGTTTCGGGCGAAACTAGGCATCGCGGGGCGACATTCGAGAAAAAGAAAATAGTTTGGTTGTTAAAGGTTTGGGATCAAAAAGCTAATTTTGTAAAATCTCATTTTAGAAGTTTTTTCAATTAGAGCACTACTAGAAATATGTCAATAAACATCGGTTTCTGGCCGTTGTTAAAAAAAAATCTGACCGATGTCTATGCGAGTGTAGAGAAAGGTCAAAAACTTTAGACATCGGGTTTTAGCCGTTGTCTATTATCGACTTAGACATTAGTTTCTTATATATTTCTGATGTCTAAGCTTCATTATGTGCAGTAGTTCTTTTTAAATTATGCTATATTATGTGCATTAGATCAACATAAACATAGCACAGACAAGTTAAATAATGACATATACATCGATTTCTTGGTAAAAACCGATGTTTTATGTTATCTGAGACATCAGTTGGTATGTGAAACCGATGTTATATAATGTTACATTGCCAAGTTGACATCGGTTTCTTGGTAAAACTGATGTTATATGTCCTAACAGACATCGGTTTCACTAAGAAGCCGATGTTATATGTCCTAACAAACTTCGGTTTCTTAAATTGACTGATGTTATAGTGACTAAAAGACATCAGTTTTTTTCATATACAACTGATGTCTATTGACCTGCTCCAATCATAACTATATGTAATATAAATGCACCTAAAAATACCAAATCCACAACCAAAAACAAACTAAAACAAATACCAAACTTCAATTATCATTGCAAAACCAATCCAGTATACAAGGATGAATTTTAAAGCAAAATTCTTAAAGCTAATATACTATCAAGTCCAAATCCATCCATACATTGCAAATTAGTACCAAATGCCAAAACCAACTACTACAAGTACCATCTTTGGGCTTGTCTTTGGGGGTTGTTTCTGCCTTAGGCGTTCGCTTTTCCACCTTTGTTTCAGCAGGAGCAGACTCAGGCGCAGCCTTGTTAGGTGGCTTCTCTGAGGGAGCGACATGTGTTGTACCTTCACTAGACTTTGAAATGATTACTACCTTGGTGCCTGATTCCACTGTGTCACCTTCTTTGGCTACAAACTAATAAGAATTACTACTTGTTCAGAAGCATAACAGATCTCCTAGTAAATTAGTAGTATTGCAATGTTACGAACTTGTGAAGTACTAATACTGATCCTGCTAATATGTATTACCTCTTTGATGATGCCAGACTCAGGACTTGCAACATCGATTGTCACCTGAATGTTGTCGAAAATTTATTTAGTATTGATAATGATTCTTTTAAATGGTGAGGTAAATATATTCAAAATATTACCTTATCAGTTTCAACTTGCCCAAATATTAAGATGGTAACCAACAATTATCGTGCATTGACAAGGGGTTTCCATCAGGAAGCTAATGATCTGATTTAAAGATTCAAAAGAAAGTTTGAACAAACCTTGGTACAGTCCTACGACGACGTGGATCATATTCTGTTGCTTGGCGAAGAGCTCTTGCAAAAAGCCTTGAAGGTTGCCTCAATAGTATGGTGAGAATTTTTCCCAGATAGCTGATCTCAACAGAAGAACATATCAGATATAAGATATCTCCCAGATAGCTCTTGCTACCTGTGATTTGGTTCTTATTTATTCAATTAAATTTTGTGAATTGATTAAAACTATTTGGTGAACTGATTATCAGTCCTCATTACATTTGGTTTTCGGTGAAGCAAGCCTCTATATGCATACATATTGTTTAAATATTATGCATTATACTATCATTATCCTAACAATATTATACAATTTAAACATATGAAGGTATGAACTTACGTGGGAGTTTGTTCATGTAGCTTGACTAGTTCAATGTAAAAAGCAAGAGGTGGAAACGTACTCTTCAAAAAAGTGGCGAGATTGCCATCAGTAGTAGAAATGGATCCGATTGGTGGCAATTTATCAATCAGGTTTATTTTAGTAAGATGTGAAGAAAGCTCTGTTCCTGTTTAATGGAAGTAACCAAAGTAAACAAACATGAAGCTGGAAAATATACTATGAGGATCTTCATTTGTAAGAATAATTAGTAACTCATTACCATTACCATGTGGCTTTAAATTGTTATAGAACTCAGGTATGCTATGGTCATCTTCGTCAAACGAAGGTTCCAAAACTGATATTGGACTTGGATGCTCCTGGTTCTCATTACAACTTTCATTTTTTAAAGAATTTGATCCTAAAAACCCAGCCTGCATAAAGCAAAGAATGTCTGTAAAATGATATTGTCGAGCTTTAAGACATCATAGAATAATAATGTGAATAAAATCTTAGGATACCTGTGCAGCAAAGGAAGGGAAATGGAAGTATGGACAAACCAGAAAACAACATCACAATGTGCTCCCTCCCCCTCCACATAACAAACACAACCTTCCAACTGATTCCACTGAAGTCTCAAATTGTAAACCAATAACACTAATACAGAATCCAAACATTTCAAAAAAAAGTAAAATAAGTACATAAATTATACACATCAAATTCCAACTCCACTAAAAAATAGAAATAAAACAGGAGACAGAACTACAATCTCTTGGTTTTCAATTTCATTATATGTTATTCAGTGCAACGAACGAACTAAAATTCCGAAACATAACTATTCAAACACACACACAAATAAGTTGTAGTATAAACACAATTTATTACAATAATATCTAGAAACACTTGCTATTCACTAAATTAAGGAAAAACGATTCACCATAAGACACAGTTTAGAAATCAAACTCATAGAAATCACACATGAATTCTCGAATAAGTAACAATACAATTCCAACTCAGTCAATTACAAATTTTTAGGTTAACTAACTCATTTATGATTGAACACAAACATTACACACACACACACACACACAGAGAGAGAGAGAGAGAGAGAGAGAGAGAGAGAGAGACTAACACAGCTAAGATAGATTTCGAGCTTTCGAGTTGAAGAGTTCGAGTTTTGTTGATTTTCGAGATTGGTTAGCTAGCTTGATTAGCTCATTGATTAGGGTTCTTAAGGCGGCCGTTAGGGTTCTTCAGAGAGAAAAGAGGGGAGTCGGGTGTGTGTGTGTTTTTAGCCGAATGAATATTGTTTATGATTTTATGTGTTTTGTTTTTAATTTGTTTTTTGTTTTTACTTTTTGGGATTTGAGTTGAATGGGGGGGGGGATTTTGGTTAAGGGGGAGATTTTTCCAGAAAGCGGGAAAATTTTGATTAAGAGGGGGAGATGTTTTGGGGAAATTTGGTTAAGGGAGGGAAAATGATTTTTTTTTTTTTGAAACTTTTAACAACAGTTGAACCAAGGGGTCGATGTCTAAATAGCATAAAGACATCGGTTCTACAAAAACCGATGTCGTAAACACTTTTAACATCGGTGGCAATTCTAACCGATGTTAAAGGCCCGATGTCTATTCCAGTTTTTCTAGTAGTGGAGATTTGCTATGTGTCACAAAAAGTTACTCAAAAACTATTTACCAAACACTTTTATTCAAAACAGCTAATTAAAATTCACTAATCAAAACAGCTAATTCAATTCGCTACAGCTAACCGCTATCAGTTAATTGCCAAACAGGACCTATATATTTAGAGATAATTGATTGGAAAATGATAAATAAACATTCCATTTTATTATTTATATTCCCCTTTGACATGTATACTTTATTTTTAACAAACTCTTTAAAAAATTGATTTTCCAATTTAATATTCCAAATTTGATTAATCACTACAAAGTAATGTAAATTTATAACTTACAAGCGTGTAATTACTAAAACACGCAATAGTTCCAGAGGGAGAATTGGTAGGAGGTCATGTCGTATTTTAAGAAAAAAAAATATAGAAGTGAATGAACACGAACATTTCATTACCATTATATATTTTCGAAAATTATTATATTTAGTTTTATTTAATAAAAAAATTAGTTCAGTTATTAATTAAATATTATCATTTATATCATATTTATTTAAATTATTGTAATATATAACTTATATATATATATAAACACCATTACTTCATTAAGAACATTTTTATTTAAAGAATAATAAATAACACCATAAAATCTTACATAAAATCCCATTTAGATTCTAATTTTCACATCAAAAATGATGTTTTATGAATAAAAAATCTAATAAAATATAAAAATCAAATATAACATGATTACACATAATTTTATTGTTACAAATATATATATATATATATATATATATATATATATATATATATATATATATATTATTCAAACTCGTGTTCAATAGGATATCGAACAAGTTTATCAAATTTGAACTTGAGCAAATTTAATAAACAGTTTGATTCATTTATAAACTTGGAATGAATATATGGGTGATAATAAAATTAGAAATAAAACAATAAATTGGATAAATAACTAATTAGGAAGTCACACGATCGATCATTAGTAAAACATGCATAGTCGCACAGCTAGAGGTGGCTAGTCGTGCGATTCAGTTCGGATATCGATACGAATATTTAACTGTTATTAATTTGCCCGAAATGAATTGGGCTTAAGCCTACAAAAATCGCTAAATTAGACGGTCCAAATAAGGGTTCAGAAAACAAAAACCGAGACCGGCCGGCCCGTGAACCGGACGAACCGGTTGAACTGGACGCTAAAATAATATAAAATAACAATGAGCTAAAATTTATTAAATAATTATAATAATTGGCTATATATTTAAAAGTAATATTTTATTGTTCTAACTTTACTTTTTCAATAAAAATTAAAATTCAATAAAATAATATTAAGACTAATTGATACGAAAATGTGGTTATATATTTAAATTTCTTTAAATCAAAAATTTATTAAAAATTAATATATTATATTAACATATCCCTGGAATAATAATTTTTTGTGTTACTTTTCTTTCACAAATGTGGCCCGCGAGTTGATGCCAACCGCCACCTTCTGCCACATTTCTTTCCAGTTCTGAGGGGACCGTCTGCACGGCCTGCACAGCCTACCCGATCATGAACCGCGATCCCATTTTGTGCTTGTGTTCTGTGAACCGAGATCAGCCCGAACCTGATCCGTTGAATCTCAATGCCGATTACAAATCCTTGAATCTCAATGCCGATTACAAATCCTTCATTCCCGGATTACAAATCCTTCATTCACGAATCGTAACCGTGCAAAGGCCGGTCCAGCAAAGCTATATCTAGTAAAACAAAAGTGACGTTCAACATATATTTGATCATAGGTTACTCATAGATTACTCTTTCCTATATTTAGTATCATCTAATATCTAAATTTTAAATAATAATGTTAGAGGCCCATCTCCTTTATGGGCCGAACCGATATTTCAACGCCTCAAGCCCGAACAGAGGCCCATATTCGCCTGGTCCAGTTGCCGATAACGGTCGTATGGTTCCAACTCCCGAGAACGTGGGACACGTCGGCACACGATGCCCACTATTCGGATAACCGCCCGGAAGGAAATGAATATTAGTCAGGTTCTTCCTTTCATTTCACAGACAATTACACACAACACAAACACTCTACGTTCTAAATTACCTTACCAAAAACCGACTAACTTATTCTCACACCGGAGGTGAATCGGGGGGCCAAACCCTCGCATTCTTCTCATTTGCAGGTCCGACCGAACCAAGGTCCGGCGAAATACAGTCGTAACATTTGGCGCCGTCTGTGGGACCGTAGAGTTGCGTTTGTGTTGAATTATACAGTTAGCAATGGCGAATGAAACCGAGATACCAACAGCTGACGATAGCACTATAGCCGGAAATACTCGCACCACTCCTCCCATCACCCCAAGGCTTTTGATTTTCGACGAAGAGGGGGACATACCGTCTCCCGAAGAACAAAGGGAAATTCTGATGAAGTGGCGAGAGGAACAAAAAGCCAAGGGGAAACGGAAAGAAATAGAAAAGGAGAAGAGCAGCAAGGAGGCCGAACGTCTGGCCAAAAAGAGGGAGGCGGACCGTTTAAGGCTAGAAGCCCTAAAGCTCCAAAGGGAGGAGATCGAGCTACAGGAAAGGACCCTCCGCGAGGCTCTAGAAGCCGAAGACACGGAGGTGGACGACCGAAGAGATAAGAGGCCAAGAACCAGAAATGATGAAGATGAGTCGGGGGACTCTGAATCATACTCGAGGAGGACCCGGTCAAAGGTAGTTTATTCCTCCGACTCGGAGGAAGAGGGCCCCCACACGGACGACCGTATCCGAAGGATCGAGAAGGCCATGTTCGGAGAGAGAAAGGTCAGCCACGAGCCAGTGGTGACCGAGGACATTGAACAGTTTCGACCGCCTCCTGGAAGGCAGTTCCCGAAGATGAACGAATTCAACGGAAAAGGTGACCCCGAAGACCACTGTGAGAAATATGAATCACTTATGACTGGGATGGGGCACTGTGATGTGATGCTCTGCAAGATGTTCAAGACCTACCTAAAGGGGAATGCATCCATGTGGTACAGGTCATTGAGACCTAGGTCGATAGGCTCGTACGAACAAGTGAAGAAAAAGTTCTTGAGGCACTACTCACATTTGTGCCGAAGAGAGAAGGATACAGAAGCCCTGATCCACTGCAGGCAGGGACCGAACGAAGATTTGGGTGATTACTTAGCAAGGTTCAAAGAGGAAGCCGGTATGGTCACCAACTTGGACAAAGTCAAGGCGGCTGGATTCCTCGCCGCAGGCCTCGACCCTGTTAAAGGTAAGAAGCTTCGGTCCTCTCTTTATGATATGCCTCCCAAATCTTTAAATGATATATATGTGAGAGGAGAGGCCATTAGAAGAAAATTGGAATCAATTGGGGGGTACAAGGAGAACAAGAAAAATGATAGGTATGACAGGAAGGACGACCGAAGGGATGACAGAAGAGATGTTAAGAGCAGGTTGAATGATACGAGGCCCGACAAAGGAGCCGAACGAAGAAGAGATAGAGATAGTACTGTGTTCACACCGTTAAACACACCTATCTCGAAGATTCTCCATGAGATAAAGGGTAAACCTGGGTTTGTCAGACCACCCAAGTTGAAGACCCCTGAGAATAGAAGAAGCGACAGCAAATATTGTGACTACCATCGGGACAAAGGTCATAACACCGAGGAGTGCTATCATTTGAAGAAATTAATTGAAAGGATGATCAAAGATGGGGAACTGACCCAATTTGTGGGCGACTTGAGGGACAAACTCGAGTCCAAGGAGAAAAGGAAGGAAGCTGAAAGTTCGGAGAAGTACCGAGGGGAGGTCAGGACAATTTCCGGAGGAACAGTGCTTGATCGGGACAGTAAGACATCGAGGAAAAAGTACGCCAGACAGATCTACAACCTGTACCAGTCAAGTTCAGCTAAGCAACCATTGCCTATCTCCTTCACAGAAGATGACTACGAGGACGTGATATGGCCGCACGAAGACCCACTTGTTATAAACCCAGTAATCGGGGAAAACAAGATATGGAGAGTGCTGGTGGACGAAGGGAGCTCAGTCAACATTCTATATCACCGGACATAGTGCAAGATGAATTTGGGAGGCGAACAGTTGGAGCCATGCCACGAGGCACCCTTGTATGGCTTCGGAAATCAGCCTGTACCGATAGAAGGGACAATCACTTTGTCTGTCATGATGGGAAAAGCGCCATACACTGTGGTGAAGGAAGCAAAGTTCTATGTCGTCCGGGTCGACAGTCCGTACAACGGAATTTTGGGAAGGCCAGCCTTATCTTTGTTCCAGGCCGTGTCCTCTGTCCCTCATCTGAAGTTGAAGTTCCCAACTGAACATGGAGTTGGAGAAATGAGAGGCGATCAGAAAGCCGCCAGAATAATCATGTTGGAGGATTTGGAAAAAGACAAAGACATTGAGATGACCGAAGCCGGAAAGAGGAAAAGAAATGAGACCGAAGCTGGGGGCAGCCACCAACTGCTGAACATTGAGTTAGAAAAGTTTGGGGCCGACCTATCAAGCCCGATTGTTGAGCCGGCTGCAGAGACCGAAGAGGTAGAACTGTACGTGGGTCAGTCGGGAAAGATGATCCAAATTGGAAAGAGCATGGAGCCGAAATTGAAAGAGAAAGTCATCAAGGTCATTAGGGAATTCCACGACGTATTCGCATGGAATCCCGAAGATATGCCAGGTTTGGACCCTGCGGTTGCCAAACACTGTTTAAATGTAGCTCCCGAAGCCAAGCCCGTGAGACAAAAGAAGAGGAATTTCGCCATGGAAAGGCAGAAAGTAATCCAAGTTGAAGTCGAAAAATTGCTGGAAGCAAAGTTCATTGAAGAGATAGACTATCCCGATTGGTTGGCAAACGTAGTGGTGGTGAAGAAATCTAATGGCAAGTGGAGGATGTGTGTCGACTACACCGACCTGAATAAGCATTGTCCGAAGGACCACTACCCCTTGCCGAACATTGATCAACTGATAGATGCCACTTCGGGGCATCAAATACTCAGTTTCCTGGATGCATTCTCAGGATACCACCAAATTGCCATGAATGCCGAGGACGTTCCAAAGACAGCATTCATCACACCGAATGGCACTTATGCCTACATAAAGATGCCTTTCGGCTTGAAGAACTACCATGGGTTCTATGGGCTTACCGAACAACTACGAGATCTTCAACCGGGGAAACGCCTTTTAAACTCGCCTTCGGAACTGATGCCCTTCTACCTGTCGAAGTTGGCCTGGAGTCTTATCGAACGGAAGTGTTTAACGTGGAGTCAAATGAGTTCGGACTCCGGGCAAATGTGGACTTGCTAGAAGAAGAAAGAGAGGCTGCCCACCAAAGAAACTTAAGGTACCAACTGCAGGCAGCCCAGTATTATGATTCGGGGGTGAAGAAAAGATCCTTCCGAACCGGGGACTTAGTGCTTCGGGAGTTAGCCACTTCCATGCCAGCAAAAAAAGGCAAGCTTATGCCCAACTGGGAAGGTCCATACGTGGTAATTGAAGTGGTCCGATCGGGCACCTACAAATTGGCTCATCCGGACGGCAGCCCAATCAAAAACACTTGGCATGCCGCTCGCCTTCGCCGTTTTTACCAGTAAGCTTACTGGACATTTTATTGCTTTTTACTTCAGTATTTTGTCTTATGCAACTTTATTCTGAATTCCATAAGCTAGCATCAATCTGTAATCAAATCTATGTAAGAGTTGCATGATTAATGAAAAGATTGTTTTGCTCCATTTTTTATCTGTTATTGTTAAGCTAAGTACATTTACAACCGAAAAGCCAAGTACGCAATATTAAGCTTAATAGACCCATGTTTGGGGCCGACCGTGTAAAACATGCGCCTTTTAACTTATTGGTAGTGTTTAAGTACATTGTATTTTAAGCTACAAATACTTGACGAATCCAAATTTGGGGCCGACCGAATGAAATTTGGCCTCTTACAAAATTGTCTTAGCATTCAAGTTGCTTTGACATTAATTAAGGCCGGGAGGAAATATCTTTCAGCCGACCGAACGAGACCTTAATTATTTACAAAACCCCTCAAATACTTGGGGGCAGCTAGGTTACGACCAAAGATGCACAAAAAGGCAAAAATGGCCGAAGATGCATAAAAATATAAGTAATCATGCCAAGGCAATATAAGGCCGAAGACGCATGAAGATAAAAGTAAAATAAATATGCTAAGGCAAAATGAAGCCGAAGATGCATAAAAAAGAAAAATCATGCCAAGGCAAATCAAAGCCAAAGACGCATGAACGGAAACAGAAGCCAAATTAAGGCCGAAGCCGAAGAGGCATAAAAAAGAATATTATGCTAAGGCAAACTTAATTAAAACAAGCCCGAAGGCAAAGTAAGTATTACAAGCCCGAAGGCATGAATAAAGAGCCCGAAGGCAAAGTTAAACAGTACAAGTTCGAGAATATTAAAAACATCTACAAAAATTACAAGGCGCCACCAGCTGAAGGATCGTCGGAGAGAGACTCATCTTCGCCCGAAGAAACCTCCAAGGGTTGATCAGTGTCCTCCTGACCAACTGGATCCGTCATCCCGAGCGAAAGATCGATCAGCTGGGTATGATCAAGGCCCAGAGAATGTGCCTTCAACACAGCGCCGTCATACCCCAACTGATAGCATCTTTCTTCGGTCAGCTCCAGAGTCTTCTTCAGCTTCTGAACGTTCTTCCTTGTAAGTTTGAGCTGTTTGTTTCTCCACTCGACCCTAGCCTTCAAGGCGTCCATCTCCTGCAACTTTGCCTTCAAGGCATCATTCTCGGCCTTCAAGGAGTTAGATTGGCCGGTGACCCTCTCCAAGTCAGAAGTTGCATTCCGGAGGTCCTCTTCAGCCTTGACCGCCCGAACTTCAGTCTGGTTGGCCGCCTCCAGCTTTTTCTGTATGCCCTCCATCCGTTCGGTCACAACGGCCGACCAAGAGACCCCCTGGAAATAAACAAGGGAAAAGAATTAAACACTGAATACAAGTGAAGGAAATAACACCGAAGGAGAAAAAGTTTACCATGGAGAGCAGAGCCAGCATTTCAGTACAAGCCTCAAGGTCGTTTGCCTTAGCAAACGTGGGCCTGTCGGCGGGCAGAATGAGACCCCGGCAGAGATCAGGGCCTACTACGGTAGACAGTTGGGGGGCAGGAACGATGATTTGATCCGTCTCGATAACTCCCCAGGGAGGAGAGTATACTTTCAGCCCGGCATCTCCCGACCGGCCCCTTTTTCGGGAGTCGGCTGAGGGGGTCTGGACGATACCATCCCCTTGATCTCGCGGAGGAGAAACCAATGGAGCTTCGACCCTCTCCCCTGAATCGGGAACGGATTCCAGCTCTTTGCCGGCCGATTGGGCAGCAGCATCGGCTTCGGCCGTAGCGGTTATTGAAAGCTGAGATGCCTTCCTGCGCTTGCGCTCGATGATATCCTGAAGAGTAGACACTGCACAAAAATACCAGGGTTAAATATGAACGACAGGAAATAAAATGCAATGTTTATAGGCAGTGCTTAAATGGAAGACAACAAGGCAAAATAGATGTTACCACTACCCCAAAGGGCGACCAACCAGTCGTTATCCCTGCCGTCCGATAGCGGAACCCTATCCATGTTAAGTTCGCAGAGAAGACGGTAGTCATGTTTGTCCGACTGCAGGAGTTCGGGATACTGCAATCTCGACGGATCGAGATCCCGCCATCGCCCGTACTTCTCCATTTTCGGGCCAGAAATGAAAGCCCACTTCTCGTGGGCCCCTTTGTTGTTGGAGTTCGTTTGGGCCCAATCGGCCCTACCAGTCCGACGGTATATAGTGTAATAGCCGCGGCTCTTCGAATTCCTTCGGAGTTCATAATGATGCCAGAACAAGGTCGTCCTTGGCGTCATCCTTTTGGCTAGGCATCGGGCCTGAAAGGCATTGATATGAAAGAAGCTGTTCGGATCTAACTGCCCTATAGCTATCCCCAGTTGCTTCAGCAACTTCTTCAGGATCGGCAACATTGGCAGCCGAAAGCCGCATTTGAACGCCATCTCGGATATGCCGGTGGCTACGCTTCCTCCATAAAGGGGGGGAACCTCGGGATTATGCCAAACACGGTCTTTCTTCCTCGGCGCAAAGAAGTACCAGACATTCTTCTCGACCAGATACTTGGAGTGGAATTCTTCGATTTTTTCTTCGGTCAGTTGCGATCGGAGGTTTGCGGCCGGGAATTGATTGACGTCGCTGAAGGGTGAAACCTCCGAAGGACCAGCACCTTCGGTCGACCGATCCATGTCCCTGCATTCGGAAATGAAGAGACGTTAGCCTTGTACTCGGATAAAAAAAGATTCAAAAGGAGAGTAAGGCCGAGTACAGTGAGCCAGGATCGGTCGGGACGCCTACAACCTAGGGCAAAGGGAGTCGAAGACTTAAAACTATGAAAACTAGGGCTTTCCGAAGGGGATTCGGAAAGATCAAGACAGTCCGAAAATGTCCTCAAGATCCAAAGATCCCGAAGGAAGCTCTTGCCAAAACCATTTTCGGACCAATCTCAATATCTTGGGAAATGCTAATACAAAACTAAAAACGTGCATCAAGAAGAACCTAAGCGTCTGGGGCATGCGAGCATTTCATTTAAAAAGCACAGGCGATTTTACGCATACACACATCTAGATACATACATGAATATATGGAAGTGCAGAACAATCATAAAGAAGCAAGAGGGAAGATGTCGCTTACTGGTTTGAAGGTTCTTGATAAGACTGAATTCTTGAGGGTAGATTGCTTGAATGTAGACGTCAACCGGAGTTGGAGAAGAAAAGACGACCGGCGACGAATTGACGTTTCCAATCGTCGTTAGCGAAAAACTCTGAGAAATAAAGATTTTGGTTCTGGTTTTGTTCAAACTGGTAAGCGTAAAAGTGAAAATGAATGTGTTTAGAAGGATTATATACAGAGGTGTGACGTTTGGACAAAGCCGTTTCGTATTCAACGGCGGGGATTGAAGCGTGAATCTCGAGATTGGACAGCTGTTAAACACAAGGGGACACGGATTCCAAGGAAACGTTTCGACCTTGTCCATCGTCCTTATTATCTGAATGAGACGTCCGAAGAGTGAACTCCGAAGATGGGCCTAGGTTTTGGCCTCCGTCCTGAGGATAACTCCGAACGAAGCCCAGGGACATGTTAGAGGCCCATCTCCTTTATGGGCCGAACCGATATTTCAACGCCTCAAGCCCGAACAGAGGCCCATATTCGCCTGGTCCAGTTGCCGATAACGGTCGTATGGTTCCAACTCCCGAGAACGTGGGACACGTCGGCACACGATGCCCACTATTCGGATAACCGCCCGGAAGGAAATGAATATTAGTCAGGTTCTTCCTTTCATTTCACAGACAATTACACACAACACAAACACTCTACGTTCTAAATTACCTTACCAAAAACCGACTAACTTATTCTCACACCGGAGGTGAATCGGGGGGCCAAACCCTCGCATTCTTCTCATTTGCAGGTCCGACCGAACCAAGGTCCGGCGAAATACAGTCGTAACAAATAACAAATACTAATATTTAACATATTAAATTTATTTATTATAGGACAATTAGTATCGACCTTTCTGAAGTGATATACATACATTTAAATCATGCAAAATATGCAAAATTTAAACTAAAGGAATCATGTAAGGCGTACGATCGATATCTGACAACTTAAATCTCATGACATTTAACTAATTTTTAATCAATAAATTATGCAGCATAAAATTTTAGTTTGCATGTCTAAGATTTTGTTCAAGATTGCTATTAAAAATTATTATGTTATATATATATATATATGTGAATTAGACATTTGTTAATAATATTTTTGATATGTATATATTTTTTGTATAAAATGAAAAGAATAATGTTTTTGGTGAAATTTAATGTAAATATTTAGCAAAAGTTAATAACCAATTTTTTTAAAAGTACATGATTTTTCTAAAAACAATTTTCAAGTTCAAAATCGCTTTTTAAAAACATGTTTTTAAAATTTATTAAACAATATTTTACCTCTTTTATTTTTTTTAAAAAATTGCTATTACTATATGTAACTACAATGCTAAACACGATTTAAGTATGTGAAATATTCAATTTATAAGAAAAATTATTAAAGTTTATTACTTCTAATCAGTGTTACAAAAATCAAGTATCGGACAAAATTGGTAAAAGGACCTTAAAAGGATTAATCGTTAAATCAAAAATTAATCTATAGGAATAGTTAAATTAAAAATTGGATGTATTTTAATATTATAATTTTTTTTAATATATTATTATGATTCTTTTAGTTGTTTATTGAGTAATTTTCCTATTTTTCTCTACTTAAATTATCTTAAAATTAAATGGCGATCGAGGATATTTTTGCCCCCATGTGCCTACCATGCATGGCCAAGTTCAGTGCGCTTTTGAGCCTGTTTGCTAACAAGTGCTTAAAGCTAAAAATAGCTTTAAGTAGTTTTTGACCCGTTTGTCAATCACTGCTTTAAGTCGATTTTAAATTAAAAAATTCCATTAAGTCATAAATTCTATTTAGGTACTTTTGATTTATGATTTATGACTTTATCGAGTTTTTTTTTCACGATTTTTCTAAAGTTTAAATATTATGAATTTAATTTTTTTTAAAGTCAAATTTCACTTTAAGTCAAAATTATTAAACCCTCATTTAACTTTAAGTAAAATTACCCAAAAATATTCTTCAACTTAAAGTAAACAACTTTACTTTCTCCATTAAGTTAAAAACACCTCCAATAAATTAAAAATAATTATTTTAAGTAATCCCAAATGACCTCTTTATCTTGTTTTCTGTTTCTTCATCTACACAGCTCCAAAGAAACTTTAGTGAAAATGTGTTGTGTTATCATGTTTCACAACCAGACTTTAGGTAGTCACGTTAGGTGTACAACGATTCATTCAATTATATTAATCATTCGCACTGTTTGCAACCGAACCCCATATTACGAATAATCACAAAATATAAATTAGTCGTGGAGGTAAATTTTAATGGGTGATGGTCCAAAATGTCCTATTTCCAATTCTTATGACCCAAAATGTTCCATTTCAAAAAAACGATCCAAAATACTCCGTAAATATGAAGTTTCGACCACCGCAACTGATGATGTGTTGTTTCGTCCAGCGTAACAGCCCTCGTATGCGTTATTTCCTCTTCCGCATAAACCATGATACGGCAACACAAGCATTGATGCTTCAGACGGAATGACGCAACATGCATTTTTTTTTTGAAAAAAATAATACGGCAGACGCTTTGTCGTATACAAGGGGCAGGTCAGGGCCATGGGTCTCGGAAATGGGACATTTTGGTTATTATCTCTGTTGTTAGAGGAATTTCGAATTTGTAAAAAAGAGAGGGGGCTGGACTTTGCAGGTGTCTCGATTTGTCTCGTGTATCGGTCCCTTTTTCCAAGATGCCTACGTACCAATTTATATTGGATCAAGCCCACGTAGTTCTGTGCAATTATGTCTATCCCTGAGAGACTTTAGGGATAAACTTCGTTAATGTGGTAATTACTGATTTTATCTGATTTAACCTTATCGCTGTGATATCTTCCTGATTTGAAGAATATCGTTTGGAGATATTTTCCGTTATTGATTGATTGAGATTGATTCTTTCCTCATTTCTGAGAGAGGATAAAACTTAGCGGTTAAGCAATAATTATTAATCTGAATTAATAATTAATAAATATTAAAAATTTGGGAGATTATTAGACATGCCAAAATTATGGCATAACAATCTCAATTTCAATATTCATTTATTTGCAATTTAGTTACGATTTTATATGTTCAAAACTTGCAGAATTCGAATCGCAACCGTAAACCATAATATACATATAATAATTTATATTTATATTTTTATATAATACATAATAAATAGTAAAAGTTAATAAGTTTGACACATATATATGTAAATATATATATATATAGGCAGGTGCTCAAATGAGACCTCCTCTTATTATGAGAACTGCACATTACTATATTAATTAATCGGTACCCCACAATCTAATCTAATTATATTACTAATACCTAGTACAGTACTACGACACTTTCCCACCCCCACCCGCCACCGCCACCCGCCACAGCACAGGAACCGATCGTCTTCTCTGGCGACCGGCACCACCTTCTTTTCCTTTTCAATGCCTAGCCTCGCAAGGGCACCATCTCCATTATCTTCCTCCGGCGAGCTCCGTAGGGGCACCATCTCCATCATCTTCCCCCGGCAAGCTTCAATCCATGGAAGTCGATCAAGTGGAGTCTCTATGGAAGTCGATCTGCTGGAAGATGAAGAAGAAAGTGCAGACTTGATTGAAAATCTGAAATGAGCAGACGGTTAGTGGTGGTGGCGACCGGAGATGGTGCTGTTGTGATTTGTCTCGTCTCAGATCTGAATTTTTTTTGATGATTTATGCTCGAATTTTTGGTGATTTGTATTGAATTTTTTTGGATTTGCTTTGAATTTACGTTCAGATTTTTTATGATTTGAATTTCTGGGTAATTTATGTTTAAAATTTTGGTGTTGTGCTTTTAAATTGTTAGTGATTTGAGTTGAGATTCGGTGATTTGTGCTTGATGTTGGTGTTTTTTCCAAAATTTTGGTGTTGTGCTGTTAAATTGTTATTGATTTGAGTTCAGATTCGGTGATTTGTGCTTGATATTGGTGATTTTTCAAAGAATGTACCTAGTTGGAGATATTCTGGCTATTGTAATTCAGTGTGGGGATGTAATATGTTCTTGTGTTAGTACTTAAGTTTCTAACAGTGACAAGAGGACTAGCAATTGTATTGTTGAGAAGAAAGATCTGGAAGTCTGGAACAGAGATCTTAAGTAGGAATACAAGGGAATGAAAGCGAGTAAAAAAAAAAAGAACTGATCCGAAAAATGATAATGCTCTGGCTTTGGACAGACATTTTAGGACCTGTTTGGCCTCCCAAATAAAATACTACTATAGTCTGCTATAGGGGCGCGTGTTTGGTTTATTGGGCTTGATTTGTGACCCAATGTGCAGTTCTCACTATAAGAGGGGTTTCATTTGAGCATCCCCATATCATATATATATATATATATATAGTAGGGATCTAGAGAAAACCCCTTTAAAAGGAGAACTTAGAAAACTAAATTAAAATATAGCACATATGGTATGCAAACTGATCGTTGGGAGATGGAGAAAAATGTGGTGAAATTAGATTTAAAAAAAAATATCATCGATTGACGGGAAAAATCAAATTAAAAACGGAGGGGATTAGGTGGGATTGTATGTGTGAGGGTGTATTTGATTAGTGTGTGGGTGCCCCTGGCGGGGCCATTGATTATAATACATCCAATGGTTAGGATTAGTACCTTAGTTTTCTTCAAAAAAAGAGTTCTCTTTTGAGCCACACCCTATATATATATATGTATATATATATATTACTCATATATATATATATATATAGTAAAGTTCTATGGAGTACTTGGAGTACATATTCATTTTGCATTCAAAATTTTGCAAATTTATTATTTTGGAAAGCTTATTACATGACTATCATTTCTTAATCGAAAATCTTGAAAATTTTGTATGTTTTGCTAACAAAATATTGCAAAACGAATTGTTCTGCGGGACACATTTGGGTTGCAAAACATATATGTTCTGATTGCAAAACATAAAGGATTTTCAAGATAAACATATTTCAAAACATACATGATTTTCAAGATTATCAATGAAATAATGATATTCATATAACAAAGTTCGTAAAATTATAAATTTTAAAATATTTTGAATGCAGAACGTATATGTACTCCAAGTACTCCAATTAAATAGTACTCCATAGAACTTTTCTCTCTCTCTCTCTATATATATATATATATATATATATATATATATATATAGTCCCACTCTATGGAGACCCATATTATATAGAGAATTGGAGAGAACCAATCTTAGCCATCAAATTATTCAATGGCAAAATTGTAATTTAGTTTAAAAGTCGGGACATTTTATAAATTAAATAAAAAACTGTTAAAACAAATATACGCAGACCACGCCGACCACGCCTCAACCTTTCTCAAACAACAATACACACACTATACACACACAAATTCAACGAAAAAATAGTCAATAAACAACCATAAACATCTTCAAATCCAGGTTCATTTTCAAATTGATCAGTTTTGCTCGTCAAGTATAAAACTAAAAGGTAATGATTCTACATTTATTTTTTTGACTTGAATTCATAATTTAACTATTTTTTTTTGTTATTTCTTCAGGTTAATCTCAATCGACTAGAGAAAAGTAGAGATTAAGATGTTTCCGAGGAGGATAGGTTTTATTAGGTGATTTTGTTTTTAAAATGTATATTCATGTTTAATTATATATGATTCTGTAGGTATTTGTTCATGTCAGTCAGTTTTTCTTGCTTATAACTTTGATTCTGTAGTAGAATGCGAGTTTATAGTTATTTTTATGTATAACTACATCTGTTATAAAAAATGGTTCCGTAATAGAATCAGTTTTGTAAAGCTCTGGTTCTGGAATGGATTCATGTATGAATTTATTTTCTTTCCAAAGTTTTGTTTCAAAATTAAGGTTCTGTAATAGAACCAAAAAATTTGAAGTTGAGCTTGAATAATAGAACTAATTTAGGACTTTATTACCTAGTTGATGATTAAGGATTTTGTGTATAAATCATAAGGTATAAATTGTGGTTCTGTAAAAAAAACGAAATTTGTGTTTCTTTAATACTGTATAATTTTATTTTTGTAAAATTTGATTTTAAAATTAAGGTTCTGTAATAGAAACAAATTTTTAAACTATATATATGCCCATTTATAGTTTTGATTCTATACACTAAGCTACCTTGTCCTTCTCTACTTATACAACTTTGTGTGTTATGATTTTAAAGTCATCTTTTCTTGCTTAAATTTTGATTCCGTTGAAGAATGTTAATTTAATAGCTAATTGAAATTTATTCATTAATTATTACCTAGTGGCCATGTAGTTCTGTAATAGAATCAAAGTTTACTAGGTTTGACACTTAAATCTTGTTAATAGCTTCATCCGTATTTGGAGCTCTGAAATTTGGTTCTACAGTAGAACAACTATTTTTAAATTTCAATTTTTATGTATATTTGTACATTTGGTTCTGATCTAATGTGTTCTAATATGGTTCCATAGTAGAAACAAGAAATTTAGCAAAACACTACATTAATCAGAATATATGCTTTCATTTGATTCTACCATAAAAAAATATTACATTTTATCATTAAAATTTGTTAGGTTCCTGTTCTAGCAATCGCTTGCGGAGCAAATTTGTAATAAAATCAAGGGGTTCAAAGTTAAGGATGAGTATTCCTGTTGATAAAGAAGAATTGAGCATAGTTACTTTTAAAGAAGAATTAAGCACACTTACTTTTGAAGAATACTAAAGGTAATAAAACTATAAATTCATCTTCTTTTTGTAAAGGAGTGAGAGCAAGCCAGCATCCCCTTATCTGTTTATGAAGATCAAATGGTGTTTAATCACACTAATGCACCCCCTGAATTTTATGATGGTTTATATTTGGGAACCTCTCATGACTGGCTGGTGATGTTGGAGACTATTACGACCGTCCTTATACATGTGTCCGGAAAATTAAGTCTGTGCATGAATTGCGGTATAATTTTAAATCTAAAGCTCTTGTTTCAGCTAAGCCTTCTCCATTCAATTGAAATTTCTTTGTGTTAATAATATTTAAATAGGGCATGACAACACAACTTGCCTTTTAATATTGTGGTGATGAAGAATGGATGCGGCTAGGTGGAGATAATGATTCCTACTATGATGTTTTATGCTATGAACTATATAGCTTGGATAAAATCCATGTCTTCAAAAACTCGATTTTTTTAATGGTTCAAAAATATATTTATTCACAATTTGTTAATAAAATAATTAAGAAATTTATATAAACGAATTTAAATACAATATTGATTTTATTAAACATATCCATAAATACATATTTTTTAAATCAAAAAATATATGGTAGAAAATCACAATTTTAATTTGAAATCAATCATGATATACTATTATATATTTTAAATTAAATTTCAAAATTAATCATTCATTAATCAACCACTCTTTTAATATAAAGTCAATCACAATCATAGTATCATATGATTTTTTATAATATATATTGTACAATAATAATCGATATTAAATAATTGTAATCTAACTTAACTAAAAATCTGAAAAAATCGGATTTGAAATCAGATTTTAAATAACTTGCATGAAATCCATACCTTCAAAATTTGTTTTTTTATAAGCTCAAGAATATATTTATTCATAATTTGTTGATAAAATAAATTAATAAATGCATATAAGTCGACACTACAAAATCAGATTTGAACAAATTTTAAATAGCTTGGATAAAATCCATATCTTCAAAAACTCAATTTTTTAAAAGGCTCAAAAATATATTTATTCACAATTTGTTAACAAAATAATTAATAAATTCATATAAATGAACACTACATATATTTTAGTTATTTTAATTATTGAATATACGCTATATGAGTATTATTATTGGTTGGTAAATAAATTACCAATCAAAAATTTAAAATTATTTTAGAAGCAATCAGAATTTATTTTTAAACTTTGAATCAATCAATCATATACAAAATTTTTATTATTAACCATTCTTATTGTAATTTGCTAATCGCTGTTAAATTAAATTTAAATATAAAATATCTTGATTTAATAACATCGCATGTCACATGATTTTTAATTTTAAAAAATTTCTACTAACCGTAAATATTATTTTCTATATATCCACATAACAGTATATTACATATGGTTATATATCTTTTAGTTATGAATTGTTTTTTAACATCCTTTATAATAATAAAGGATACCCAAATCCAACACGTATTAGTTAACCAATCACAAGATTGTGAATAATTTTAACATCAATCAGAATTTATTAAATTTAAATCAATTAAACATAATGTAACATGTTTCTCTATTGGATCTAGATTCTACGTTTCAGCCATTTTGCAGATTTTGGAAATCGGAAATATTAAGTTGAGGTACCGATTTACGATTTATCGGGTGATTCGGTTGAAAAATCGGCGATTTTTTCAAAATTTTGACCAATTTTTGGCCGATTTATTATCGATTCTTCAGAAATCGGCCGATTTCAATAACAGAGATTTCAGCCAAGTCTAAACTCAAATTAAGTTACACTCAATAACAATAAATTTTTATTTTTTCATATCAATTAACTAAACATAATAACCACTAATTTTTATTTTAACGGTTAACTAAAAAACAATTTATATAAAACAAAATTCTTACAAACTAAAAAATATAATCATTATATCAATTTAAACATTACATGAAACCTAAGCCGTTTATTCCCCATTCCCATCAGTCTTAGCCAACTTTTATAAACTAAGTGTGTGCATCAATTCTTCTCATGGCTAAATCATATCAATTTCGGTTAAGATACTATAACTTTTTATTATATGGCATTCTATACTTGGACTGATTATCTTTTTATTTCGATTGTATATATGTATTATATGCATCGTGTTTTAATTGTCCAATAAATTCAACAGAAAAACGTTTCTGACAAAAAAAAAACATAAAACGATTTAGGTTATCATCATCCCCAGTCCGAATTCTCTCAGAGTTACTTCCATTAGAATATTCAGTAACAAACTTTAATAATTCAGCGACTTCCTAAATTATAGGCATCAATCCTTATCACATTACACTGATTTATTTACATTATTAGGTGTGCCTCTAGATAAATGTTTTTTACAATGTTGGGTTGTCAATGTTATTCAGTGATTACTTAACAATTTTATTCTAAATACAATAATTATTTAATTTAAAAATTTATACATTAATACATGAATCTATTATATTTATAATAGATATTTTGATATCTCAAACTTTCAATTTAAAATCATAAGGTACAATTAAAATCATGAATTAAAAATTATTAACAATATAAAACTATTTACCACACTATTCTAAATACACATTCAAAATTTAATTTATGTAAAGTATTAAATAATTCAATCATAAAAAAAGCTAATCAACCAATTAAAATGTTAGAATGAATTTTAAACCAATCATTGTTTAACATTTTAATTAAGAAATTTTTTTACTATGCAATAATTAATGGAAAAAAAAAATTTAACCTAACAATATATTTGAATTATTCAAAATATTATATATACTCTTAAATAGTACTTTACATTATTTGGTGTATAAATTATCAATCAAAAAATAAAAAGCATTACAGAGTCAATGAAAATATTGTTAGTGAATATTTCCATAATAAATTGGTCAATTTAGTACAAATTTTCTTATAAATTACTATTTATTTATTGATAATTAATTAATCAATAAAAGGACATATATCATACACAAAAATAATCAAACCTGCAAAAATCATCAATAAAAGGGCATACACATCTACAAAAATAATTAAAATTGAACAAACACATAGTAAATTATATTACTAATTTCTTTTATCCAATCATTGAACAGATCTTCAATTATGGTACATCTCTAGCTTATGTCACTAAATTATACAATCTTTTCGGCGAGATAATCTAACAATTTGTTATAAATGATAAGTGCATAATTTTGCATATTTTTATTGCCTATTTATTGTTTGAACTCGTATTTTTAATAAATTATTTTGTTGCATTTCAGGAAATTCGAGAAAAGTGAAGAAATGACAAAATATATAAATAAAGTGCAAGAAAGGGCAAAAGAGAAAGAAGAAGGACCAAAGTAGAAGAAAAAGGAAAGAGAAGGGAGGGTGGTGCATATTTTTACCAAACAAATTGGATGGTCAAGATTTAGCCAACACTAAACTAAATGAATGGCTAGGATGAACCCACACCAACCAAAAACCATAAAATTTTCCTATAAATAGCCCCCCCTCATTTGTATCCAACACACCTTAATCCTTAATTTTAGTTTTAGCCTACACTTTAGTTTTCTTTCCTTACCCTAAATTTTTTAGCCTCCATATTTTGTAGCTTTCATTTTGTAATTGCTCTTTGTAAACACTTCTCTCATTTTAATTCAAGCTCTTTATTTCGTTATTTTCGTAAATTTTTGTGTGGATAAAGTAGCGATGCTAACCACATGAGATTGAAAGTATCGATTTAAGGATTTGCTTCGTAGTTTTAATTTTCCGTGTTAATATTAATTACGCCCCTTTAAATCTCCATTTTATTGTGGGCCATTTATTTCCAAAATCATTGTCTTAGTATAATTATAATTTTTAATTTCGTAACTAGTTTCTTTAATTTCATATTTAATAAAAAAAAATCACAAAATATTAGTTTTATTAATTTTAGAAAAACAATTTTAGCCTGTTTTATTTCTCAAAAATTCGAAGCTATCCTCTGTTTTCCGGACAAACACCCAATAGTATACTTCTCTTTCTCCCGGTTAAAAACCAAACCCAGTCCTTATTTCTTACTCCCTCCGTCCCAGCCAGTTCTTTACCTGGCGGCTGGG
This sequence comes from Kitagawia praeruptora, assembly GCA_037693485.1. Lineage (NCBI taxonomy): Eukaryota > Viridiplantae > Streptophyta > Magnoliopsida > Apiales > Apiaceae > Kitagawia > Kitagawia praeruptora. The sequence continues at coordinate 143,599,216 of CM075346.1, forward strand.
CACGGAGGTCAAGGATAGTGGGTGTAATATTGTTAAAATAAATGAGGTAGTGGGTGTAATATTGATTTTATTGTTAAAATAAGTGAAGTAGTGGGTGTAATAGTGATTTTATTGTTAAAATAAGTTAAGTAGTGGGTGAAATAGTGTAAAGTATTGTTAAAATAAGTGAAGTAGTGGGTGTAATAGTGTTAAAACTTACTATTTTGGGTAATGTAAAGAAATGGTGGGACGGCCCAAAAAGGAAATTGTAAAGAAATGGATGGGACAGAGGGAGTACTTTTCTTCGATTAAAACAACACCTCCCTTTCTTTTTCTTCTAAATCGATCATACCTCCCTCCCCCTTTTCGTTTTCTGCAAACACCGAACTACTCTCCCCTCCTTGTTCGATCATCAACCTCCAACTCATCCTTCTTATTTTCGTATTTTCTTCTTCTTCGAATTCTTCACTGCAAAAATAACACTCATTTCCATCTTCGATTTTCTTCCGAGTTTTAGTGTTCGTTTAGTGTTGAGTCAGCTGAGTTTTTCTTCCGAGTTGTATTTGATTCTGAGTTCGTAACTTTGCTAGCTGTTGGTTTCAATCACGATGGACTGTTTTGTATAATTTTCGTTTTTAGATTTGGTTTTCAGAATCTTAGGGGTGGTATTATATTAAGACTTTTAAAAACTTTCAATGATTTTAAAAGTTATGGGGTATTCAATTCTAACTTTTAAAGAGTCTTTAAAAGTATGGTGTTATTCAATTAAGACTTTTAAGAAGTATTTAAAAGTAGGGCGGTATTGAATTTAGACATTTATAGACTCTTTATAAGTATCGTGTTATTCAAAAAGTCAATGACTTTTAATGAGAATGACTTTTAATGACTTTTAACAAAAATTATAACTACATCCCTTGAAAAAAAAGTCATGAGCTTTTTGATAAGATTTGACATGACTTCTAATAATTCTATTAAAATAATCTTGAATAAAATTGTTTCATCTACTGCCAATAATTTTTTTTAAAATTTCCTGTCGCTTTTCTTCTCTTTCTTCCTCTTCTTCCATCTCTTTTTCTTCCTCTTCTTGGTTTTTCAATTTCCATATTATATTCATTTTAGTAAACAATATTATTGAGGGTGCGATCTTTTGCAATTTTGTAAAACTAGATTATCTTTTGCAATTTTGTAAAACTAGATCATAACACATAAAGTAAAATAAGAATTCTTCAAACATTATAGTAATTCATGGGCTTCTAAAAATATTTTGCTTGCAAAAATTCACATAAAACACCAATAAAATAGTTTTGCATCATAAAAATATTGCTGGCTAATGACATAGCTCTACATCATCATTAGCTATGAATAGTGACAAATATATAATTCTTAGATAAAAATATGCAATGAATACTCAATTTAACAAGAAATATACCTTGTACTCAATTTTTTGGTGGCCAGATTAATCAGAGAACACACGATCGAAATTAGATTGCAGTGAAAAAAGGTTAAAGGATTTCACAACATAGGCTAATATATAATCTTTGTAGTTAGTCTAGTAAACCACAAAATCTATCAAAAAGCCTATAAAAAATTTTAGAAGTCATTTCATTAGGAGTCATTAAAACTATTTCGAAATTTTAGTGACTCACCAAGAATCATTAAAAATCATTAAAAGGCTGTAAAATCCATAAAAGTCAATACCCAAAAATTATCATTAAAAGTCATAATACAATACCACCCACTTAGTTCTAAAATTGCTGTTGTTATGTTGATGAGTTCGAATTCTTGTTTGAGTATGGAGTAATTATATAGTAGTTGAGTTCGGTTGCGGTTTTTTTTTGGTTCGTTCTTGTTCATGACTGCGAGTTTACGTTTTGTTTCGTTCGGGTTTGCTGCAGTTTTAAATTCGTATTTACTGGGTTCCGTCCCGTTTCTTCGTGTTCTGTTAATGTGATACTGAGTGCTGCGATTGAGATTTTGCCGGCTGAGTTAGTAGTTGGCGAGTTGACTCGCGAGTTTTTGATGATGCAGAGTCCGAGTTTTTGAATGTTCTTTGTTTGAGCATTCGTTGGTTTTTGCGTTTCTGATTTCCGAGTTACAGCTATATTCGAAGCCACCAAACCCAGTTTTCTTTACGAATCAATGACCCCCATTTCCCTTTGTCCTCGTTTTGTTTCTTTGATTGAATCTTTCGTCGTCTGATGTCAGTGAGTTGGCTGAGCTTCTTTGCCGAGTTCTTGTTTGTCCGTCCGGCTAGGTGTAAATCGTAGTATTGTTTGTGTCTCTGTTTTTCTGGGGTGTTGGCCCTCTTTATCATAATTTGGGGGATAAAATGCCCTAATTATCACAATCTGAAAAAATGACCCTTTTTATCACAGAAAAACGCAAAGGCGCATGGCGTTTTTGATTTTGGGGGAGTAACGCAACTTCATGTTGCGTTTCTATTTTTTTTTTTTTTTTTCAGTCACGCATGATGAAGATGCGTGTTCACCTTTTTTTTTTCTGAAAATTCATCACCCCTGCGGGGCCCACAGCTGAATACGCCATTTGGTCTTGCGTTTCTCAGAAACGCAACATAATGTTGCGTTTTTGACAATTTTTTTTTTTTGGAAAATCGATTTCAGAAAATAAAAAAGCAATAACGCAACACGCCGTTGCGTTTTTCAAAAACGTGACTTAATGTTGCGTTTTTCTGTGATAAAAAAGGCCATTTTTTCTATTTGTGAGATTAAGAACCATTTGACTCCAAATTGTGAGATAAAGGGCCATAATTCGTTTTTCTGTTCATAGTCGAGTTTTGTGAGTCAATTGTCCGAGTAGTTGCTTTGTTATAATGTCTGAATTTTCCGAGTTTTTTGTGAGTTTTGTGAGTTGTAGTTTTGTGCTGCGTTTCTTTCTGTTTCATTTTTGTTGAAAGTTACGAATGGTTGTATTCTCGTTTACTGGGTATTGTTGTTTATGGCTAGCTTAATTTTCGATACAATCATGTCAAATTTTTCCTAAAAATTTCCAGTAAATAATTTTTGTTCAAATTTTAAATCACGTTTTTTTATAAAAAAAATTAGTTTTTATTCTTTTCATTTTTATTTAATTAGTTTAAAATAATTTTTTTTCAGAATTAATTAGTATAAAATCCAATCAAAAATCAAATTTGTTCTAATTCGCCTAAGTTAGAAATTAAGGATCGCGAAAATAATAAGTCCCTGTGGAACGAATCTTAAAATACTAAAACGAGATCGTGCGCTTGCGATTTTAATTGTAACATTTTCACCACATCAATAAACGTGAGGAATATGTATATCTGATTTGTCATAACATATTCAAACAACCGACCAAAACTATGATTCTATACTATCCAAATTAATGAAATAATATAACAAAATCCAATATATGGGTAGACAAAATCCACGAACAGGAAATTCGGCTCTCAATAAAGAGAGATATTTAGTGAAAGCTAAAGTAAAATCAAGGAAAAGAAAAAAAGGCTTATCATTTACAAGGAGTTAGTACAAAATCTAATATTTTGGTAGATAAAATCCACCAACGGACAATGGGGTACTAGACTCTCAATGATATTTTTATTGAAAAATAAAGAAAAATCAATATAAAAATTTTAAAAAAAACTTAAAAAACAACCTAAGAGCATATATTGAATTTGCTTGGTTGGTTGACTATATTTTTTTTATATCAACAAAGCATAAAAAATGGTTAAGAAAACTAAATAACTTGGCAAAAATATTCTACACAAAGAGAGATATTTGTTAACGAGAAATAAGAAAAAATAAAAAGGAGGGTTTCATTTTGCTTGGGAGACTTTACACCATGCATGCTACTCTTAGTTTTGTTTCGTAACATCTCAATGTTGTTCTAAGACATATAATTATATATTTACATTACTTGGATACATAGTAATATTTCATATAATTGTTATATTTTTTCTATTCGCGTATTTCATTTCATTTCGTGTACACGAAAAAATTTATGTAATTTAGAGTAATTTTTGTGTTCTAATTTCGGGTACACGATTTAATATCATGTCTTTTTTGTTCAAGGCCCTAAAGTACATGACATGAATGTACAAAACGATTTGTCAGGTCTACATAAGCTATTTCTTCTTATATATGTAGGAAAAATATACTCACTGTTAATGGAAAATGAATTTCATGTTATTTAACCCAAAATCTGAATTACACGGACACATATATAAAAATGTGATTATGTGTTTATATATTACACACTTAATTTCAATTTTATGGATAGTAGCTTATTTTCACAAGTTAGTCAAATTAAAAAAAGATAGACGATACTCATTTTCATATGTCTTATTTTAAGAATAAAAGAAAACTAAAATTTATTATTCCATGTTTTACTAGAAAAGAATAAAAAAACCAAAATATAAACTTTCAAACTGAAAATGCACATTTTAAGTTGTCTTTACGAATAAGCTAAGGGCAATAACCATAAAATCTATCTTTACGAATAAGCTAAGGGCAATAACCATAAAATCTAACAATTACATGTTACTCCAAGAGCGCGATATATTGAATTTGTTTGGTTAGTTGATAATTTTTTTTATAGTAAATCAATTCATTAATAAAAAGACATATATTTTGTAAAAATGATATTGAACAATCACATAGCAAACTAGATTAGATGAAAGTTTCTATTGTTATAACTACGTCCGTTTCATATATCTTGCACAATACTAAAACATGCAACCTTTTTTTGATAGACAGTCTAAATGATTTATTGGAGTCGTGAGGATTAAGTTTCTATATTTTTTTAATATGTAATCGAAAAATTAACCATGATCATACAAATATTTTCAATAAATTAATATTATAAATATTTTAAGGATTCGATATTTAATAAATATACTGAATTCTCAGAATATGGGTGGAAAATTTGTTAACATGATACGTAGAAATATTCTCTAACAAAGAGAGAAATAAAATGAAAGCTAAATTTTTTAAAAAAACAATAAAGAGGGATTTTGAACTTTTCAACGGGGGCTGTATTTGTTTTGATGATTGGTTCATAATATTAATATTAATATTAATATTAATTCAATTGGTATGAATTCACGGATAAGTAATTTTATACTTACGTTAATTAACATTCCAATAAAATTATATATTTTTCAAAATAAAAATTAAAATAATATATTTATATTAATTTATTAATACAATTTATCGGTCGGTGCGTAGCACGGGTAGAACTCTAGTATGTTAGTTACAGAGGCATGCCTGTATACATCTAATAACAAGCCTAATTGTTTGTAATGCTTTGCATTACTTACATGACCTCTTAACTGAGGGAACCTCTAGTTGTAGAGTTTCTGTTTGTATTGTACTTGTAATAGGCATCAAATCCTAGTTGTGTAACTGTACAAATAGAGTCTAGAATAATGCTTGAAAGAAGTTCCATGGTTCATGCCTCAAGCAAGGAGTTAAAGACTACCAAATAATCACAGTTGGGATTTGAAGAAATGAAGAATTTGCCTAAGTACCAATTCGAGAAGTATATTTGTCTATTCGAGAAGTCCAGCATTCGAGAAGTCAGAGATTCGATATCTCAAGACACTATTCGATATCTCTGAATACACTGTTCGATATCTCATTCGATATCTCAGGGATTCGATATGTCTACTACTCTATTCGAGAACTCAAGAAGTCAACAAGTCAAGATGGTATTCGAGTTCTCAAAGAGTCAACAAGTCAAAGTTCCATTCGATATCTCAAAGACTCAGAAAGCTATTCGACAACTCGAGGATTCGATAAGTCAAATGCTCTATTCGACAACTCAAGGAATCCTGATGGAAAAGAGCTATTCGAGAAGTGGTTCGATATGTCACTATAACAGTATTCGAGAACTCAGAGTTATCGATCAAGTCAATTCTAGTTCTCGAATCACTTACTTAGTCACTTCTCGAATACATTCTTGGAGACAAAATACTGAAGAAATTGTACAAGTCAGAAACCTGCAACAAGCCAATGCACTTTATGGACCACAACCTGTAACGTGCTCTGGAAAGCCTACAAGGAAGCTTGGAGAGATATAGAAGAGACAAGGAGCTAAAGAAGTGGATCTAAACAGGCTTTGCAAAGTCAAATCTGTAACCGTTTGGACACTTACTCAAAAAGGATAGACAGACTAGAAAGTAATGTGTTTTAGCTACCTTATTTGTAGTAAGCAGGCTGTATCCATGTTCTATAAGGACACAGCCTCACTTCATAACTTAGTAACTTTGTGAGTCAAGTTTTTCATACACTGTAAGCTATATCTCTCTGAGAAAAACGAAGCTGAGAATACTACCATTTGTATTCACAGATTGTAGCAACCTTTATCTAATATACATTAGATTAAAGTGATATTGTGTCTTGTGTTGTTTATTTATCCGCACCTTAATTTCTGCACACACAGGCACTTATCTGCTACACAGACTCAATCCAAGAAAAGTTCAAGAATCCATTCACCCCCCCCTGTATTCTTTTACCGTGTTCAATACTCAACAAGTGGTATCAGAGCGGGCTGTTTATTCAAAAACAGAGAAACGATCATGAGTTCGAATACACCAAAGACTACAGGAACGGTGAAGGTCCCTAAGTTTGATAAAGAAAACTTCAACCTCTGGAAGATAAAGATGATGTTGTTCATCAAAGCCTCTCATCCCTTGTATCCTGAGATTCTCAAGAATGGTCCTTTTGTTCCACAACAAGAGATACCAGAGAAGACTGTTGGAACCATAACAATCCCTAGAGCTTATGAGGCCAAGGATCCATCAAAGTGGACAGAGTCAGAAAGGGAGAAGGTTGCTCTTGACAGCCACCTCATGTTGCTCATCATTGATTCCATGGATATGTCAATGTTTGCAAACATTGCATCATGCACGTCTACTAAAGAGATGTGGGATCACATTGAGGTGTTGTGTGAAGGGACTGATGAGGTTAAAGAAAACAGGAAACAGATACTGGTCACACAGTATGAAGCTTTCATGGCACAGCCCAAGGAAAGCATCACTGAGATGTTTGAAAGGTTTCACAAGCTAGTTACTGAGTTGCAGATGAATGGAAAGGTTTACAGCACCAAGGAGTTAAATATGAAATTTCTGTTGCCTTCACCAAATCATCTGGAGCAAAGAGTCATTTCCCTAAGAGAGAGAGATTTGAACAAAGTCACCTATGATGTACTCTATGGAGTCCTAAAGACTCATGAACTTGAGTTGCTTCAGAAGAGGGCTATCCAAGCAAACCAAGGTAGGATGATAAACACATCATGTGCCTTGATTGTCAACAAATCCATCCTGGACCTAGAAGCATCTACAAGCCAACTAAGGATAGAGGAGGTGGCAGATGATGAAGAAACTGAAGCTGGGGTGAGTGAACCTGTTGAGGAAAAGGAGGAAGAAGAAGAGGAGTTTTACACTCTGGAAGAACTTGATGGGATGGAAAATACTTCATATGCTTTCATGGCCAGAAAATTTCCAAACATCAGATTTAAAAGAAATCAACCCTTCAAACCCAAAACTCAAAACCATTCAGCCAACAAGAACAAGGCACCTGTGAAACCAAACAGAAATAAGTTCAAAACCGGTTATGTGGATAGGTCATCTGTAAGGTGTTATAGATGCAATGACCTAGGGCATTTTGCCAGTGAATGCAAGAAGCCTAAAAAGAAGGATAGAGATTATCTTGAGCTAGAAGCTAAGTATGAGGCCCTTCTGAAAAAGCAGACACATGGTAAGGCCTACATAGCTGAAGGGAAGTGTTGGGATGATTCTGAGAGTGATGAAGAGGAACAAGAATTCTGCAATTATGCCTTGATGGCCAACTCCAAGGATGACTCATCTTCATCTGATTCTCAGGTACCATCTCTCACTACTATAGACATGTCTGTTTCTGAATACAAATCCATGATTGAACAATTATCTGTTGAAATGTTTAATATTCATACTAGTATGACTGCTGCTAATGAGGAGATTGCTAAACTGTCTACTAGAAATGAAGTATTAACCAAAAAGAATGAGGAACTTGAGCTAACTGCTATGCAAGTAGAAAACCTTAAGAAAGAAGTTGAATATTTGGAGAACAAGGTTCTATGTGCTAGTCAAGTAGAGAAGGCTCTTAGGGATGAATTAGCTGAGAATGAATTCAAACTTAAAGCTTTCAAGAAATCATCTGGTTTAGTGCAATCCTACTGTGAGAAAATTGAAGCTAAACCTAAAGCAGCTATTGGACTTGACTATGACTCTCTCAAACAAAGGAAAGGCTATGCTGTCATCGAAGAGGACACAGCTGTTCATGAGAAAGTGCCTCACATTTTGAGAAAAACTGAAAATCCAATTTTTAAGGAATCAACATTTGAAATTGATGAGGATGCCTTACTCATCAAGCAAATGTTGAATGATGAGGATGAGGCACAATCTAGTGAACAGCAAGCATCCTCTAAGGGTGAGAGTGCCAAGTCAAAGACCAAGAAGCCAGTAGTTGATAGGCCAAGACCTAAGAAGTTTGTTAAGTTTGTATCAGCTGGGAAGAGTGAATCAGAAAAGGAAGTGACTAAAAAGAAACAGAACAGAAATGGCAAGTTAGGGATTAACAAGGATAACAACTATGCTTATATGCCTAATGCCCCTAGGAAAACTTGTCAGAACTGTTTCAGTACCAACCATCTAACTCATGCATGCAAGAAACATGTTGGTAGTGTGTCTAAACCTTTCTATGATTGTTCTGTGCCTCTAAGACATAGAGATGCACCCTTCTGTGATAAATTTGACTGTATGCCATGCAATATGAATGTTATGACTAGTTGTTTTAATTTAAGAAGACAGTTCATTGATGGTTGTATCAGTCACAATTCTCACACACACTACACAAGGTCAAAGTCTTCAAGTCCTCCTAAAGCTAGGAAGGTACCTTTGTCACCTAAGTCTGAAACCTCAGGTTCTAAGACTTCCAACAGTGACAAGAAGACTGACACTAAGAAAGTTAACAAGCATGTTGTTTATGATAAAACTGTCTCTAAGTCACATGGACCCAAACTTGTTTGGGTACCAAAGGAAAAGTAATACCTTTGTGTTTGCAGGGCAAAGAAAGTGAGAAGAAGGTCATGTGGATTTTGGACAGTGGATGCTCAAATCATATGACTGGTGATATGGCCCTGCTATCACAGTATGAGGAAAAGGCTGGCCCAATGGTTGCTTTTGGAGATGACAGCATGGGTAACACATTGGGATATGGCAAGCTGAAAGTTGGAAATGTCATCATTGAAGATGTAGCACTAGTCAAGGGGCTCAAGCATAATCTGTTAAGTGTTGGTCAGTTTACTGATAGAGGATTCAAAGTGAATTTTGACAAAGATGAATGTTTGATCACCCACAAGAAGACTGGTGATTTTGCTCTATCTGGAGTAAGGAAGGGAAGCCTGTTTGTAGCCAATATGGACTCTGCAAACAAGGACAAAATTTGTTGCTTTTACTCAAAAGCATCAAATGAAGATTGTTGGCTGTGGCACAAGAAACTATCACACCTGAACTTTAAGGCCATTAATTCTCTAGTCAAAAGAGAGTTAGTGAGAGGCATGCCCACACTTGAATTCTGCCAAGAAGGAGTGTGTGAGGCTTGTCAAAAAGGAAAAATGAAGAGATCAAGCCACAAGTCAAAGACAGTGACATCTGTAACCAAGCCACTACAACTTATCCATATGGATTTGTTTGGGCCTGTTAACATAATGTCACTTGGAAGAAAGAAGTATGCCCTGGTAATGGTTGATGATTTTTCAAGGTATACATGGGTAGAATTTCTGGCATCAAAAGATGAGGCTCCACAAGTAATCATTGAGCATATAAAGAAAGTTGACAAGGAAGCAAAGGCAAACGATGCAAGTGTGATTGCATTGAGGAGTGATAATGGAACAGAGTTCAGAAATGCCACACTTGAAGCATTCTGCAAAGAGAATGGCATTTCTCAGCAATTCTCAGCTCCAAGGACTCCACAACAAAATGGAGTTGTTGAGAGAAAGAATAGAACTCTAATTGAGGCTGCTAGAACAATGTTACTTGATGCAAAAATGCCCACATGTTTTTGGGCTGAGGCTGTGAGCACTGCATGCTATATTCAGAACAGAACCCTCATCAACAAAAACACTGGAAAGACTCCTTACAACTTGATGACTGGAAAGAAGCCTACACTGAAGTATATTCATACTTTTGGAAGCAAATGCTTTGTACTTAAGGACAATTCTGAATATGTTGGAAAGTTTGATGCAAAAGCATTTGAAGGAATTTTTCTTGGCTATTCTATGGAAAGAATTGCATACAAGGTTTATGTCATCAGTCAAAAGAAAGTTATGGAAAGCACAGATGTAACATTTGATGACAGCAAACTACCTGGACTAGAAGAAGCCAATGATGAAGACAAAGATCCATTGAAGTTTGATAATCTAGATGATTCTGATGAAGAGACTGAAACTGGAGTTGAAACTCAAGTTCAACAAACTCAAGTGAATAATGATACAAGAGAAGAATTTGTGCCAATCAATAGTGAAGAAACAAGCATCCAAGACACACCTGTGAGTAATGGCAACTTCACAGGGGGAGGAAATGAGGATGATCATGATGAGGATGATGAAGCAACATCAAGGATGAGAAATCAGGCTGAACACTCAAGGAAATGGGATAGATCACACACTGCAGAGCAAATCATTGGAGATCCTAATGCAGGAGTAAGGACTAGGAGAGCAACTCAAAATGAGTGCCTCTATGGATGTTTTCTATCACAAGTTGAGCCTAAGAAACTTGATGATGCATTGTTGGATCCAGATTGGATTATTGCCATGCAAGAGGAGCTGAATCAATTTTAAAGGAACAAAGTATGGGAACTTGTGCCTGCACCAAAGAATAGAACCATTGTTGGAACAAAATGGGTTCTGAAGAATAAGATGGATGAAGATGGTGTAATAATAAGAAACAAAGCAAGGCTGGTTGCAAAAGGATACTCTCAACAAGAAGGCATTGATTATGATGAGACATTTGCCCCTGTTGCTAGATTGGAAGCCATTAGAATATTCTTGGCATTTGCTGCTCATTCAAACTTTAAAGTTTATCAAATGGATGTCAAGAGTGCATTTCTAAATGGAGAGTTGGAAGAAGAGGTTTATGTGCAACAACCACCTGGCTTTGAGGATCCACATTTCCCAGAATTTGTCTACAGATTGCTTAAGGCACTGTATGGACTTAAGCAAGCTCCAAGAGCATGGTATGATACTCTATCACAATTTCTTCTTGAAAATCAATTCACTCGAGGCACATTGGACAAGACACTATTTTACAAGAAGCATGGTGATGATATGATCCTAGTTCAAATCTATGTGGATGATATCATTTTTGGTTCTACAAATGAGAAACTGTGTGAGAAATTCTCTAAACTCATGCAGAGCAGATATGAGATGAGTATGATGGGAGAGTTGACATTCTTTCTAGGGTTGCAAGTCAGTCAAAGGAAGGATGGTATCTTTATCAGTCAAACCAAGTACATCAAGGATTTATTGAAGAAGTTTGACTTGGAAGATTGTTCACCTGCCAAGACACCCATGGCCACTGCCACTAAATTGGATGAAGATGCTAAAGGCAAGAGAGTAGATATCTCAGTCTACAGAGGCATGGTTGGTTCTCTACTCTACCTCACTGCAAGTAGGCCAGACATCATGTTTGCTACATGCTTGTGTGCAAGGTTTCAATCAAATCCAAAGGAATCACATTTGATTGCAATAAAAAGGATCTTTAGATATCTGAAGGGCACTCCTAACTTGGGATTATGGTACCCTAAGGACACAGGGTTCAATCTGGTTGGCTACTCTGATGCTGATTATGCTGGATGCAGAGTGGATAGGAAAAGCACCTCAGGAAGCTGCCAGTTTCTTGGACAAAGGTTAGTTTCTTGGTATAGCAAAAAGCAACAATCTGTGTCAACTTCTACAGCTGAGGCTGAATACATAGCTGCTGGAAGTTGCTGTGCTCAAGTGCTTTGGATTAGAAATCAACTTAGAGATTATGGACTTGTGTTGGAAAGAATTCCAATCATGTGTGACAACACAAGTGCAATCTCTATAGTTGCCAATCCTGTCAATCATTCTAGAACAAAGCACATTGACATCAGATATAATTTCATAAGAGAACATGCAACTAATGGAACCATTGAGTTGCATTATGTCTCTACAGATAAACAACTAGCTGATATATTCACTAAGCCATTAGATGAAGCCACCTTCACAAGGTTGGTAAGTGAGATTGGAATGCTGAATTCTTCAGATTCTGGCTAAGTGAATACATCATCTAGATTGTTGCAGCAGTAAACACTTACTTTATCTAAATCCTCAATATTATTGAAGTAAGTGTTGGCTGAAATATGATTTATAAATATTTCAAATCTGTTGCATATGTTGAAAATCATATTTTTATTAACTTAAAATTTCTATGAAATTTTGAGAAAATCACTATTTGATTTGCTAGGATATTTTTCAATGAATATGTCTGGTAAATTTTTACAAGATAGTGAAAATCAAATTTTTTTTATGAGTGATGGGTATAGTTCGATAAGTCAGACCTCTCGAATGATTCACTATTCGACATCTCTAATAAGTCTCATTAGAGTACTCTTGAGTTCTCGAATAGAGTCTTTCTGAGATATCGAATAGAGGAATTCTAGACTTCTCGAATATAGTAACTGAGTTCTCGAATGATTGAGTTCTCGAACACTATATTTGAGTTCTCGAATCATTTGAAAAGGCTGAATTCTCGCTGAATTTTAACCGATTTTGGATTTTTATCTAAAAATTTAATTCACTCATAAAAACACATTTTATTTAATTTAGAATTATTTCTAAGTTAGATAACTGCCAGCTGTGAGTTTCTATCTGCTTGAGTTATCGATTAAGCCATTCTTGACTTCTCGAATAGTTGTTTTCTACTTCTCGAATGCCTGACTTGTCGATACAAAACAGTCTGCTAATCGACAATTCAAGTACTTCATACTTATACAATCTCACATCTATTCGATTCATTTCATTCGATTTCTCAAGCATCTACACTCTCTAAACCCCTGAAACCCTAGCTACGAAAAGCCAAATTTCTTCTTCAACCTTCAATTTCTTTTCTCTCTTCTACACAAATGGCAACAGTAAAGTTCAACACCAACTTCATCGCTCTCACTAGTGATGTTGAAGCACCCAATGCAAATTTCAAGTGCTTTGTTAAATGGATGGCTGAGTCATATATCAAGGATGCACTCTCTGCCAACCCAACTCTGTATCTCGATATTCTGGAACAATTCTGGAGTACTGCTATTGTGGAGGTTGTAGCCCTGGAAAACGCAATCACTTCCTATGTCATCTACTGCAAGGTTCAAGATAAGGAAATCACTATCACTACTGCAGACATGAACCAAGCACTAGGACTACAACAAGAGTCATTTGACAGAATGGCCACTAACGCAGAGTTGGAGGAATTCTTTGAGTTCATAAACTACTCAGATGGGATTAACCTTGGAAAGCTAAACAGAAAGAATCTGAGAAAGGAGTGGAGCTATGTGTTTGCAACTCTTCTCCAAGTCTTCACTGCCAGGAAATCAAGCTTTGATCAAATCAGTGCACCTGTGCAGCAAATTGGATATGCTTTGGCCTATGGAAAGAAGATAGATGTTGGCCAAATCATACTTCAAGAATTATATGGGAGACTTGGTAAGAACACAACCAAGAGAGGTACTGATATTTTCTTCCCTCGCTTTATTCAATCTGTACTTAATTATAAAAATGCTTCATTGATTGAATTGCCTGGGATTGATAAAAATAAAATAGGCTATCCTAAGTCCATGACCAAACTCATTTTTGGTAACTTGGAAACTAGGAATGATGTGGATGTAAGACTGAACATAACTCCCCATATGGAGAGTTTGTTTAGGACTTACCCCCACAACATGCCAACATTTGATGCAAAATCTAAGTTAGCACAGCCCAAGCAAGTAGAACAAAATGCTAACCCAGGGCCTGCTAACCAACCCTCTCAACCAAACACTCTACCTCTTACTGAGCCAACTGCATCATCCTCTCAAAAGGGTGATGTTAGTAAAAAGAAGAGAAAGGAAGTAATGTCTGCACCTTTAAATATCTTGTCTGAAGCAGCATTAGCTGTTGAATTAGGTCTAGGAAGTGAGGAACCTGAGTCACCCTTACACAGAACAAAGAAGAAGAAAACTAAGACCACCTCTTCAGTCACACAAATGGCTGAAGTTGTAAAATCAGGGGCACACAGCTCACTAGGTGTATCCTCTCAACAGGGTGCACCTATAGAATCAAGCATTCTCCCCAATGCACCCTCTTGTATAGAGTCAGCACATGGGAGTGATAAGGCTGGCACAACACTGAGTGGAGAGCACATCACTTTTGAAACTCCCTCTATCTCTCAGGGGGAGTTGCCAAAATCTACTCTAAAACACACTTCTCTTCCAGAATCTAACTATGAAATTTCTTTGGAACCTGTAACTCAGACAACTGAGATGCAAGGTATTGATCATCAAGAATCCTTTTCGCTTGATGAGCCAATAATTTCAAGTGACTTAGTGCATGACACTTTGTTCACCACTCAGAACCCACATTTAGATGGTGAGGGAATGCATGCTGAGGCATATCCTAATGACACCATCACAAACACAGAGGTTCCCCTAGTTTTTACTAGAGACTCTGTGCCTGTGTCAACTGCTGGTGTAATTCATCCCACTTCTGTGGTGACACCAGTAGTAGAGTCAATCCATCCGGTTACAGAAGTTGCATCTGTAACTGAGGAGACTAGCTTGCCTAGCTCTAGCTCTGACTTCATGTCAACATGGCTGAAGCCTGTGCAACATGACAGTGCTTCAGGATCAGGGTCTGTTCCACAACAATTGACGGTTGAAGCACTTCAAAGCTTAATTGTGGATCAGATTCCTGAGTTCACAAAGATTGCTCAGCACCTTCTCACTGCAGACATGCCCAATCCAGACTATGAGGCTATTCTGTTATGCCATAGGGATGATGTGGAAGTGCAGAAGTCAAAGATCATTGATGATGCTGAGAGAGATGGCAACATAGATGCCTGGTTGCAAGGAAAATATGATATTACTCTCGATGAAGCACTTCAGTATCTCAGGGAGGAATACATCACTTCACTGGGCTCCAATGCAAAATCCCTGTCACCTGGTGAAGTGTATGAAGCTGTAAATGACTCCTACAAGGGTTTCCTCAAGGCTGCACACTATCTTGGCAAGGGAGTCAAAACTGAAGTCAACAGGGTGTGTGATAAGACAGCCACTTCAGTAGCAGAAGTCAAGAGGGCCTTTGATGCTAAATTTCCTCAATTGGACAGTGTGTTCAAGGACATCAAACACTGCAACTCTACCTGCACTCAGGTGGACAATGGGCTGGCTGTGCTAAAAGATGCTGTCACAGGTCTGGGGCATCAATTTCAGAATCTATCTGACCAGACTACAGATGCCAATGCCATGCTGAGGATAATGTTCAAAAATCTTTATGGAGATAGACTAGTGACTGATGTCCCTGTGCATGAATTGTCTAAATATGAAGTGAAGAGGCTGCAGGATCAATCTTTATCTGGCTTCAAGGCCAATGAGTTATTCACTAAGGTCAACACTCTTGAGCAGGAGGTAGCTACTCTCACCAAGACCAATGCTCATCTCACAGAAAAGGTTGCATTGCTAAATGATCAGTTGGACACTCAAGCATCCACCACAGCTGATGTCCTTCTGCATCAACAATCCATGTTAGCTGCAATGATGAAGCATATGGGTCTCCCTCTACCTGATGAATCTTCACTCCCAAAGGACATTTCTACAGCCTCTGTGCCTGACAACAAGCCTAAGGGGGAGAAGAAGGCTAGGAACTCAAAAATTCAAAGGGGGAGACAAAGGGAGAGAAAGGCATAATAATCAAAGAGGGTGGTCAACAAAGGGCTTCTAAGTCTCTAGCAAATGTGCCTGGCAAGGGAAAAGCCAAAGTAGATGAGCCTCCATCTATCTTGCCAGTTGTCACCTTACCAACTGTGCACATCACTACTCCTGGAGGACAAAAGCAATCCATAACTACCACAGTGGTTGCAGGGAGTATGCCATCTGACAAACCTCCAATCTCTATATCTGAGAGTGCCAAGCCTGTAGAAGTCAAAGTTGTTACTGAGGCCAAGCTACAAGAAGTTGCTAACTCCAATGACTATCATGATAAAGCCTTCTTGGAGTTTCTGAAAGCCATAAGGGAACAGGTTGGTGACACTCAGTTTTATCTGAGGGAGGTGAAGAAGCAGATAGACTACATCACTGTCATCCCCAAGAAAGTCAACAATATATGGGTCAAGGAGATAGTGATGGTTTCCAAACTAAAGATATGGCATCTAACATACCAGACTCTACAAGACCTAAAGCACTCAGAGATAGATGCCATACTTGAGATCATTGAGAAGAAAAATGAGAACAGCAAGAGTCTGTTTGATGATTTGAGGAATGGTCAACCTACAAGGCTACCAGAAGTGATCAAGAAGCCATGGACAATTATTTATCAGTCTGGTACCAGAATTGAAGATTTCAAGCAATTGGTCATTCCTCATGATCTCACCTCCAGAAATCACAGACTGATCATTGCTATCATTGATCAATTACAGAAGAAGGTTGGAGCCATAAATGCTGAAGAAATTGAGGCACTGCATATCCTCAGAACCTATATTGCAACTGGTGAAATTCCAGAGATGGCTCAACCTAGGAGAAATAAGGATGATGATTCTGAAGACAAAGGTGATGGGAGGAGAAGACATCACAGGAGAGATAAGGGTGATGAAGATAAGAAGAAAAAGGGGGCCAAGGATGAAAAGGATGATGATGACCAGGGTAAAACATATGTGAGAAAGAGTGGAAGACAGCAAGCCTTAGGCAATGCTAGCAGTAATCTCACCACAACACAAGACTCTAAGTCTAGGGTGAATACTGTTGGTAGTGACCTAGCAAAATCTACATCTATGGCTTCTGCAACTGTCTTACCATCTCAAGAAAAGAAGAAGATTCAAGTCAAGAAACCACGTGTATGTTTCAGAAAGCAATCTGCTAATGGAATACTACTATGGTCTACCAACCAAGGTCAAAGATTTCTGCCAAGCAACCATGTCAAGAGGATAAAATTTAAACATGCTGCAAGGAGAGTGAAGCTATCCAAATCTAGAGCCCTAACAATCCTTCCAGGATTAAAGCTCCAGCCACTTGATGAAGACTTTGATGAAGAGCAACTGCTATTTCTAAGAGCTCAAAAGATATGCTATGCTGCAATTGTGGATGACCACCTTGTAATCAAGTACACTGATGGGAAAGAAATGAAATTCAAACAAGGGGGTTATCAACATTGGGGTAAATTGTATGAGATAGAAAGAATCATTGCATTGCTGGATTCTAAGGACAAGGTGGAGAAAGTATGGAAGCTGGAATTGATTGACTTTGTGAAAATGAAGAAAGAATATGCTGAGAAGATAAGGAAGGGCTGCTATGAGAAATGGTTAGAAAGGGAGAAAGAAATTGATAGACTGGAGATTGAAGCAGAAAAGCTAAGGGCAAAGGGATTGTGTAGAGTTCAGTTTGATCCCTATGTGGTGAAGTATAGGAGGAGAAATGGAGACAATGTCAATATAAGAATGAACCTACTCAGTCACTATCCTGCCAACATTCTGAAGCCAGTGCTTGAAGATTTCAAAAACTCTATTATGATTGAAGAATTGGATGCTATGATAGAAATCATGAGAGCAGTAGATGAGATTGCAAGAAAGGAGAAAGAAAGGAAACATAAAGCATATGATGATCTACAAGCCAAGGCAATGGAGATGCAATCAAAAGAAAACGGCTAGTACCTCATCATACTGTAAGAAGTATTTATCTTGTAATTTCATTTATGTGTTCAATCAAATCACATACCTGTACTTTTAAAAGTTTTATCTTTAATGTATGTTAGGCTTGTTATCAGACATGAAATTGTGACTAAGGGTCTCACTCACAATTTGGGGGAGATTGTTAGTTACAGAGGCATGCCTGTATACATCTAATAACAAGCCTAATTGTTTGTAATGCTCTGCATTACTTACATGACCTCTTAACTGAGGGAACCTCTAGTTGTAGAGTTTCTGTTTGTATTGTACTTGTAATAGGCATCAAATCCTAGTTGTGTAACTGTACAAATAGAGTCTAGAATAATGCTTGAAAGAAGTTCCATGGTTCATGCCTCAAGCAAGGAGTTAAAGACTGCCAAATAATCACAGTTGGGATTTGAAGAAATGAAGAATTTGCCTAAGTACCAATTCGAGAAGTATATTTGTCTATTCGAGAAGTCCAGCATTCGAGAAGTCAGAGATTCGATATCTCAAGACACTATTCGATATCTCTGAATACACTGTTCGATATCTCATTCGATATCTCAGGGATTCGATATGTCTACTACTCTATTCGAGAACTCAAGAAGTCAACAAGTCAAGATGGTATTCGAGTTCTCAAAGAGTCAACAAGTCAAAGTTCCATTCGATATCTCAAAGACTCAGAAAGCTATTCGACAACTCGAGGATTCGATAAGTCAAATGCTCTATTCGACAACTCAAGGAATCCTGATGGAAAAGAGCTATTCGAGAAGTGGTTCGATATGTCACTATAACAGTATTCGAGAACTCAGAGTTATCGATCAAGTCAATTCTAGTTCTCGAATCACTTACTTAGTCACTTCTCGAATACATTCTTGGAGACAAAATACTGAAGAAATTGTACAAGTCAGAAACCTGCAACAAGCCAATGCACTTTATGGACCACAACCTGTAACGTGCTCTGGAAAGCCTACAAGGAAGCTTGGAGAGATATAGAAGAGACAAGGAGCTAAAGAAGTGGATCTAAACAGGCTTTGCAAAGTCAAATCTGTAACCGTTTGGACACTTACTCAAAAAGGATAGACAGACTAGAAAGTAATGTGTTTTAGCTACCTTATTTGTAGTAAGCAGGCTGTATCCATGTTCTATAAGGACACAACCTCACTTCATAACTTAGTAACTTTGTGAGTCAAGTTTTTCATACACTGTAAGCTATATCTCTCTGAGAAAAACGAAGCTGAGAATACTACCATTTGTATTCACAGATTGTAGCAACCTTTATCTAATATACATTAGATTAAAGTGATATTGTGTCTTGTGTTGTTTATTTATCCGCACCTTAATTTCTGCACACACAGGCACTTATCTGCTACACAGACTCAATCCAAGAAAAGTTCAAGAATCCATTCACCCCCCCCCTGTATTCTTTTACCGTGTTCAATACTCAACATAGTGTATATATATATATATATATATATATATATATATATATATATATATATATATGAGTTGCACTCCATAACAAGCACCTTATATAACAAACAATAAAGAACACCTTAGATCTAATAGATCCAACGCCCCTGGCGGGGCCACCCAATACAGAAAATTGTTATTTTTTTACCCTCTATCCATCTAGCAAAACAAAAGAAGTTACTGTTCATGATGACGTCATCAATGACGTCATGATGACGTCATCATGAACAATATTTTTTTTATTATTATTTTTTTGCTAGATGGATAGAGGGTAAAAAAATAACAATTTTTTTATTGGGTGTCCCTGGCGGGGCCAATGAATCTATTAGATCTAAGGTGTTCTTTATTGTTTGTTATATAAGGGTGTTTGTTATGGAGCAATGGCCTATATATATATATATATATATATATATATATATATATATATATATATATATATATATATATATATATATGAGTTACACTTCATAACAAACACCTTATATAACAAACAATAAAGAACACCTTATATCTAATACATCCAATGCCCCTGGCGGGGCCACCCAATACAAAAAGTTGTTATTTTTTACACTCTATCCATCCAACAAATTTTTTTTTTAAAAGTTATTGTTCATGATGACATCATCATGAACATTGATTTTTGTTTTTGCTGGATGGATAGAGGGTAAAAAAATAACAACTTTTTGTACTGGATGCCCCTGGCGGGGCCAATGGATCTATTAGATCTAAGGTGTTCTTTATTGTTTGTTATATAAGGGTGTTCTGTATGGAGCAATGACACACACACACACACACACACACACACACACACACACACACACATATATATATATATATATATATATATATATATATATATATATATATATATATAGGCTAGCGATCATTTAGAAACCAACCTTAGAATAGAAACTAGAAACATACACTAAATAAATTGTATTTCATTTATTTTAATGGCCCCGCTAGGGGCACCTTCACAAAAAACTTATAAAATTCTTGGCTCTATTCAACAAAAATATAAAAAATAATAAAAAAAAAAAGTTACTGTTCACGTGCCACGTCATCACATGAACAATAATTTTTTTTTTAATTTTTTTTAATTTTTTTGTTTAATAGAGCCAATAATTTTAAACGTTTTTTGTATTGGGGTACCCTAATTTGGTCATTAGATTAGCTTGAAATATTTAATTTAGGTTTAGTTTCTAGTTTCTATTCTAAGTTAGTTTATATTAGAACAAGATGTTAGGTCCGATAAGATTGTAGAAGGGGGGGTTGAATACAATCTATATCATTTTCTTCAAATTTGTCCTTTAAATAAAATTTAATTGAAACAAATTTTTGCGGAATAAAATAACACAAATTTCAAGTTGAATATAACAATATATTAACTTGATGGGTGTTACAAAATCAGTACAAGTGATTATCAAGAAATTAATAACTAATTAGAAAATTCAACATGAACTTTTCTAATTTAGTTAATAAAAATCAAGATATCAATTCAAGAACTAGGAAACTTAATTCGCTAGTATTACACAAGAGTCACAAATAATTAAGTTCTAATGGATACAATTTTTGAAACAAAGAACTTAAGAATTTATGGGAATTTATTTGAGCTTGAAAGATGAGAGAGAGATATGATATTGAGCTTCTTTTTCTTTCTTTGTATCTGCGTGTATGTGTTATGTGTGTATTCTTTTATGTCTGTGAAGCTTCTGTCTCTTTTAACACAACAATTGCCAACTGTCATAATGTCTATTTAATACTATTATGACAGTTTCTTGAGCTTCTATGACACTTGCAAGGCTGCTATGACAGTTGCTGTGTGAAGACCATTATGACAGTTCCATTATGACAGTCAGCATCATGACAGTTCCATTATGACAGTCAGCATCATGACAGTTCCATTATGACAGTTTTCACTATGACAGTCTTCATTATGACAGTTTCACTGAACTTCACTATGACAGTTTTCATTATGACAGTTCCAATAAACTTCATTATGACAGTCTTCTATAACTTCCATTATGACACTCTGCCATGACACTCCAACAGCCGTGACCTGCTACTTTTCTTGATTTAAATTCGTGGACAATTTTTTAACTAATTAAGAGAGGCTTCGTTGAAATGCTTTTTAACCCGCACAACTTATAATCTTTAATTAATAAATAATTATTTTAATCCAGAAATTATAAAAATAAATATCTAATATTATTAGATATTTATAAATATAATTTTCTAAATAAATAAAATATTTATTAATATAAACAAATCCTTAAGCTCTAAGCTGCGGTTACCTGGGCGTCTGGAACCGGACTCCTTTTGCTTAACAAATAATATATCAATTCCAACCGGGGTTCCAGCTTTAAGAATATATCACTTTCCATATTCTTGTGATAATTCTATTTTCTCATAATCCGTCCAGGTGTAAGCTACGGTCTCTTGAGGATGTGAAACCCGACTCCTTTTGCTTAGCAAAAAATACAACAATTCTAACCGGGGTTTCAGCAATAAGAATATATCACTTAGAATTTCTTTATGATAATTCTTTTCCTCATAGCCAGTCCACTTGATAATAAAATCATTGTGATTAAATAATTTAACCCTTCTGTTGCTTGCATAATGATTTTCTCACATACCAGTCTTGATAGCTTGAACCACTGAAGTTAATGACGAACAACCATTGTTTAATGTTGACACTCGATGTACTGTCTGGTTCATGAGTGACTAACCGCAATGACTGTTCTTCATATATTGACTTTTAAATCTGGTTCCCTTTCTTTTCTCATCTCTCTCTTTAATCTTCTGTACTGTCTCTGTCACCTTTGTAATCTCTGTCACTTTAAATGAATCCACTTCTTAACGAATACTCCACTGAGGCTTGATCAGATGACTGAGCTTCTTTCAATGTAGTAATTCCTCAAGTCTGTAGATTGACCTTGATCTTATTCTTCTGACAGATAATACATTCTGAGATTCCTTGTGACAGTCTATATACTATTTACTATTACAGTCTTGTTTAAGTTGAGTTGTATCCTCGAAATACAAATAGGCTACATCATATGCCTTTCAATCTCCCCCTATTTGTTTGTTAGACAATAACAAGCAAATACCTAGAGGATAACTCAACTAACTCACTTAAACAAGAAAAAGATTAAGCATTTAGGAGCTTAGTAAATAATACAAAAAAAATTTCTCTGGTTTGAATTTAACAATTCCAGAATCCTCAGTTGATGAAATGATAGATGATTGTTCCTCTAGCACTGAACTGATCTTCAATAGATAACTCATCTTCATTTCTGATTCTTCATATCTCTGCCTGATAATCCTTCATATCCTACATTGGTGATTATCAGTAGTTCTTGATTTACAATCACTTCCCTTCTCTGACACAGCTTTTCTCAATTAAGAAAAACAACTGCTCCTAATAAATAGACAATGGTGAATCAATACCATTTCTCTAACTTCTAGGAAATCTACTACTCCTCCAGTTAGCCTTTATACATAGTACATTGAAAGACTAATAGAATAGTATTGTGATGTAAACTTCTCCTTATATCTCCCCTTTCTTCTCAACTGAATCTCCCCTTTCTTCTCAACCGAATCTCCCCTTACTTCTCCATCTAAGGCTCCCCCTGTAAATGCTCCCCCTTTCTAACCTACTCTCCTTTTTCTTGTACCCCTTTACTTCTCCCCCTTAGTTGAGGAATCCTCTAATCAACTAGTTGACAAAGTATTTGTACCAATTATAGAGTTCTTTGTTAGAAAGGAAGTTTCATTTTCTTCCTCACTGTGAGTGTGTGATAGTGTTTAGTGTACCTCACAAGTGTTTCACTCTTCTCTCCACTCATTTGTGTTGAGTGTCTCACATCTCTCTGTGTTTACACTCTTGCTCACTGGTGTATCACTCATAGCTCCAACATCCATTAGTGTACCTGCAAGGAAAAATCACCCTAGCCCCTTCAAGAGAGGTCAGTGGTAGTGCAATGGGAGTTCGCAAATCCCAAATCCTCGTTAGACTCGTCAGACGAATCTGAGTCATAATCTACAAGTTGCTAATTTTCCATTTTAAAGGTTCCAGATTTGAATTCTGGGAAGGTAAACAATGATCTAGAAATTTAGCATTGAGATCAAGATTTCCTTCTAATGTCTGTCAAGACACTTAGTTCATTAAAGAACCTTTAACTTATAATCCTAACCGTAAAATGGTTGGATTATAGGTTTCCATCAATTCATCCTTAGTGTGTGCATTCCCAATTTGTGCGTATGAAATATTTTGGTTAGTGTATAAGGTAGTGACTCTCCAACTGAATATCCCACACATCCTTATTTGCTGCATCATGTGCAGTTACTCCCTGGTGACCTTTAGTCTGATAGGTAACTTCCTTTTAGGGAATAAGTCAGAATGTGTTTGAGTTTGACTGTAGTCTGGGATAAAAGTTGTTGGGTTTACAACCTTATGACTAAACATGTGAGAAAACAAAATTACATGTAGATGAACCTGCATCACAGAATATGAGCATATAGAGATAGAATGATATACAGTTGTGATTTCAAAAGATTTACAATGTAAGCAATCACAACTATAGAAAGAGATTTTGAGTTAGGAAATATAAAAAGATTGAGTCGGTTTTACTAAACAAAAACAAAAACAAAAATCCAATTAACAATAAATATTAATCAAATTAATGAATGTTAATGTTTAAACCACTACAAACAAAACTATTTTATCATGTTTTAGATCCTGTATGTTAGATACCAACTGTTACCACTTGTTAACACTTGTTAGGTCTTGTCTTCCAATTGTTAGAACCTGAAAATCAAACGTTAATTCCTAAACAATTGAATTGACATATACCATTTTGATACCAACAATGTTCCTTAATAAGAAATTCTGTTAATAACAACAACACAACAAAGATTAGAAGTTAAAACAGCACGATATGTGTGTGTTAAACAGAATAAGTACAAAAGAAACAAGTACAGGGACCTGTTTGTAAGTTTTGAAAGTAAAGTGACTAAACTGAAAAACTATACAAACTATTTATATACACATGAAAAATAATATACAAAAATAAGAAATAATATACATAAAAATAATATTAAATAAAAACTAAAAAGAAAAGTAAAATACGATTTTTTTTTTATTATTATTCAAAAATAACTGTATTAATAATATTTACAGAATATTAGAAATAAAAGAAAATAATTTACAAAAATAATTACAACAATAAAATTACTTAAAAATAGCTAAATAGAAAATAATAAAAATACCATAGGTTATCCTTTTTACGAAATCAAACATTAATAACAAAAGGACAAACACTACAAAATATTAAATAAACTATTAACTATTTACATAAATATTTGTAGTAAATTAATAAATCTATATATTTTCTTAATAAAATAACTTTCTTATAGAAAACCATTTAAAAAGAAAATATGACTTATTAAATCAACACAAATATTCAAAAGTAATTTTCAACAAAAATAGATTTCTCACTAATTTCAACTTGTAAAATTTGAGAAAAATATTTTTAAAGAAAATTAAAATATTCTAAAATTAAAAGAAGTAAGTAGGAATA
This sequence comes from Kitagawia praeruptora, assembly GCA_037693485.1. NCBI lineage: Eukaryota > Viridiplantae > Streptophyta > Magnoliopsida > Apiales > Apiaceae > Kitagawia > Kitagawia praeruptora. The sequence goes on from CM075346.1 coordinate 143,624,170, forward strand.
TATTAAGAAGATAATGACAATGATTTAAGAATTAACAAGCAAGAAGATAAGTTGATAAAATAATTATACAAGTGATTTCAATAACAAATATTAACAAAGTAATCACTTATAAATTATTAAAGAGCAAACCTCAGATATTAACTAGTTTAATTACTAGGACTATTTAACATACCCAATTCACCAACAATTCTGGTGAATGTGGATTCGTCAAGAGACTTAGTAAAAATATCTGCTGTTTGTTCTTCCGTGGGTACAAAATGTAACTCCACGGTACCATTCATGACATGCTCTCGAATAAAATGATACCTGATATCGATGTGCTTTGTTCTCGTATGCTGCACAGGATTGTTGGAGATTGCTATGGCACTTGTATTGTCACACAAGATAGGAATTTTGTCAAGTACAAAGCCATAGTCCCGTAGCTGATTCCTAATCCACAAGATCTGAGCACAACAGCTTCCAGCAGCTATGTATTCAGCTTCAGCTGTTGAGTTGGAAACTGTTTGTTGCTTCTTGCTGTACCAGGAAACCAACCTGCCACCTAGGAATTGACAACTCCCAGAGGTGCTTTTCCTATCTACAACACTTCCTGCATAATCTGAATCTGTATATCCAACAAGATTAAAACCAGAATCTTTAGGGTACCAGATGCCTAAGTTAGGCGTACCCTTAAGATATCTCAAGATTCGTTTAACAGCAATGAGATGAACATCTTTAGGATCCGATTGGAACCTTGCACACAAACATGTAGCATGCATAATATCTGGTCTACTTGCAGTAAGGTAAAGTAATGAGCCTATCATACCTCTGTAGCTTGTGATATCTACCTTAGCAGAATTTTCACATGCTCCAAATTTGACAGCTGTAGATGATGGTGTTCTTGTTGAAGATGAGTCCTCCATTTGATATTTCTTGAGGAGCTCTCTGACATACTTGGATTGACAGATAAATATTCCATCTGTCCTTTGACTTACTTGCAATCCAAGAAAGAACTTCAGCTCACCCATCATGCTCATTTCAAACTTACCCTGCATTAACTTAGCAAATTTCTTGCAAAGAAGATCATTAGTAGACCCGAATATTATATCGTCCACATAGATTTGAACTAATATTGTATCATTTTTATGTTTCTTTGTGAAAAGAGTTTTGTCTATGACACCTCTAACAAAACCATTTTCAATTAAAAATTCAGAGAGAGTGTCATACCATTTCCTTGGTGCTTGCTAAAGACCATAAATAGCCTTGAAGAGAAAGTAGACATAGTCCATGAATTCTGGATCTTCAAAGCCAGGGGGCTGTTCTACATATACCTCTTCATCTAGCTTACCATTCAGAAAGGCACTCTTGACATCCATTTGATAAACCTTAAAGTTTGAGAATGCTGCGAATGCCAAGAATATTCTGATAGCCTCAAGTCTTGCCACTGGAGCGTAGGTTTCATCATAATCAATGCCTTCAGCTTGTGAATAACCCTTTGCTACCAGTCTTGCTTTATTTCTTGTCACTGTACCATCTTCATCTAGCTTATTTCTGAATACCCACCTTGTGTCAACCACTTTCCTGTCTTTGGGTCTGGGTACCAGCTTCCATACTTCTTGTTGTTTGAATTGATTGAGTTCATCTTGCATAGCAATCACCCAATCAGGATCAGAAAGAGCTTCCTCAGTTTTTTTAGGTTCCATTTCAGACAGAAACCCTGAATAGTTACATTGATTTTGAGTAGCACTTCTAGTTTTGACACCAACATCTGGATCACCAATAATCAGCTCAAAAGGATGAGCTCTATTCCAAACTGTTTGTCTTGGAAGATTTAATCTTGATGATTCGCCTTGTTCTTCATTGTGATGTTGAGTATGACTAGTTGATCCTTCATTATCTCCCCCTGAGTTGTTACCAGGTTGACTAGATGATTGTTCAGGAGTGTCAGGTGTATCTTCATTATTCTCATTGTTTTCACCACCATTACTCTGATCATCATCGTTGTCATTAGCATCAGCAAAAATCTCAGGTGAATTGTCATCATCTGAATCTGTATCTGTCATGTCATCGAAAGATAGCTTTTCAGATGGATCCTCAGTTTGGATACTAGGGAGTTTAGTGTCATCAAATGTTACATTGACACTTTCCATCATCTTCTGTTCATCAATCACATACACCCTGTACGCCCTCATTGAATAACCAATAAAAATTGCTTCAAATGCTTTGGTATCGAATTTACCACCTTGATCATCACCTTCTTTAAGCACAAAGCATTTTGCCCCAAATACATGAAAGTATTTGAGTGATGGTTTCTTATCAGCCATAATTTCATAGGGTGTCTTCATATGGTCTTTATTGATTAGAGTTCGATTATGGGTATAGCACGCAGTGTTGACAGCTTCAGCCCAAAAGTACAATGGAAGCCTTGATTCACTTAGCATAGTACGTGCAGCTTCAATCAAGGTTCTATTCTTTCTTTCCACTACTCCATTTTGCTGAGGAGTTCTTGGAGCTGAGTATTGTCTGGTTATACCCTTCTCAGTGCAGAAGTCATTTAGAACTGCATTCTTGAATTCAGTTCCGTTGTCTGATCTTATAGCTCTCACTGGATACGTAGAATCTCGCTCAATTAATTTGATGTGATCAATCACCAGTTGTGGAGTCTCATCTTTAGAATTCAAAAATAGGACCCATGTGTATTTTGAAAAATCATCAACGATCACTAGAGCATATCTCTTCCTTGACATAGACATCACATTAACTGGACCAAACAAATCCATATGAAGTAATTGTAATGGTTCAGTTATTGAAGATGTGTCAGTGCTCCTGTGACTTGCCCTTTTTAGCTTGCCTTTTTGACATGCATCACACAGTCCTTCTTGAGTGAATTCCATTGAAGGCAAACCTCTCACCAATTCTCTTTTAACTAGAGAATTCATTGTCTTGAAATTTAGATGAGAAAGTTTCTTGTGCCATAGCCAACTCTCGTCATTAGATGCTTTAGTGTAGAAGCAAGTAATTTCTGCAGTGCTTCCTGAGTTCATATTGGCTACGTACAGATTGCCTTTTCTAACTCCTGTCAGTTGTGGCTTTTCATTTCTCTTGTGTGAAATTAGACAATTCTTCTTGTTGAAATAAACTTCATATCCTTTGTCACAGAATTGACTAACACTGAGCAAATTGTGCTCAAGTCCTTTCACAAAAGAAACTTCATCAATGATAACATTTCCAGCTTCAAGTCTGCCATATCCATCAGTTCTACCTTTGCTGTTATCTCCAAAGGTAACTACTGGGCCGGCCTTCTCCACCACATTTGTCAGCAGGGTTCTGTCACCAGTCATATGCCTTGAACATCCACTGTCCAAGATCCAGGTTACTCGTTCAACCTGTTCAACACCCTGCAATGACAAATGGATTAAACCTTCTTCGGAACCCAAATTTGATTGGGTCCAGAATATTTAAAGAATTGGCCTTTGTCAGGCAAAACAACATTTTTCACCTTAACACCAATTTTACCATTAGTCAACAAGCATTTTACCCTATAAACAGATTTTACAATCTTTTGTTTCATTTTGGGTATCCATGTTTGTTTACCAGCAATAACACTTGTTTCATTCACTGGACATTTGACCTTGTAAACAGCCTTAGTAAAACTTTGTTTAGGCTTAGGTACAAATGTCTCTCTCCTACCATGAGGAAGACTAGCAGTCTTTGATCTAACATTATTATTCCTGTTCATGTGTTGTCGAGGAGCAGTCTTATTAGAACATGCATGATTACCATTAAAGTAAGCAGACATTACATTAAAAGCACAAGACATACAATTGACAACACCACATGCTTTATGAGAAGTATCAATAACAGGCATGGTATTCATGTTAGACATGTTATTATTCTGCTTCAACTTGTTATCACCTAACTCAATTTTAGATGAACTGGGAACAAACTTCACTGGTTTCATAGAAACAACCTTATTAGATTTAACATTTTTGGTTGTAGGTGTCTTAACAGATTTTTCATTAAGTTGGACACTTCCACTAGCAATGTCCTCAGTACGCATCTCCTCTTGAATAACAAGAGAAGTCATATCTAGAGGCTCTGCAACAGACTTCTTAAAGAGTGGATCTTCAACATTCTTAAGCACATGTGGTATTCCCCTTTCTTTAGCACTAACAGGATTAGGGGAATTTATGCCTAACATTCCAACAGCTTCGTTGTAGCCAAACCCTATTCCTACGGTTTGTTCTACAGCTTGTTTATTGAATAACTCTTTAGAAATTTTCACAGAATTAAAACAAGCAGATAATTTGACATTCTGTTCCTTTATCTTAGTTTCAAGTTCAGCAACTTTAGCAATTTGTTTATGCATGTATTCTGATATCGACTTTTCTCTGTAGTTAAGTCGAGCTATTTCTTTTATTTGCTGATCTTGATTATCAGGCACCTTTTTTAACTCTAACACTTCATTTTCAAGTTTAGTGTTTAATAGAGTTATTCTTTCAATTTGTTTCTTTGCATTACCCATGGAATTATATAAGCTATCAATCAACTCAGCGTTAGTAAGAATTACCGGTGTGGTGTAATAAGTTGATGACTCAGCATTTGCCACCAGTGCAAAGTTTCCATATTCCTCATCTTCGCTATCTGTGTCATCCCAGCTTTTACCAGCAGCTACATATGCCCTTCCAGTCTTCTTCTTTTCAGAAGCATAATCTTTCTTCTGTGCTTGCTTAGGTTTGTGACACTCAGTAGCAAAGTGTCCCAACTCATTACAGTTGAAGCAACGAATCTTGCTTCTGTCAACAGTTCCAGTTTTGTATCCTCCCCTGTTACTAGAGGATGAAGAACCTCCTCTTTGGAATCTGCTATTAGACTTAAACCTGAACTTTGGATTTCGCCTGAATCTGAAATTACTGAATTGCCTCACCATCATTGCCATTGACTCATCTTCTAATTGATCCAGCTCTTCTAGTGAATAGAATTCACTACCATCCTGAGTAGCTGGAGTTTGGCCATGTTCAACTTTAGTTTGTTCCTTGGTGAAGCTTTTAGGTTGAACAACTTTAGCTTCCACTTCTTTAGGAACCTCAACTACCAGAGCTGTAGAAGAACTTGCCACTCTGCCTTTGCCAGAAATCTCTTTCTGCTGTTCTTGTTCCAACTCATAGGTCTTCAGAACACCAAACAGCCTGTCAAGAGCAATCTTATTTAAATCTCTGGATTCTCTGATGGCAGTTATTCTATGCTCCAGGTGAGTAGGCATAGTCAGTAAAAACTTCATGTTGATCTCCTTCTGGGTATATTGCTTGCCATGAACTTGCAAGTTGTTGATTATTTTGTTATACCTTTCGAACACTTCCTGAATGCCTTCGTTAGGGCCAGCTCTAAAGTGTTCATATTCAGAGGTCAAAATTTGAAGTCTATTTTCCTTGACTTCATCAGTCCCTTCATTAATAGTCTCAATAGTTTCCCAGATGTGCTTAGCAGTTTTACAATTCATTACATGACTATACATTACAGCATCTAGGGAATCTAATAGAATGAGTCTCAGATTTTTGTCCAATCCAGCATCCTCCTTTTCATCATCAGAAAATAGCTTAGGATCCTTTTCATAGGTTCTAGCAGGTGTTGTAACAGCTCCATCAGTAACAACTTGTTCTTCATGAACCATAGGAATTTTTGGTCCATTTTTCAAAACCCACAAATATTTTGGATTTGTAACATCAAGAAACAACTCCATTTTATTTTTCCACATATCATAATTATCCTTATTAAATATGGGAATCTTAACAATGGCTTTTGAAGACATGATGAATTTTTAAGTGAGTTAAAAATTCGAGATAATTTTTTGATTGAATAAAAATGGGATCTTGATTTGTGTATCAATCAATAGGCTCTGATGCCAATTGTTAGGTCCGATAAGATTGTAGAAGGGGGGGTTGAATACAATCTATATCATTTTCTTCAAATTTGTCCTTTAAATAAAATTTAATTCAAACAAATTTGTGCGGAATAAAATAACACAAATTTCAAGTTGAATATAACAATATATTAACTTGATGGGTGTTACAAAATCAGTACAAGTGATTATCAAGAAATTAATAACTAATTAGAAAATTCAACATGAACTTTTCTAATTTAGTTAATAAAAATCAAGATATCAATTCAAGAACTAGGAAACTTAATTCGCTAGTATTACACAAGAGTCACAAATAATTAAGTTCTAATGGATACAATTTTTGAAACAAAGGACTTAAGAATTTATGGGAATTTATTTGAGCTTGAAAGATGAGAGAGAGATATGATATTGAGCTTCTTTTTCTTTCTTTGTATCTGCGTGTATGTGTTATGTGTGTATTCTTTTATGTCTGTGAAGCTTCTGTCTCTTTTAACACAACAATTGCCAACTGTCATAATGTCTATTTAATACTATTATGACAGTTTCTTGAGCTTCTATGACACTTGCAAGGCTGCTATGACAGTTGCTGTGTGAAGACCATTATGACAGTTCCATTATGACAGTCAGCATCATGACAGTTCCATTATGACAGTCAGCATCATGACAGTTCCATTATGACAGTTTCCACTATGACAGTCTTCATTATGACAGTTTCACTGAACTTCACTATGACAGTTTTCATTATGACAGTTCCAATAAACTTCATTATGACAGTCTTCTATAACTTCCATTATGACACTCTGCCATGACACTCCAACAGCCGTGACCTGCTACTTTTCTTGATTTAAATTCGTGGACAATTTTTTAACTAATTAAGAGAGGCTTCGTTGAAATGCTTTTTAACCCGCACAACTTATAATCTTTAATTAATAAATAATTATTTTAATCCAGAAATTATAAAAATAAATATCTAATATTATTAGATATTTATAAATATAATTTTCTAAATAAATAAAATATTTATTAATATAAATAAATCCTTAAGCTCTAAGCTGCGGTTACCTGGGCGTCTGGAACCGGACTCCTTTTGCTTAACAAATAATATATCAATTCCAACCGGGGTTCCAGCTTTAAGAATATATCACTTTCCATATTCTTGTGATAATTCTATTTTCTCATAATCCGTCCAGGTGTAAGCTACGGTCTCTTGAGGATGTGAAACCCGACTCCTTTTGCTTAGCAAAAAATACAACAATTCTAACCGGGGTTTCAGCAATAAGAATATATCACTTAGAATTTCTTTATGATAATTCGTTTCCTCATAGCCAGTCCACTTGATAATAAAATCATTGTGATTAAATAATTTAACCCTTCTGTTGCTTGCATAATGATTTTCTCACATACCAGTCTTGATAGCTTGAACCACTGAAGTTAATGACGAACAACCATTGTTTAATGTTGACACTCGATGTACTGTCTGGTTCATGAGTGACTAACCGCAATGACTGTTCTTCATATATTGACTTTTAAATCTGGTTCCCTTTCTTTTCTCATCTCTCTCTTTAATCTTCTGTACTGTCTCTGTCACCTTTGTAATCTCTGTCACTTTAAATGAATCCACTTCTTAACGAATACTCCACTGAGGCTTGATCAGATGACTGAGCTTCTTTCAATGTAGTAATTCCTCAAGTCTGTAGATTGACCTTGATCTTATTCTTCTGACAGATAATACATTCTGAGATTCCTTGTGACAGTCTATATACTATTTACTATTACAATCTTGTTTAAGTTGAGTTGTATCCTCGAAATACAAATAGGCTACATCATATGCCTTTCACAAGATCCTATATATGTATATAGTAGGGTTTTGCTCACATGAGAACCCATATTATTGGTGAGAACTGAGATCTAATCTCAGCCCTCTAATTTTTATACACAAATCAAATCCTGACCATACACCCACATCACACACAAAAACATACGCATAACACACATTTACACATTTACGACACACACTTACCCGTACTGCCTCCCCCCCCACCCCACCCCACCCCCCGTCGCTGCACCGCCATCGCCGCCCGCCCCCAATCTATCGCCACTCTCTCTCAACTGTTCTCCTCCGTTGGTTCCTCCGGCACCGCCAACACGATTTCATCTTCTTCTTCCAGATCTGACCACTCTTGTTGTTGCCGAAATTATGTGTGTGTGTATACTTACAGATGTTGTGTGTAAATTTCTGTGTTTTAATTTTTTGTGCAGCACGATTGGGGGTGAGGGGCGATGCTTTCGCCGGGAAAAAAAAGAAACCACCACTGATTGGTGGTGGTGATGGTGGAGGAGATTGGATTTTTCAGTGATTTTCGAGCTATCGGCGGTGATTTTCGGATTCCGGTGGTGATTTGTTGGTGGTGACCGGATGTGGTGGCGGAGATGGGGTGGTTTGTGGTGTGGTGATTTTTTACGCAGGTGGTGATTTTTGGTGGTGGTGGTGGCAGTGTGGTGGTCGGAGGTGGTGGAGTGTGGTGATTTTTTGTTTAAAAGTGGTGATTTTTGTTAGGGGTGGCGGCGGCACGGTGGCCGGAGGTGGCGGCAGTGTGGTGATTTTTTGTTTAACAGTGGTGATTGATAGGTCCATAATTAATAATATTTTTAATACCTATTTTATGTCCGTTTTCGTAATTTTATTAATTAATAAATTGTTTTATTTTGTTTTGTATGAAAATAAATAAAAATAGAATTCAAGCAGGAAAAGGTGCAAAAAGGGAAAAGAGGTGGAAAATACTTGAAGTCAAGGAAATTGGAGGAAAAAATCGAATACTCATTGGAGAAGAAAAGGAAATTGAAGAAATTATATTCAATATCAAATTTGTAATTAAAGGACCCAAGCCCAAGTTTTTCCCTATATATATGGGGCTTCTCTCTTGTATTTGAGACACCAAATTAGACACCTAGAAATTTACTTGTGTTAGATCAATTTATTTTCTTTCGCATCCTCTGTTTCTTAGATTAATAAATTGATTTCTTGTTTTATTTACTTCATCTTGAATATTAATTTACGTTAATTGTTTTTACCTGTTGCTGCGTTGCCTATTAACCTTCCTGCCATTCACGTGAATTAAGTTTAGAATTTTAAAGTTGTTTGAGTTGTCCAGGTAATTATTAATAATATTTGTTTACCTATATGACTTTATTTAGCCGTATGTCTTATATGATATATATTAATTGTTTTGTTTATATAAATAATATGTCTAGCTAATTTTCTTACCCTAGGATGAAGGTGAAGTTAATTTAATTGCACTTGATTCTTCTTGTTCCTATTAATTGATTCTCATAATTTTTCTTGGTGCTTAATTGATCAATTGACAAAGTGATTTTGATATATTATTGTTACTGGATTTGTTTTTCATAGCCTATGCTTGCTCTTTGAAGTTTTGATAGGTTATTGTTAGATAACAAGTTTCATAGTATATGCTTGTCTCGTTAATTGATATATCTTATTTGTGAAGAAAAGAGGATTGATTTTAGGGCGATTTGATATTAATTGTGATTGATTAATGGATTCGGATTCCTAGGTTTTCCATATTATTTGATAATCTTTGTTAATTAGGTTAATTAAAACTCATCTCAAACCTAATTGTCTAGTTCGCCTGATTTAATTATTAGGGTTTTGAAAATTCATAGTCTCTGTGGATCGACCTGTATTTGCTACAATTAACCACTGTGCGCTTGCAGTTATTTTACACATCAAGTTTTTGGCGCCGCTGCCGGGGACTATTGATATTTTTCTTTCCTTGATATTAATTCTTCGGATTAGTTTCTTGTTTTCTTTTGTGTTTTTTTTAGGGAATTGTGAAGCGGAGAAAAGCTTGGACAAGAAGATCGTTGGAAGGCCTCGCTGTCTCTTTTGAAATTTTTGGAAGCGCTTTTCGGTATTCCGTATCACCTCTCTCTATTTTTCTTTTTTCATTATAAAAAAAAACCCAAAAAAAAAATTAAATATTCAAAAAACCCAAAAATATTAGTTAGTTAATTGTTTGTTAAAAACCAATTTGCTGCATCATTCATTCTCTCACATAGGATCACATCATCTAGATTTCTTTATTGTATTTATTAATTTCACGTAGTGTAGCGCATCCATAAGTGTTTATTTTCTTGTTCTTTGTGTGTTGCATCATTCAATCAATCTTAAGGGTGCCACCCAATTACAAGATAAGGTGAGGGATTTCATCACCTTTTCCTTGGCCCACAAATCACTAATTCGTTCATCTTGCATACCCTTTCCTTAATAAAATTAAGTAGACGTTGGCCCCTAGGATCTCGCGCTCAATTAGGAAGAGAATCTGGGAGGAACGAATCACTAAGTATTCTTTCGTTTGGTGTCTAGGCAAGCGTGACGCTTACCTGGCTAATTTGGATTGGTGTCTATAAAGGTCTTTAGCCTCTTGGCAATGCTTGCACCTGCCTGGCCAGTCAGGACGAATGCTTTTTGAGTTGTGACTTTCAGTAGTATCTTATTGTTAGGAGCAAGGTCTAGATTTTTCTTAGGATAATATATAGATTTTTCTTTTTAATTTTTTTTTTAGGTGCTTACTTATAGCTCTTGTCTGCTACGTGCTTATTTGATTACTTCTCTTGTATGCAAAGTGCTTGGGTTCGAGACACTACATCTAGATTAGTAAGACAAACCAATCTGTCATCTCCTAAAGTAGTTAGACAACTTGAGTTTTCTTCACCCACTAGAATTGAGTCAAAAGAATTAGAAGTTCAAACCGTAGTCATGGTTGTTTCACTCAAAGACCGTTGTTACCCCGCTCGTACCGCTCAACCCTCATGCATAGTCTTACCCGCAGTAACCGCAAATAACTTTGAAATCAAACATCACAACATTAGCATGTTACCTAGGTTTGCTGGGGTAGAGGGAGAGGATCCATATCTTTTCATTCGAGAGTTTGAGGAAGTGTGTGCTTTACAAAAACTTCAACAATTAAGTGAGGATTCCATTAGGCTCAGACTTATTAATTTTGCTTTAAAAGAAGATGCTAAACAGTGGTTGTATAGTCTACCCATTAATTCTATTTCCACATGGGAGGGATTTGTTGCTATCTTTCTTAAAAAATATTTTCCAAACCATAAGGCAAACAGACTTAGGAATGAAATCAACCAATTTCAACAAAATCGGAATGAATCTTTTTGGAAATATTTTGATAGATTTAAAAAGTTGTTGTCTAAATGTCCTCAACATGGTATAGAAAAATGGAGACTTTGCAAAATTCTTTATGAAGCCTTAGATAGCCAAACCACTGCTTTGTTAGAGTCTATGTGCAATGGTAAGTTTATGGATAAAGATGAAGATGAAGCTTGGAAATTTTTTGAGGAGTTAGCTGAAAGAACAATGTTGTGGGAGTCAACTAGGGAACCTAATCAGGAAGCTGAAAATTCTAACTCATCTAAGGGCTTACGCGTAGTTGGTAATTCTATTGCAACCGAAGCTAAGTTAGCTACAATCACTAGACGTCTAGAAGCCTTAGAAACCAACAATGTGTCATCTCAAATGTCTCTTTGTGCAAACTGTAGTTCTCCTAATCATGTGGTAGAGAATTGCCCTGAAATTGAACAAGTCAATGCCATGTTTCAACCTAGAGTTAGGAATGATCCTTATGCACCCACATATAATCCTGGTTGGAAGAATCACCCAAATTTCTCATGGAACCAAGGTCAATACAATCAATATAATCAAAATCCTCAACCTGCTTTTCAAAAGCCCAATCCTGGTCCTTACCCAACTCAAAATCCTAATTCATATCCTCCGCAAAATCCTGGTCATTATCCAAATTCAGTCCCCATAAATCCTCCTGGTTTTAGTGAATCTGATAAGAAACTGACTTCTTTAGAAAAGAGTATGGAGGCATTACTCAAATCTCAACAATCTTTCATGCAAGCTATGACCCAAGATAGGCAGTTATTAAATTCTAACACTCAAGCCATATCTAAGCTAGAGGTCCAAGTCAGTCAATTGGCAAACACAATCAGTGAGAGAGAGAAAAATCGATTTCCTAGTCAACCCGAGACTAATCCTAAATTTCATCCAAATCAAAAGTCTCATGAAAATGTGAATTCTGTTATCTCTCTAAGGTCTGGTAATCAATTCAATAATCATGCTGGTGTCAATACTCAAGAAGAAGATAAGCTAACATCTGAACCAAATCCTTTGCTCTTGAATCCTAGTCTTAAGCAATCTTCAAATCCCGAGAATTCTGAAGTAGATAAATCCGATGAATCATCACCATCCGATGAACCACCTTCGAAACCCCAATCTGATGTTTCTAATGAAAAAGTCTTTAAGCCAAAAGCCCCGTTTCCTCAAAGACTTACTTCAAACAAACAATCTGCTCAGTTAGATAAGATTTTGGAAGTCTTTAAGCAAGTCAAGATTAACATTCCTCTTTTAGATGCAATTCAACAAGTTCCCTCTTATGCTAAGTGTCTAAAAGATTTGTGTACTCATAAAAGAACCACTCATGTTCCTAAGAAAGCTTTCCTAACTTCTCATGTTAGTTCTATATTGTCAAATCAAATCCCTGTGAAGTATAAGGATCCTGGTTGTCCTACTATCTCTTGTGTCATAGGTGATACTTTCATTGATAAAGCTTTACTCGATCTAGGAGCTAGTGTGAATCTTCTTCCATTATCTGTCTATCAAGCCTTGGGTTTAGGTGAACTTAAGAAGACTAGTGTCACTCTTCAGTTAGCTGATCGTTCTGTTAAAACTCCAACGGGTATAGTGGAAGATGTGTTGATTAAGGTTGGTGATTTTGTCTTCCCCGTCGATTTTGTTGTTCTAGAAACCGAACCAGTCAAAAATCTCAAAAATCAAATTCCTATTATTTTAGGAAGGCCTTTTCTTGCTACGTCTAATGCTTTGATTAACTGTAGGAATGGTTCGATGAAACTCACTTTTGGTAACATGACGATAGATCTTAATGTCTTTAATGTAGGAAATCAACCTAATGAGCTTTTTAAACAACCTGTAGGAGTTAATTTGATAGATGAGGTTGTTTTGTGGTCGAATCTTGAGGATAATGCAATTGAGTCTTTTCTTGAGAAAGATGTTATGTTAGAGTATGAGAGTAATAAAGAACTTCATGAGCTTTATAGAAGTTTTTCTTCTGATCCGATGTTAGATGAATTGAATGCCATTTGTTCTAAGCATGAAACCCAACTTGAGGATAGTTCTTTTGATCCTAAGTCCGTTGTTAAGACTTCTGTAGGTGAGCCACCCACTTCCGTTCCTAATCCATCTTTTTCCACTCTTGATCAGTCTTTGGTAGTTAATAATGAAACTCATCATGATGTTCTTTCTAGTGACTTAGTTCATAACCAAATATTTCAAGTAATTAATCTGCTTAAACAACATAAAGAAGCTTTTAATTGGTCTATGAATGATGTTAGGTGTATGAGTTTCATTTTGGTGTGTGATCAAGTTTCTCTAGTGGATAATCAAGTATTTGTGGGTGAGTTTCAAATGTTTGATGATGGTGTTACATGTGTTGTTTTTCCTCGTTCTGGTATTGGTTAATATATCTATTTCATAATGTATCTCCCATATAGTAAAGTGTAGGTATGGGGGAACAATTGTGTGTGTGAGAGTAATTGTGTTGTGTGATTGTGTGTGTGTGAGTGTGTGTGTTTCTTTTATATGTGTGTGTGTGTTATAGGTAATAATGTTTCTCCGTCATGCCTTTATCAGGTAATCTTGTCCTTTTACTTTGTCATTTTTCTCTCATTTACATACATTGAGGACAATGCATGATTTAGGTATGGGGGAGGGATTTAGTAGTATTATTATTAAAAAAATCCAAAAAAAAAAAATTGAAAAAATCAAAAAAATCAAAAAATAATTCTAGCCTTGTGAAATGATTACTTGTTAAAAGTAGGTTTGATGCACCCTTACATGCTATAGTACTCTTGTGTTTCTGATGCTTTTGACTGAGAAGTGATATGCTAAGTTCTTGTGCACACACATACACTAGCAAGTTGAAACTAGTAAACTTATTGAATGTTGTAAGTAATTAAAAGGACATGAATATGTGCAAGAAGATTTGGTTTTCATGCTTTGAGTACAAGTAGGTGCATTAAAGAGATTTTTTTTTGCTTGGGATTGATTATGTTTTACCACCAAGTGAGACTTTGAGCCTATATGCATATCTTTTGCATTTTATATTCGTTTGATTGAGTGTCCACATGTTGTTTGCATTGCTAGCACTTGTTTGAGACCTTTCTTGAAATGCATGACATTATTTGATGATAAGATGATAAAGGCATTTAGGAATAACCAATTATTATCCAAATTACCACACCCTTTATATATGATCAATTAGTTACCCCTTTGAGCTTAATCCTATTTTTTTCGGTGACATACCACATTACTTTCCTGGACCTTTTTCTTGTGTAGCCTAACGTATACTTGATCCCAATTTGTCAAAGGCTGGTAGGAAGTGAGGGAGTAATAAGGTGTGTGAGATGGGGTACTTTTGTTCATTACTTTTGGGGAATATTGGGTTTTGTTGCTTACTTGTTAGTCGTTCAAGAAATTTTTGAAGAAGGATTGTGGTTGTATATATATATTATCTATCTTAGCTCTCTGCAAAAAAAAAAAAAAAAAAAAATCAAAGAAAAAAAAAAAAGAAAAAAAAGAAGAAAAAAAATTATCTGAGAGCATACTTATGTTTTTGTGTTTGTGTGATCCTTCTTCATTCGACTAGTCAAGCATTTTGTTGGAAAAATTAGAAAATATGTGTGGGGAGGATGTATGGTGTTGTGTGTGATTTATAATGGTTTCTACTAGCTTTTGACACTTCACCTTATTTGGCTTTACTTGACATACCTTGTCCCTAGCCCCGTTACAACCCAAATAAAAGTCCTTTTGATTATCCTCATTGATGTATGCTGTGTTAAAGTTAGATTGATATCAAATGTCAAGCATGCTTATGATTTTGTTGGAATTGAGTGATACACTTACCCTTGTTCTTGAGTGAATATTCTTTTGTGAAAGGTGAGTTATTACTTGTTTTTGCATATGAGATCCCAAGTTTTGACTCTAAGGTGTACTCTTGTGGGCTTAGCATGGTTACCAACTTATTTTTACACTTGACGTGGACTTTTGATGACCTATGCATATTTCTTTGAGTAGACTATGTGAATACTTGCACCTTACACACCAAGACATTGCAAATTCACTTTGATTTCTTTAGTTGATGTAGCATGAGATGACTTGTATGTGTGGTGTTGCATTGAGCAATCTTTTACATGAGCTAGATGAATTTTGTGGGTACATTCACTATAGACCCTCACGAGACCTTACTCGTCCACTAGGGCTGCCTAGGGGTTTAAAGGGCTTGTTGCATATGCCAAATGCAACCGTGATCACCTACGGAAGTGGTATTATTTATTAGGTAGTATTTTATATTTTAATTTTCTCGAGGACGAGCAAAAGATAGGTATGGGGGCATTTGATAGGTCCATAATTAATAATATTTTTAATACCTATTTTATGTCCGTTTTCGTAATTTTATTAATTAATAAATTGTTTTATTTTGTTTTGTAGGAAAATAAATAAAAATAGAATTCAAGCAGGAAAAGGTGCAAAAAGGGAAAAGAGGTGGAAAATACTTGAAGTCAAGGAAATTGGAGGAAAAAATCGAATACTCATTGGAGAAGAAAAGGAAATTGAAGAAATTATATTCAATATCAAATTTGTAATTAAAGGACCCAAGCCCAAGTTTTTCCCTATATATATGGGGCTTCTCTCTTGTATTTGAGACACCAAATTAGACACCTAGAAATTTACTTGTGTTAGATCAATTTATTTTCTTTCGCATCCTCTGTTTCTTAGATTAATAAATTGATTTCTTGTTTTATTTACTTCATCTTGAATATTAATTTACGTTAATTGTTTTTACCTGTTGCTGCGTTGCCTATTAACCTTCCTGCCATTCACGTGAATTAAGTTTAGAATTTTAAAGTTGTTTGAGTTGTCCAGGTAATTATTAATAATATTTGTTTACCGATATGACTTTATTTAGCCGTATGTCTTATATGATATATATTAATTGTTTTGTTTATATAAATAATATGTCTAGCTAATTTTCTTACCCTAGGATGAAGGTGAAGTTAATTTAATTGCACTTGATTCTTCTTGTTCCTATTAATTGATTCTCATAATTTTTCTTGGTGCTTAATTGATCAATTGACAAAGTGATTTTGATATATTATTGTTACTGGATTTGTTTTTCATAGCCAATGCTTGCTCTTTGAAGTTTTGATAGGTTATTGTTAGATAACAAGTTTCATAGTATATGCTTGTCTCGTTAATTGATATATCTTATTTGTGAAGAAAAGAGGATTGATTTTAGGGCGATTTGATATTAATTGTGATTGATTAATGGATTCGGATTCCTAGGTTTTCCATATTATTTGATAATCTTTGTTAATTAGGTTAATTAAAACTCATCTCAAACCTAATTGTCTAGTTCGCCTGATTTAATTATTAGGGTTTTGAAAATTCATAGTCTCTGTGGATCGACCTGTATTTGCTACAATTAACCACTGTGCGCTTGCAGTTATTTTACACATCAGTGATTTTCTGGGTTGACCGGAATTTGTCGCCGGAAATGGTGACCGGAGTAGGGAAGAAATGATTGTGGGAGATGATGATGAATTAAAAGAATAATAAAAAAAATAAAATTTTATATATTAATTGTGGGGCTAGGATTTAATTTACTTATAAAAATGTATGACTATGATTAGATCTCATATCTCACCATAAGTGGGGGTTCTCATTTGAGCAAGACCCTATGTATATATATATATATATATATATATATATATATATTTATATATATATATATATATAATTAAGTTTTATGGATTAATATTGAGTGTATAATTTACTACAAAATATCAAATAAATAAAAAACTGTTGTATATAAGAAAATCATATAGAACTTTTCCCTGATTATCAGAAAATTAAAGGTAACCAACTTCAAAGATGTATATTGGGGCGACAAGGATATGCATTTGATGAAGATCGCGTGTGCAATCAACAACCTTTTACCCTCTTATCATAACAAAAACTTGAGGATGGGAATATTTTATACATATAGGCCACATGAATAGTCCCGTGGCCGTGATTATATAGTACATATGCATGCATGGCCATGCAGAACCAGAAGTACTAATCAGCAGGAAACTTCGTGTGACCTTCTCTTTTGGGCCTTTCGATTTCCAAAATATTGTGTCCTTTTCTTACCTCCGTCAACAGAAAGTTCAGTAAACCAGAATTCAAGCTAGGCTAGCTAGACTCAAGTAGTTCTAACAAATAATGGTCTCTATGGATTACAATTGGTTAACTGTTGGAGATATTGTGGGAAATCTTTGAATGTGAAGCTACATTTATTTTAAGTCTGGTCGCTCGGAAGTTGTGTCATGTATGGTATTGTTAACATAAGGGCAATTAATGAGATCATTAAGTACAAAATTTGATAGAAGTACTTCAATTCATCATCAGTACCAAATCGTATTGAATATTCTTATCAACACCAGACCACTAGTAGGAGAGTTGGGGAAACTCACAAGAATTGAGTGACTTGTTCCTAAGATTAGGAGAGTCGGCGGGTAAACAAAATAAGTATAAGTCGATCACCCAACATGGTATCTCTCAAAACTCTACGGAGTCGAGTGTTCGAAACTTATGAAATATAAAATGAATGGATGCGTGTTTTAACGAGAATAAAAAAGAAGATAAGAAAATATAGAGTGAATTAAGGTTAGCAAAAAAAAAAACAATTAATATCGAGTGAAGAATGCTTCCTAAAAAGATATAGGAGTATCTTTATATATATACTAGCTTATAGCCCGTGCGAAGCACGGGTTACTTTTAAATACTTTTAAAATTATATAATTAAATAAAATAGAGAATAATTTATTACGAATTTATTAGTAATAATAATAGTTTAATAAATGATATGTATTGATTAGAATTAATTATATAAAATCTCAATGTAAATTTGTTGTTGATGGGATTTGAACCTTGATTTTTGGAAGAGGGATTTAAATAAAGAATATTCCTTATTATTAGATTTAACGGCTATGTGAAAAGTATTTATGTTTGATATATGGTGTTGAAAAAGAAGAGAAAAACCGAAGAAGATTGTGTATTGAATTGATGAAGATTGCGCGCAGATGAGGTTTAGAAGAATAGAGTTCTGTAAGGCAACGGAGGTTTTAAGTT
Organism: Kitagawia praeruptora; assembly: GCA_037693485.1. Taxonomy (NCBI): domain Eukaryota; kingdom Viridiplantae; phylum Streptophyta; class Magnoliopsida; order Apiales; family Apiaceae; genus Kitagawia; species Kitagawia praeruptora. The sequence goes on from CM075346.1 coordinate 143,642,337, forward strand.
TAGCTGTATTAGTAATGGTGTAAATATAAAATACTACTCTGTATTGGTTTAACGGAATTCATTTGATTTGTTTTATATTATAAATAATTTAAAATTAAATAATTAGAGTGAAAACCAAAACTTAGGAGAAAACCAAAACTTTCAATGTTTCGGCTTTAATATAATAGTATAGATATGACTTAATTGCACTTTGCACACATGTACTTAGACGAAAATTCACTTTGGTGCATAGTATTCAAACAATTGCAATTTACATCCGGATTGTTTCAATCCCGCTACAGTTTGCACCCCTTTAACGATTTCAAGCTAATTTTGATCGATATCGTTAATCAAAGTAAGGGTATTTCAGTCTTTAATTATTATATTAAACAATTTATTTTTCAAAAAAAAAGTAAGAAAAAAAATTTAAAAATTGATTTTTTTTCCAAAAAATTGAAAACAAACAAAAAAAATCTTAAATTTATGATATTCATTTTATGGATAATATTTTGAAAATTATAGCATATGTAGTTTATATTTAAATAATATTTTTCAAGAATTTAGTAATGTAAATATTTATAAAAATATGAATTATAAATTATATTTTTAAAAATCTGTGAATTGTAGATAAAATGTTGGTAAATCTAAAAATCTAAAAAAAATATAAAATTAATTGAAATAATTTAATTTTAAAAAATATTGTAGAGTATAATGACCGAAATACCCTCATTTTGACTAACGGTCACGGTCAAATTTAGCTTAAAATCGTTAAAGGGGTGCAAACTATAACCGAATTGAAACCATCAGGATGCAAATTGCAATTGTTTGAATAGTAGGCATGAAAGTTAATATTTGCCTAAGTACAGGGGTGCAAAGTGCAATTTAGTATATATATATATATATATATATATATATATATATATATATATATATATATATATATATATATATAAAGTAGGATACGCGGGAGCCTAAGTGGCGCTCTAAAATCATCTCAATCTATTTTTCTAATATTTAGAATTTTAGGATTTAAAACACTAATAAATATAAAAATATCTTTTAACATATTGAAAATAGAATATGTGTTCGAATTTATAGATGAGATGAGTTCCAATTTATAGGAAGACATATAATTAGAAGTTCATATAATTAGAAGTTCTATTGAAAGTAGAATATGTATTTAATTATAAGACACACTACGCCATAAACGCACATACGCAACCCCCATTTTCAGTTGCGTAAGGCCTGAAAAGCGTTGCGTAATGTCTTACGCAACGCTTTTGGGGCGTTACCAATACTGGCGTTGCGTAAGACCCCTAACGCAACGCTTTTGCAAGCTATTGCAACACTTTGAAAAGCATTGCATAAGAGGCCTTATGCAACACCAAAAGCATGCAAACGCAACACTTTCTGGGGTTGCATAAGATGTTTCAGCCATGTCAGCATGCTGACATGGAAGCAAGGTGCCACGTCAGCATGTTGACATGTAAGCAAGGTACCACGTCAGCATGCTAACGTGTCATTAGTGGGACCCACAAATGCCATGTCACAAATGAGGGTCGATGCCACATCAGCAATGGGGCCCACCAAGGTGCCACGTCAGCATTGGAGCCCACATGCCACATCAACAATGGTCCACATGCCACGTCAATAGTGGGGCCCACATGCCACGTCAACAATCAGTCCACTATTTAACGCAACGCTATTTGAGTCTAATGCAACACTAAATTTTTTTTTTAAGCAACAATAAATATACCATAATGCAACATCATATATAGTCAAATGCAACACTTTTTTACAAAAAAATTGAAATGGCTGCGTTGTTTATACATTAAACCATCCTAACTATAAAAGTACGCAAATTCTAACTTCAGAAGTACTAAATTACAAAGTTCTAATACTAGCTAATTAAAGCTACAAAAAAATTACTAAGTGGAGCCGCCTTGAGTCATTGGAATATAATTTTCGTCTTAAGGGACAAAGTTAACATAAACCCAACTTACAACTGTCAAATTACAAGCACTTGGCATAAAAATATCTCATATTATAGTTGATCCTGGTAGAAAAACAGAACCACCAAGATTATTTGCTTAAACACGCGCTATAGTAAGAAGATTTTGGACCCTTGGAGAAAGTTCAGCTCCAGATCCTTTCAACTGCAGGCATATATATGAATCAGTAAATTATCCAGATTCTGGACCAAACACATTAGTTATCATTAAAGATATGTTAACAAACAAGATTGACCTGTCTGTTATAGCAGCCAGCTTCTCGGCCAATTCCACTTCACCTTTCATCAACGGTAGTCAGAATCCCTTTCCCTCCAGAGCTTCTACCATTCTCATAACCTTTTAAGATTTGAAAATTAATTCAGATAACAATTAATGACAATATTTTACAGGGAATGGGAAGTGGCGAAGTGTACAGGTGAGGCTTGAACCTAGGAAAAGGGTAATATTAGGGGCCTAGATTTATATCTTCTTGGTCATGATACACCAAAAACATGGCAGCATAGTGAAAATAGATGATGCAAAACAATAAATGTAAAGAAATTCTGCCAGGTCCTACATCTTTTAGATAATCATATATCCTAAATGGAGGAAGTTCATAGGAGATTATCAAGCACAAAACAGTGCAACAACCCCACCTACAATATAGAGGACCAAACAATCTAGTTTCTGTCTAAATAACAAACCAGGTAAAGTAGAATATTTCTAACCCTTAATCTTTGAAGACCATGTTCTTTCTGTCTCATTCTTTCAATTCGAGGAATAGTATCTGCTTGAAAGTGCCTTTGAAGCTGTGAAGAATAAAGGTCATGTGAGTTTTACATCCAAGACTGCATTATTTATCGACTAAGGTCCTGTGAACACAGTAGTCCATATAAAAGAACACAGGAGAGATGGCATGTACCACTTTCACATTGCTCTGAGTGATCCGTAATCTATCAACATCTGAGACTAGGATTTCATCTTGAAGCTGAAATATTATTACAAGGCCACCACAACCAATCAGTATGACAAAAGATGGCAAGTACATGATACTTGTTAGTTCAAAAATGTGAGATATTTTTACTATAAATACACAAACATAAAAACATGCTTGTACATGTTTTGTTCAGCATTACCAAGGCTTGTGCCAGTACAGGGGACATCATGCTGTTGTCCACCATCAATATAAATCTTTCTACAAAAAAATTTTGCTTTATAAAATTATTTACAGGGCAAAAAAAGAAAAAAAAATCTTTTTACAAAAAGTAGTACTGCAATTCAGGTATTGACTGTTTAGTCCGAGTTTCTAAATACTAAAGTTTTATGTACAATTGGTTAAGACTACATATTCTGTTGTGCAACATACTATAGTCGACAACTTTATAGTCGACAACTTTGATTACTTCCAAAATAAATATTAATGTTATAAATGATGCAGTGTTTAGGGAAATATCACGAAGCTATAGGGAGAAAAGAACCTGGCTTCCAGAAGGAACAAAGTAGCCTCCTAATTCAGTGTCTTCACACACACAGCATAAAGGAACTATTGCTATTGGACTATACGCTCCGATGGTCTCTTGGAAAATAGCATAGAGGTAAGGAAGCTGATTCAACTTTTCCTCCGTGATTTTGTCAGACCCACACACCCTGCTGATCTCCTCATAAAATCGATCCTGATGTATAAAAAGAATTTAGTTTCATGAATTAATTTTTAGTTGAAGTGATGTATAAATGTATTGACCTGCCACTTTGGATCTTTAGCAAGTTCGTACATGGCCCATTCAGTTGTAACCACAGGCGTGTCTGATGTTGAAACAAGCACTTCCAAAAGCAACAACTGAATTTGCTTCTCAGATAGAGATTTCTCCTCAGATTCCAAGTAATCAAGATAACAATGCATACCCTACATTATGAACTTAGTGAGATTATCATACTATAGTAATTATTAGATCAAGAAATAACTCAAGGCAATGTAAAAAACCTCTTTTGAAGCACTTCGTATTCTTTTTGTTTGTTTTTGTTCCTACTGAAAAAAGCATCCGAACTTATAATGCTAAGATGTATCCGAGTCCCATTGCAGACACTTTCAAAGCAACATCAAGTAATATATAAGCATAATAAACAAAACAGATAATATTTACACTTAGATTCAAAGAAACTGAGATATTAGTCCATCATTTAGTTTTTTCAAATGTCTCATAAATGAAAATGAAATTCACAGTAAATGATTAATATATGGCTTATTATGCCTCTGGTAATCTGTCACATACAAGGTGTAAGGCATCAAGCGACCTTTTTTTTTGTTAAGTAGCATGAAGCACCATTCACAGACCAAAATCTATATCTCAACAGTGTACACAACCTCATTGCAATCAGTACAATATTTCGCTACATTGAGTTTAAAAAAAAGTTAAATAAACTAAATATAAAAGCTAATTAGAAACTAATACCATGAGTTTCCGATTCAGAATCGACTTGAATGAATTTGCGAGTAATTGTCAAGGAGGCTAAGCCTAAGAAAGTTGTTGCTCCGAGGAAGCCTAGATCTGCTCCTGCTCATCCTTCTTATCTCGAGGTATATGTCATTTCATTTTTGTATGTATATGTGTGTTGATGTGTTATGTGTGTGAATTTGTGTTTGAATTGGTTGAATTGAGATCTGATTTGTGTGTTTTGTGATTTGAAACTCTAGATGATAACCGATATATTACGAGTTTGAAGGACAGGATCGTTCGAGCCAGTAGGCGATTCAGAATTTTCAAAAGGGGAAAGGGAGATTGTTAGCATCGACAGGGAGAAGCTTGTAGTTGAGAGAGAGTGAGTGTGTGTGTGTGTTAGTATCGAGAGGGAGTAGAGAGAATGAGATGAGCCGAGAGATTTTGAGAGAAAGTAGTGTGTTTTGGGGGGAAAGTAGTGTGAATTATTTCGTGAATGGGAGAAATTTTCCGCCCAAATTTTTCATCGGGCAACGTTGCAGAGTGACATATGCTGAGTCACTATATTTTTTTTTTATCCCATTTTTATTTAGCTTGTAGAATAAATTAAAAAATTAAATAAAATATGTAAAAAAGATCAAATTTTGAGCTAAAATTCATAAACACCCAATAATCATGCTCACTATTTTTGTGATGAATGTTACCCCACTTTCACAAATTTTCCATGTAATTTATTTTTTTTCCAAATATATGTATTGTACTATTGTTTATCAAATATCTATATCTTGTAAATTAAAAATAAAATATTTAAATTATTCAATCAATATTTAAATAAATTTATAAAATGTATTCGATCTAATACAAATAAATAACAATAAAAATTGAAACAAATAATAATTATTTAATAATGATATTCTAATATTTTATAATAGCACCTATTTAAAATAAAAATATAAATAACTAAAACATTCAAAAATACTATTTAAAAAAAATTATAATAGAAATTCATTATAATATAGTAGACCGTTATAATAAATTTATAATATAATTTAAAAAATAGATTTATCATTTGGGATAAGACTAGTTTAAAGGAAGGTCGACTTTGACCGGTTTGACTGTTACCAAACCAAACCAAATACATGTAGGAAATTTTTTAAAAAATTCCCACATCACTAAAATCGTTATATCTTGACACTCGTGCGATTGGAATGTCGAAAAATAATTTAAAAAAATAGATTCATCATTCGGGACAAGACTAGTGCTTTGTTACGGATTATTGTTTCTATTTTTTAAAAAATATTTTTGAACGATCCAACAGTACGGATGTCAATATATATCTAAGATAATGATATTCCCCAAGTTTCAGAAAATAAAAAATTAATTTGATTGGAGATCTTAGTAGATCACTACTATTTCCAATATGACTCGTAACTAGTGCTTTGTTACGGATTATTGTTTCTATTTTTTAAAAAATATTTTTGAACGATCCAACCGTACGGATGTCAATATATATCTAATATAATGATATTCACCAAGTTTCAGAAAATAAAAAATTAATTTTATTGGAGATCTTAGTAGATCACTACTATTTTCAATATGACTCGTAACTAGTGCTTTGTTACGGATTATTGTTTCTATTTTTTAAAAAATATTTTTGAACGATCCAACTGTACGGATATCAATATATATGTAATATAATGATATTCCCCAATTTTCATAAAATAAAAAATTAATTTGATTGGAGATCTTAGTAGATCACTACTATTTTCAATACGACTCGTAACTAGTGCTTTGTTACGGATTATTGTTTCTATTTTTTAAAAAATATTTTTGAACGATCCAACCATACGGATGTCAATATATATCTAATATAATGATATTCCCCAAGTTTCAGAAAATAAAAAATTAATTTGATTGGAGATCTTAGTAGATCACTACTATTTTCAATATGACTCGGAACTAGTGCTTTGTTACGGATTATTGTTTCTATTTTTAAAAAAATATTTTTGAACGATCCAACCGTACGGATGTCAATATATATGTAATATAATGATATTCCCCAAGTTTCAGAAAATAAAAAATTAATTTGATTGGAGATCTTAGTAGATCACTACTATTTTCAATCTGACTCGTAACTAGTGCTTTGTTACGGATTATTGTTTCTATTTTTTAAAAAATATTTTTGAACGATCCAATCATACGGATGTCAATATATATCTAATATAATGATATTCCCCAAGTTTCAGAAAATAAAAAATTAATTTGATTGGAGATATTAGTAGATCACTACTATTTTCAATATGACTCGTAACTAGTGCTTTGTTACGGATTATTATTTCTATTTTTTAAAAAATAAATAAATATCTAATGCAACACTTCAAACAGCAAATGCAACACTACTGATACCTAATGCAACACTTCTGCCACGTCAGCAAATGCCACACCAGCTTTAGTGGGTCCCACTTCTTCCACGTCAGCAATTGTGGGTCCCACAATTGCCACGTCAGCATGATGGGCCTCCTGCCACGTCACCCTTGTGGGTCCCACACTGCCACATCAGTAGTGGTGGGTCCCACATCTGCCACGTCATATTTTTTTAAAAAAATATAAATTTATCTAATGCAACACTTCAAACAGCAAATGCAACACTACAGGTATCTAATGCAACGCTTTCTGCCACGTCAGCAAATGCCACATCAGCAAAGGTGGGCCCCACTTCTGCCACGTCAGCAATTGTGGGTCCCACAATTGCCACGTCAGCATGATGGGCCTCCTGCCACGTCACCCTTGTGGGTCCCACACTGCCACATCAGTAGTGGTGGGTCCCACATCTGCCACGTCATATTTTTTTTAAAAAAAATATGAATATATCTAATGCAACACTTCAAAGAGCAAACGCAACACTACTGGTATCTAATGCAACGTTTTTTGCCACGTCAGCAAAGGTGGGCCCCACTTCTGCCACGTCACCAAATGTGGGTCCCACATGTGCCACGTCAGCAAATGCCATGTCAGCACATGTGGGTCCCACTCCTGCCACGTCACCATTTATAAAAGTAAAAAATTATCTAACGCAACGCCATCAGTTAGTGTTGCATAATGTGAAACACTATGAATAATACGCAACGCTAATCTATATCTAACGCAACACCAATTCAGCTCAGTTGCAAAAGACCCAAAACTTCTATCTAACGAAACGCTTTCTGTGTAACGCTTTGTAAAAAGGGTTGTGTATGCTCACTTATGGCGTAGTGACATTTGATTAAAAATTCTATTAAAAGTAGAATAGAAGTTCGAATAAGCACTAATAAATATAAAAATATTTTACAATATATATAAGATAAATTCCAATATATATTTAACGAGTATGGCCTTAATTCCATCGAATGCTATACTTTGTGTGAAAAAGCTGTTGATCAACATATATAGATTGATATTCCGTCCGAGCATTCAGTTTTTTGGTCATGAGAGCATCTCCATCCCATCACACCATTTTGGTGTGATTTTTACACCAAAATGGTGTAAAAATTACACTATTTTCAAATTCAACTCCAACCCATTTACTCTAAATTTTACACCATTCTTGTACTATTTAAGTTATTTTATTGCTAAAGCACAAAAGTAAGGTACAAAAGTAATAAAGTTGGTTGGATACATTTGGAACAAATTTGTTTTAGGGAAGGAGGACAAGGGCAAATTTGGGATTAACAAAAACTCTAAAAATTTGGTGTAACACCAAATTTGGTGTAAATTTTGGTGTGCCACCAAAATGGTGTAAGTTTTAGTGTTGGGTTGGAGAAGAATTTTATACCAAAATGGTGTAAAAGTAAAAATTTGATGTTGGATTGGAGATGGTCTGAGAGGATGACTGCAAATGAAGAAGGGAGGTTGTTTTTAATTGGCTTCTTTGTCTTTTTTTATTTATGTACTTGCTATAATCTATTGATCTATTCTATACAAGTCCTTGATTAAATTACTTTTCTAGATTTCTTATATGAAGAATTCCATCTCTGTTAACTAATCTATTTCAGGTATATAAGAAAAATAAACAGAATTGCACAAGCTGAGTATACATTGGTATAGTTTTAGCTTCACAACTGTTATGATCTTTGTAAAAAAACAACAATGATTCCTCATTGTTTGATCATTTAAAGCAAGATATATTTCTCCTAAGTTGAATGCAAGATATTACAAAGAGGATACGCGGGAGCTGTATTTTCAATCTATTTTTCTAATTTTTTAGATTTTTAGGATTTTAAATATTAATATATATAAAAATATTTTTTAACATATTAGAAGTAGAAAAGGTGTTGAAAATTTATGGATGAGAAGAGTTCGAATTTATAGGGAAAACATATAATTAGAAGTTATATTGAAAGTAGAATATGTATTTAATTATAAGACATATGATTAAAAGTTTTATTGGAAGTAGAATAGAAGTTCGAATAAATACTAATAAATATAAAAAAATCTTTTAACATATTAGAAGTATATATGAAGGAGGATAATAGACAAAAATAATAGACTAGACATAAAGTCAATAATATTAAAAGGTTCTGATATGAAGATCTGCAAGACCATAAAGGTGGAAAAAGAAAAGAGGCAAGGGAAGGACTGGAGTGTGGCTCTGATACCACTGAAAGAAAAATATGCTTACCGAAGAAAAGGAAAAGTTAGAGATGGGAATAGAAAAGGGTTTCGATTGTACTAGGAACAAGCTTGTATTTTTGTGTGCTTTTTCATTGAGTTTTTACCCACTATTTATAGGCATTCTTAGTACAATCTCCACCACTTAACCTTATGTAACTGCCCCATAATATCCTTCACCATTAATATTGTAACCCCATATTAATATTGTAACCCCCATATCAATATTGTAAGTTTGTAACCCCCATATCAATACCATTGTAACCCCATAATATTAACTCCCAATATTTATTTAATTAATATTTTTCTTTGTATTTTATATTTAATAAATAAATCATATAATACAACAAAATTTGTATTGAATTTTTATAAAAAATTTATAATGCCGCCACGAATCGCGGCTTTATCGACTAATTGGTTTAGTAAAGTTCATGAGATAAGTAAATTAATTTTAAATTTACCGGTTTTTCAAAATTTTTAAGACTGTCGTACGAATTACTCCGTATTGCTTTAGCTAGGGATGGTAATCGGGTCGGTCGGTTCGGGTTTTGTGAAAACCAGACCCGAATCCAAATATATATGTTGGACCCAAATCCGGACCCGGACCCGATTGAAACCCAAATTTCTAGATCCAGACCCGATCCATTGGGTTTCGGTTCGGTTCGGGTTTTAATCGGGTCTCAATTTATTTATGCAATTATTTATCAACACGTTTTTTTGAAATAATAATTTATCAACTTGAACAATATATATATATTTTTTTATAGGAAACTTGAACACTATACTTAATCAAATGTCAAGGAAAATGTAAATTATAATTAAGCGCATGCATCATCCAAATATATATAATTAAAAGATGAATAGTAAAAATATGTCTCTTAATTTGTAACATTTATATGTCAAAAATTGACTTAAATGCTTTATAAGATGAGTCTTTTAATAGTTTATGAACGAAAAATACAAATTACGAGAAAGTAAATAGTAACTTCAAGTTGAATGCGGCTTAAATTAATAGCATTAAAATAACTAAACTAATAAAAAATTAATAAAAAAATATTATATAAACATAATACACTATATTATACACAAATATATATATATATATGTATATATTTGTACTTCAAATCGGATCCGGGTTTGAGATGGGTTCGATTCAATTTTCGGGTTTCGGGTCCGGTTCGGTTCGGTTAGGACAAAACCCAAACCCGACCCAAAATTTATTCGGGTCTAAAAATAAATCCCAAACCCAGATCCAGATCCAAAATTTCGAGTTTGGTTAGACCCAATCGAATCAGAACGGATCAGGTATCCATCGGGTCGGGACAAATTGCCATCCATAGCTTTAGCTATCAAACAATGAAGGACAGTACATCTTTTTAATCTTCATTCAACTGTTTTATTGGACGAAACCAATCATAGAGGGTTGATTATAAGCAGGAACTACGTACGATTCTCATCATTTCACTGAAATAAGTTACAAAGGCGCTAAGTTACAAAGGCGATTTTTGTTTGCAAGAGACCAAATAATGAGTTTCAACGTCGGGGGAATTATTTCATGCATTGAAAAGTCCCATAATTAAAGGTCTTGGAAGAAATTATTAAAATTCAATACAATTAAGCTAAATTTTAAATTGTACCAAATATTTTAGCAAAGTTGTTAAAATTCGTCATTTTATAAAATCTAAAAAAATTTATATTGATTTTAGGACATCTTCATTGACTACTTTAAAATTAAATCATCACCTTTTTATTTGAAGTTAAAGTCCATCAAAATCATCTCCAATGATTTTTAGATTTATCTTCATATTTAGAGTAATTTATTACGTTGTTTCAAACTTTCAATATCGAATAATATTATTCATATGAAGTGACCGGTAACACATGTTGATTGTGTGTATATATTTATATTAAATTTATTGATTTTGTTTAGGTAGAACAATATTATTCATTTAAATATATTTAAAGTAATGATTAGAAATAAAATAATAATATGACCAAAAATGAAAATTTTTTGAAAATGAAGATGATTTAAAATAAAATTATTGTTGGATATATATGGCCTTAATATACCATCAAGTTTAAAATATTTTGTGATATCTTAGCTTAATATCCCAATTTTAAAAGTAAATCTAATACAATAAAAGATCTTGAAGAATTTTATGAAAACTAAAATTGAATATTTCAAAATTTTAAAGAGTACTATAAAATATTAATTTATTTAGATTTAAAATAATCTACTACAGGATTTTAATTAATGTATTAAAATCTATTATATATTCAAATGGAATCCCAAAAAAATCTTTTAACTAGATTGAATAAACCACTACTCCCTCCGTCCCAAGTGTTTGTTTACGTTTGCTTTTAGCACGGAGACCAAGATATCCAATTAAAATAAGTGAAGTAGTGGGTGTAATAGTGATTTTATGGTTAAAATAAGTGAAGTAGTGGGTGTAATAGTGATTTTATTGTTAAAATAAGTGAAGTAGTGGGTGTAATAGTGTAAAGTATTGTTAAAATAAGTGAAGTAGTGGGTGTAATAGTGTTAAAACTTACTGTTTTAGGAAACGTAAAGAATTGGTTGGGACGTCCCAAAAAGGAAAGTGTAAACAATTGGTTGGGACAGAGGGAATATCATTTTATTACAGTTCATTATTTGTACCATTTCTATTTATGTAAAAGTTAATGTTCTCTTTTCAAAGAAATTCATAAATTATATATGAAACGTTTTTTTATTAATGATTGATATATAAATATAAAAATGGAGGTTATTAATGTAGTACCTACATACCATGTATTTAGGAATTTTTTGAATTAAAAAATTAAGAGAAAAAGAAAATTTCAGTTATAAATTGCCTACTTTTTATGTGCGACATCCTAAGAAATTAATTTACCATGCACTAATGCTAAACCACATTTTGGGAATATCATCCATATATACACGTGCTGTGAGGCTGCAGACCAAACTATCAATTTTTAGAACGCATAATTTAATTTAAATATTCCATTCTTTGGTCAGTGGAAGAATAAAGAATAATATAACATGCATGAATCAGACAATCATTCCTAATTTTGTTGAGCAATATTCTTAAAGTGCCACTAACAATTATTATTTTACGATCAAAAGTGAAGGTAATATAATATGTTATCTTTTACAAAGTAATAGTACAATATATCTAAAATATTACTGTAATTAAAAAAAAGGAGCACGATCATGTATCTAGATTTGATTGTCACTCATTCTATTTTTTTTTAAAAATTAGATCTTATTCAAAAAAATCGAAAAAAAAATCGAAATGTCTCAATAATATATTAAACTAAACCGTTACAAACTTTTTTTTTTTTTTTTTTTTGAAAGTAAACCGTTACAAACTTAAACGTTCCAAAAGATATAGGATTTTTTTTTATTTATTTATATTGAAATCTATTAATATATTAAAATGAACCTTCCTGGAAATTTCCCAGATATCTCCCTTACATATATAACTACCTCGAATGCAGACGAACACATCCAACAAACACATAATAATTTACGGACAGAAAAATTAACAGCAATGGCTACAAGTACCAGAGAGCCATGGCTAATGCAGAATGGAAATGTGAAGGTCTTGACAAGGGAGAGACATGGCCGAACTGCACAAAACATGTCTTCTTCTTCGCTTCGTAAAAAGTCCGATATGGCCCTCGTTTCGAAAGTCCCTTACAGTTGTCTAAGGAAGTTTTTGGCTAATCTTCAAGAAGTTATTCTGGGAACTAAGCTTTCAGTTCTCTTCCCTGCCATTCCTCTAGCCATTATAGCTCATTATTTTGGCTTTGGAAAAGTGAGTTTATATCTTTTTTCTTATTTCTTGATCATTTTAATTTAGGGTTCTCATCAATGAAACAGTTATTTATTTATAAGATGTACATACGTAAAACCCAAAATTCGTTCTCGTTTGAACATTTGTCTATATAAATATATGCACGGATCATTTTATTTTATGTTTTAATTATTTATACATGCTTGTAATAGTGAAAGAACTCAAAGTTTAGTAATTTGTTTGGAACAGCCATGGGTGTTTGCTTTGAGCTTACTTGGCCTAACTCCATTAGCAGAGCGAATCAGTTTCTTGACGGAGTAAGGAACCGCTTTTACTTACAAAAATATACACAGATTGTTTTTTCTCTTAATTTTTGTTATTCTCACACAAATATATAAATTAGCCTAATTCGATTGAATTTGTCTATTAAATTTAACCGAATTTCTTGTAAAGTTTATTTCCTATTGATTCGAATAATATTATTAAGATCTTCGTGTTTTTTTCTATGCAGACAAATTACATTCTATACTGGCCCCACAGGTAACATATATAAGTCTTTTTAAATCTTTGGAGTTATGCACAGCCAAAATGATACTTCCTTTTCTTCAATTTAAGTGTCATTTTTTTATCATGCACATTTATTAAGAATAATATTATTTAGGTTCTTTTATCTTTAATATAATTTTATTTTTCAACTTTATCCTTAATCTATCCTATTCAATACTAATATTTGGAGAAGGAATACGTTTAATATTATAATTGTAATCAATGACAGATATTTAGGTGAAAAGAATTAGTTTTGAAAATATAAAAAGGATATTTAAATTAAAATTCAAAACTAATCAAAAAATGACACATAAAATGAAATGAAAATGAAATGAAGGGAGTATTATATAAATAATCTTGTTTGTATAACTAATTCATTTTAATATTTAATGTGTTATATAAATTGAAGTTGGAGGGCTTCTAAATGCAACATGTGGAAATGCTACGGAGCTTATAATAGCACTTTTTGCTCTATGGCAACACAAAGTAGATGTTGTCAAGTACTCACTTTTAGGTTCCATTCTTTCTAATCTTCTTTTGGTACTCGGGACCTCTCTTTTCTGCGGTGGTCTTGCCAATCTACACACTGAGCAAAAATATGATAGGGTATGTATTATGTAATTTATCGTCTGCTTCGAGTTCTTTTTCTTCATTTTGAAATTTTAGTAAGTAGAATAATTTGATATGTTGAATGTTACTATAAACAGAAACAAGCGGATGTGAATACTGTACTTTTGTTACTATCGTTGTTATGTCACATTCTACCATTGATGTTTCGCTATGCTGGGGATGCTGCGGCTTATAGTTCAAGTGATACACTCCAGTTGTCAAGAGTTAGCAGTATAATTATGTTGATTGCATACATTGCTTATCTTTTTTTCCAATTGTGGACTCATCGCGAAGTTTTTGAAGCCCAAGAGGTACCTTTTTCTTAGAAAATGCAAGTTGTGTTATCTAAATCTAAAATATCGAAAATAAGATGATTTTTATAATTTTTATTTTTGTCATGCTTGAATAGGAAGAAGATGATGATGATTTGGTTTCCGACGAAGCACCTGTTTTAGGATTCTGGAGTGGATTTATTTGGCTGGCTGGGATGACTGTTGTTATAGCAGTATTATCCGAGTATGTTGTTGGCACTATTGAGGTAATTACAAGTTGTATCTACTTATTCTTTCATTATTAGTCAATTAAAATTTGATCAACTTAATTGGTAATTAGAAGGAGATAAACAAGTGTCAAGTAAATAATTTTTATTTTGTTGGAAATTTAAATAATATAATTTTTTTACAGGAAGCATCAGCATCCTGGGGGATATCTGTAAGCTTCATCAGCATCATTCTATTGCCAATTGTCGGAAATGCAGCTGAACATGCTGGAGCAGTCATTTTTGCTTTCAAGAACAAGTTGGATATAACTTTGGGTGTTGCTCTTGGTTCTGCAACACAAATTGCCTTGTTTGTGGTCAGTCATCATGTTCATTTGATGTATCTCACGCACACACATCAAACACAGACCATGTGTCCTCGTGTACACGAAATGTTAATGATTGTTTTATAATCATATATGAATCAATCAATCTGCAGGTTCCTGTTAGTGTAGTTTTTGCTTGGATATTGAATATCGACATGAATCTTGATTTCAATCTTCTTGAAACCGGCTCTCTTGCTCTTTCAGTTTTAGTCACAGCATTTACTCTACAGGTAAACATGGAAGCAACTTTTTGGTTGATTAATTTGTTGTAATTAGGAAACAAATATATTAATTTGTTGTACATGTCGATTTATAAACAAAAACCTCATGCTTGTGCTTTTTTGCAGGATGGAACTTCTCATTATATGAAAGGATTTGTGCTTCTATTGTGTTACGTAGTTATTGGTGCATGTTTTTTTGTTTCAAACGGTGCAACAAGTAGGCATCTTTTTACTAAAAGTTCTTTATTCCTTTTTTAATTCTACCTCAACTTCTTAAACATATATATTGTATTCGCAGCTAATGAAGGAAATTCCGTCAATTTGGGACTTAACTCATCTAGTAAAGAACTCTTTAGAATCTGACTTGCGATGCATAGGTAAATATGTTTTGGGGTCCGGTGTGGTGCAAACGTATGCACCAGACTGTTTATGGAATATATGGTTCCAGAGTCGTTGGATCGTTGATCCAACGGCTCTGATTTTAAAAAAAAATTGTATCGTACCGTAGAAACTTTCCGTGGTACGAAGAAATTACAAAAATGTCCCTACTGTTCACGTACCGTAGAAACTTTCTGCGGTACGATGAATAGTAGATTTTTTATGTGAAAACAGGGGGGCATTTTGGTAATTGCCCCGTATCGCGGAAACTTGTTGCGGTACGATGATTTTTTTTTTTTTAAAATCAGAGCCGTTGGATCGATACGGTCCAACGGCTCTGAAACCGTATGTTTCATAAACAGTCTGGTGCATACGTTTGCACCAGACCGTTTGCCATATGTTTTTTACTAAAATTGCAAACAATATATGTACGTGCTTGTGCTTACTTGATTAATTTTTTTTTGTTTTCTTGCAGATTCGAGGTTCTATTGAGTGATTTTGAAATAAAGTTCAATGAAGAGGCATCATAGCGATTATTTGGTTGATTTCTTGGTCTCAACTACAGAGGATATGACCCTTGTATAAATTCAATTTTAATATATAGTCGCGATACAATTTTGCGGCACAAATATAATTGAAAGCCGTTTTCCGTTCATGTAATTGCTATTCATGGTTTTCATTTTTTTAATGATTTGGATTGGCTAACTGAAGGTTGTTTCTCAGTTGAATCGATTGGTATTTGACTTGAAACGTACCAAACTTATTTAAATTGAAACTTTAGTGTGTACCATTTAAACTTAACCGAATGTCATTAATTTGATGCGGTTTTGAAATATGTGGTTCATTTTAAAGAGAAAAAAGCTCCTGAGAGTTACATGAGATTACAATATAAATATATTACTAGCGTAAAAGCCCGTGCAAGGCACGGGCACTGAACTGATTTCTCGTTCAAAATTGTATATATATTCAAATAATTTTATAATTAAAAATATGATAAACGATAAAATTTCAATTTATCTAATATTTTTATAGTTATTTTGCAATTTTACATACCAATTTTTTTATTGCATTTTGAATTATTTTTTAACTCAATTTTAAAATTTTTGATGTATTTCAGTCGATGTTAACTATGTTAAAACGACCTTAATGACCCATGCGTGCATATGAAATTCATAATCAATTTTTTTTTTATTTTATCGTATACTGATCTAAGTACTCAACCATTATATATTATATTAATCAATTTCATATTATGTAAAAATTCATAGGTACCATACTTTATAGTCGAGTTATAGTCTAATTCATCATTATAAATAATGACTGTAATTTTGTAATATTTAGAATTTAAAAATTGAAATCCTTTTTTGATTTTATTGAATGTTAATTATGTTACTTTTTATATATAACATAGATCATATTTTTAGAGTTTTCATCTTTTTAACATAATTTCAATTATTTTTCGTGTATGTTTAAATATTAATGTTTTTAGACCAATCATATATTGAATTAGTTGAAAGTCTAAATGGTCGACGAAGACCACCTAATAGAAGTCACATATTTATATTGTTATATACTTAATTATGTATGATTTGATAACTAAAATTTACACATTTCTTAAAACCAAATTTTATTTTTTATTTCATGGATTTAATATCTACATGGAGATGCATATAAATAAATATTTTTTTTCTACTCAGTTACAGTATGTATAATCTAAATTTTTTTATATCAATTATCTAAAATGGCAAAACAGAATTGTAGAGTATAATCAATCTATTAGAATATTTATTGTAATTTTATCTATCCAATATTCTAGAAATAATATAAATCAATATTTTATTTGCTCAAAAGTAAAAATAAAAGGGGAATAGACAATAAGAGAATATGTTATTTATCTTATAGGTTTTTTAAACAAAACTCAAAATTAAATGTATCAAAGTTGGTTATGTCATTAGTGTGATAGAAGATGGTTAGTGATTTGAATCTTAACACAAACATAATTTCGTTTTTTACATAATTATTAAAAGATGGTATTTTTGTAATTTTTAAAAATATAGGGGTAAAATCGTAACTTCAAACCCATTAAATTGGCAATTTAATTTTTTTTGGCTCGGTTACATTATATATAATCTAATTTTTTTCCTATATCAAGTATTTAAAAATGGCAAAAGAGAATTGTAGAGTAAGATAAATCGATTACAATATTTTTTAAAATTTTGTATATCCAATATTCTAGAAATAATATGAAACAACATTTAATTTACTCAAAAGAAAAGGAAGAGATAAAAAGAAAATAGAAGTGGTTTATCTTATAGGATTTGTAAATAAAACTCAAAAGCAATTGTAGCACAATTGGTCAAGTCATGAGTTTGAGAGTAGAAGGTTAGAGGTTCGAGTCCTAACAAAAACATAATTTCAATATTTTTAACATAATTATTAAATGATGGTATTTTTGTAATTTTCTTAAAAAGAGGGGTAAAACCATAACTTCACACCCATTAAAATGGCACTTTTTGCCCTTATGTTGAAGTTTAATATATAGTAATAGATGGTATTTTTATAAATATTAAAAATCTTCTAAAAAAAATTTGTAATTACAGTTATACCCTCGTACATTCATATGAGAATCATAATTACCTCAGGTAATTTTTCTGAGGTAATCTCAGGAACATCAATCCCCATTTTAAAATAGTGTGATTCAATTATGTTGATAATATCCTTCCTTATTGTTTCTTCAACCAATTGATAAATCCAGTTTAAAAAAATTAATTGATAAATCCAATTGATAAATCGATAATTTCTTTTCTTTTTGTATCTTCAACCAATTGATAAATCCAATTAAAAATTCTTGGAAAGTGAGCAAAGGTTTAACTACTACTCCCTCCGTCCTTCTAGGTTATTTATGTTGGGATTGGGCACGGAGGCTAAGAAAATATATAAAAAATGAGTAAAGTTAGATGAAAAGTGATAGGACCTATCAATATTTAATGATAGATTTGAGATAGTGGAGAAAAGTAGTGGGTTTAATAGTATTTTTTATTATCAAATATGAGATAATGGGGGAAAGTAGTGGGTGTAATAATGGAGGAAACTTACTATTTATAGTACGTAAAGAAATGAGAGGGACATCCCAAAATAATAATTACAAAGAAATGAGAGGGACAAGGGAATAGTTTCGTTTGGTCGAGTTCCGAAACAAATAAAATATTACAATTCCAAATCCATGACTCAATTCATACCAAACCATTCAACAACCCATCAAGGCCCATTCAAAATTAAAGGGTCAATAATTTTAATAACCGAACATTTCAACAACCCATCAAGGCCCATTCAAAAGAGCCAACAATTTTGATACAATTTAATACTATGCGCTTACATCACTTTCTTTCTTCATTACGGTTATTTTTCTTGTTTTGCATTTAGAAAGTTTTTTTTAATCAAATCTAGTAATATATTCCATTTTTCATCTTTCTTCATAATAAGTAATTGTTATATTTTTTTGACATTTTTGTGTGTATAAATGTATGTATACAGGGGCGGACGCAGGCTGGCGGGGTCAAAAAATTTGGGAGGGCCAAATCTTTTAAAAAAAAATATACATGGTGATTTTTCATTTTTTTTTAAAAAAAATTTTACATGATAATTTTTTGCAATTTTTCAAAATGGGGGGCCAAGGCCACCTTTGGCCTGACTATAGGTCCGCCACTGTATGTATCAGTGTTCCAGAAATCGCTAGGCGGTCCAGGGTGGTTGGGGTACCGCCTAGCGCCTAATCGGGTAGGCGGAGATTAATCGGACGGATTAATCGGAGCATTAATCGGATATTATAATAATATTTAATATATTAATCTAATTTACAGTTAAACATATCATTTTAAATAAATTAACAGGATTAATCGGATTTCAAAAATCGAATCGGTTGGTTACCTTACGGAAGATTAATCGGGGATTAATCGGTTGAATCGGGGATTTTTAGAACACTGGTATGTATACATGTTTTGTGACAAAAAAAATGTATACATGATATTGCTCAAATGTTTCTTAGTTTTTTCTATATTTCTCACATTTTTTTTGTCTGTATCATAAATTTGTACATCCAAGATTATTTTAAAATGTTAAATTTGAATTTTGAATATTGATACATATATACATTTATACAATTGTAACACATTTTTTAATGGGATGATTGTAGCACGATAAGACATTCTTTTATATTGCTAACACAGTTATGTTAAATGGCTTTTATTTTAAGCCTTTTTAGCATAGTATACATGCAAGATTTTCCCGATTCACAATCTAAATTAGAAGTCCATATTTTTCAAGCAAAATTTAATCTATTTTACACAATTGATTCAATGTTGTATGTTATTTTAGTGGAAGATTTGTTGTGCAATCCTGTAGAAGCCAAGGAAATCATAGCAAGTTGTTTATGGCTAAAGCTAAATGGATTCTTAAATATCATAATAAAATCTTAAACTTGCATTTTCTAAGCATCAAAGAGCTCATACATATAAGGCTAAGAAATTGCCTTAATTTTTATTAATAAACGGCAATCACTTATCAGTTTCATTTATTAGAATGATTGTGATTTCTCAATAAATGAAGGCATATGTTAGCATCATTTACAAGCTCATTGATGAGGATAATAAGCAAGTATAAATTTTTGTTACGATATTTAGAAATCGAAATCAGTCTGGCCAGAACCAAATGGTCATGGTTTGCATGGATTCTACAAGATTGCGGTACGAAAATCACAAATTACATTCGATCAATTGTGTGAAATAAATGAAATTCTATTGAAAAGTAGACACTTCTATTTTCGAATGTGAATGAGAAAATTTTTGCATTAAATAAAATTAATAGCCTTCAAATAAAAATCATTTAACATTTTGTTTATATTATTAATATTAAATGACATTATATTTTATTATAATCATGCAATTATAAAGTGCGTTACAAGAGCATAAACATACGTTTCAGACATTATTATGAAATCTAATATATTAACATGATGTTTGATATATTAATTTCAATAAGAACAATGAACATGACAAATAGATGTAAGAGTAAGAAAACTTAAGTATTGAAAAATGTTTATATTTTTACACACTCACATGATTTGGATATGCTGATTTTTCAATTGCAAAATTAAAAATAGAGGTAAATTTTAAAGAAAGTGAAGTAAGAAAGTGATATAAGTTGTTTCAAAAAAGAAAAAGAAAAAGAAAAAGAAAGTGATATAAGTGCAAATCTATTGTTAATTCGTAACAAATTTATTACCTAATTTGAATTGTCCTTTAGTGCATCATAGAATGGTTCAATATGTATTGAGTTGTGAATTTGAATTTGGAAAGCTTTTTTTTTATACCGGAGGATGTCCCGACTAGAAATCTTCACGCACTATCCAAGATATATGAATTTATGATCTTAACGAGGAGTTGATCCAATAAAATAGAGTGTTTGTTATATCTTCATCAAGGAGATGAGTTCATTTGAATGGCTTCATCACAAATTTACAATTAATATTAACAGACTTCTTAGCTTTTTGGAGCAATATGTGGTGGCTTCTTGAATGATTTGTTACGTAGTAAGCTGGATTTGAATTTATAAATATAATAACAAAATAAATTTGTTAGAAATTAATTGTACAACATTTCTGATTTAATGAGAAAATTGTAAAAATTGATTGTGTATAGAAAAGATCGTAACATGTCTACTCCTTTTACGGCACAGTTGTATAATTTTGAGTTACGATACATTTATATTAGAGAAAAAAACCCTGAGATTACCTCAGGAGAGTAAGATTACAGTGTAAATATAATGACATTTTTGTAAATATTGGAAACTTTTTAAGAAAAATCCTGTAATTACAATTATACCCTTGTGCATTAATATGAAAAATTTTAATTACCTCAAGTAACTTTTCTGATGTTACCTCAGGAACATCAAACCCTTTATATTAATTCATATTATAATTTTTATTTGTGTATAGAGAAGCAATTAATGTATTAGAATTATATAATTTTCTAATATATTCACCACATCTATATATATTGATGACATATGATATGTGTGAATTCAAAGATGAAAAATTCCAAAAGAAAGAAAGGACTACTCCCTCCGTCCCTTTTGATTCTTAACATTTCACTTTTTCAAAACTTTCTGGCACGCATTTTAAGGTGCATTTTAAGGATAGTTAAATAACTTTTTTTTAAAATTTTCTTTTTCTGTATAAAAATTTAAACATTAAATTTTTATACTGAAAAAGAAAATTTTAAAAAAAAGTTATTTAACTATCCTTAAAATGCACCTTAAAATGCGTGTCAGAAAGTTTTGAAAAAGTGAAATGTTTAGAATCAAAAGGGACGGAGGGAGTATTATAAAGTGTACAAAATTACATGCAAAAAATGCCAATTAGAATTCAAACCCCAAGTCATAGAGTTATACTATCATGCAACGTCTAGCTTCCCACCTAACAATAATGTCCAGCTTCTTACCTAACAAAGGTGCACATTAATATCACATAATTGTATATTATTTCACATATTAAAAACAATTAGGGCAGGTGGAAGAGTTTTCAATTTTTTTAATTTAGACATGACTAAAATTGATTATTTTCAAATATCGTCAATTAATACCCTATATATAATAAGCATAAGGAAGATCTTATCCAAATTTTTGGTCGTCGTCATTTTACTACAAAAAACATATGATCCGTTGGATTATAAATTATATCCTTATATATTTATTTATAATTTTCTCTTTGTTAATTTACTATAATATCCTTTCTTCATCGATTTTTTTTCTTCATCATTAGAACTAAATTTAATTTAAAAATATCTTCATGAGAGAGATCTTATCCAAATTTTTGGTCTGGTCGCTGTACTACCAAAATTATATGATCCGTTGAATTGAAACTAGACGATCAAGATTAGATCACATAAAAAAGAAATTATAATCTAAAAAGGATATAATTAGAAAAGGTTGTATTAGAAGTGAATTTTAAAAGAAAATTATAATATGAAAAGGATATAATTAAAAAAGGTTGTATTATAATTGAATTTTAAAAAGAAAATTATATTCTAAAAAGGATATAATTAAAAAAAAGTTGTATTAGAACTGAATTTTATTTTTTATTTATTAGTATTAAAAAATTTCATATTTACTATTTGGCCTCTATCTTGAGATCTAGAAATCAGATTTGAATGATTTTACAATCCATGCGAACCTCATAAAATTATCTTTAATTTAGTGATGCTTTAATAATTATTATTCAAACAGAAACACTCAGAATATCAAAAAAAATATAATTACGAATTTTTACATTAATCCTAATCTATGTAGAAGTTCTACATTTATAATGCTATCAATTGTAGAAAACCTAATTGTATATGATTTAAATCATTGACATATACATTTTCATATTTCAATATAAATATTTTTTTTTATAACATATTAAAATATAAAATATTTTTTATGCTATCAAAATTTTGGACAAAATCTATCTTATATAAATATATATACAGAGTACTTTTTAGTTTATAACATATTAAAATATAAAACATTTTTTATGCTAGATCCAACGGTTTTCATCTATTTATTTTAAGATCTTTGTCATACGGAGGAATAGACTACCGATTATCAAAATTTTGGACAAAATCTCTCTTACACTTATTATTAAAATTGTATTTGATTGTGAGTAGAACTATCTTTAAATAATTATAAGGATATTTTGATAATCAAAACGAATTATAAGTAGAATTCATAAATCAAATAGAATTTTCAACTTAAAGAATCGTCAATTTCTTCTCTTTTTTGTTTCTGTGTAGATTTAATTATATTAAACCATCATTAATTTAAAGATTATTTTGTTAATTTCATGTGGGCTGTAAACGTCCAAATCAAATTTTAAAATTCAAGATAGAGTACAAATATTAAATCGAATATGTAAAATCTTATATATATCAATTTTTAAATACCAATTTGATATGTAAATTAATAACTTATAAATTTCATAAAAGTAATATAATTATAGATATTAAAAAGGAATCGTGCGTTGCACGACTTATAAGCTAGTATATATATTAAATATGTAACATGATGCAATAAAAACTTTCTCTGCTTCTCCCCTAACAAAGGTGCATAATAGTATCTCATAATTGTATATTACTAGTTTAAAACTCGTGCGATGTACGGATTTCTTTTAATATTATATAATTTGTTTTATTAATTCGATTTACGTTTTTTAAAATATGAATTTTGGAGATTTACATTTTTAAATGAGACAATTTGATAATAATTATATAAATGTTATTCGTTATATTTCTATGAAAAGAGGGATTTTAGTTAGAAAATATTGAAAAAATGATACATCTTAGTTCAAAAAGGTAATCGATTAATTTTAAGTACTTATAAAATTATAATTTAATTTTATTAAATAGAATGCCGTGATTTAACTAAAAAAAGTGAGGTGTTAGTTAGAAAAAATTAAAAAAGAAACATGTTTTAGGTGAAAAAGGTAATTGATTAGTTTATAGTAATTATAATTCAATTATGTTATTTTACTAAATAAAATTGCTAGTAAAGTTTTAAGAAAAGGAAAAATTAAAGTTGTCCATGATATTTTAAGAAAAGAGATATTTTAGTTAGAAAATATAGAAAAGTTGATACATTTTAGCTGAAACTTAATCGGTTAATTATTAACATTATAATTTGTTATTTTATTTTATTAAATAGAACCACCCGTGATACAATTGAAAAAAGATAGATTTTAGTTAGAGAAAATAGAAAATGTAATGTGAACATTAAAAAGAAGACATGTTTTAGGTGAAAAAAGGTAAATGATTAGTTTATAGTAATTATAATTTAATTTATTAATTTATGTTATTTTACTAAATTAAATTGTTCGTAGTGTTTTTAGACAGTGAGAAATTAATGTTGTCCGTGGTATTTCTAGAAAAAGGGAATTTGAATTATGAAATATGCAAAAAATGATATGTTTTAGCTGAAAAAAGTAGTTGGTAATTATTAGTATTATAATATTATTATTTTATTAAATAGAACCACTCGTGATATATTTCGAAAAAGAGATATTTTAGTTATAGAATATTGAAAAGGTAACATGTTTTGGGTTGAAAAAGGTAAGTGATTAGTTAATAGTACTTATAATTTAATTATGTTATTTTATTAAACAAAATTGCTCGTAGTGTTTATAAGAAAGGAGAAATTTTAGTTAGATACAATATAAAAGATATTGTGCGTTACTTGAAAATGGAAATTAATTAGTTAGTGAAAAATAGAAAAGGTAATATGTTTAATCTGAAAAAGGAAATTATGTAATTAGTTAGTAGTTAAGTAAGGATAAATAAGTAAAATCAACAGGTACGGACCAACCAAACTTTTAATGTTTCAGCTTTTATATAATAGTATAGATTTCAAATAATAAAATGGTTAGAACATATGAAAGAGTTTTAATTTTTTTTTAAATTTACACAAGCCTAAAATAGATTATTTTTACAAAATTCGAGTATTGCCAGTATAATAAATATGTTACATGATCCAATATATTGTGAATGGATGTCCTAGAAGTTTCTAGCACAAAACTTTTAGTCTTTCAACTTCCAGACTTTTGGCTTTACAAATCCTTAGACTCTTGACTTTTCAAGTTGTTGTAACATTCATGTAGTAGGCCTATAAATAGACATCTTACATGTCATTGTAAACTCACTTGAAAATAATACAATCTCATCTCTTTCTCCTCTCTAATATATTTTAGTTACTATAATATATTTCTAATACGTTATCAGCATGAGGTTGCTCACAAGGTCGCTCACAAAGTTGCTCCTACGTCTACATTAAAAGAAAAAAAAAAGGAAACTGCATTTCTGTCCAGGTATGCATTTTTATGAATGTATTCTTCTTCTTTTTTGCCTCGTCTTATAATCCATATCTGCATATTATTTACATGTGAATGGTCTATAATATATTTTAGAGATGATATGTTACAAATTCATCACATTAGCTTGTTTGTATGAATGATTTAATAATAAGTCAGTGTAAAGGACAACTAATCTTTAAAGGAGCACTACATGCTTAACCTAATATTTTACTGTACAGTGAACCATGACCATGATTGATGAAGTTATGTCACATATCTTTTAATACAAATAGTATGTGTTCTAATTAGTAATAATGATACCCATGCAATACTTAACAAATGACTCCATCATAGTACATGTTTATTTTGATTTGTGAATGGTTATACTTGTTACATTTACAATCTCACAATTATATTGATTGGTTGATCAGAATTTGTGAATCATGTATAATTATACTATATAATATTTAATTAGTTTCTCCACAGTACCGTGGTAGCTTTAATCAACTTAAGTATAATTACTTTATATATTGTAAACAAAATCCATGTTAGTCTCAATTGTGTGCAAATATATTTGCTTGTCATGATATTCATGTTTTAAATATATATATTTCCTTTGATTTTACAATTTATTATTGTTATTTGTTTTTTTAACTTTGTGATTATCTTTTTTTAAGAAAATGTCAAATTTTACCAAACTTGAGTTCGAGGCTCTTGATATCACCGAAAAGAATTATTTATCATGGATATTAGACATCGAAATTCATTTAGCCGCACAAGGTCTTGGAGACACAATCAAAGAGGGAAATAAAGAATCTGAATCAAACCGCGCAAAGGCAATGATTTTTCTTCGCCGCCACCTCCACGAAGGACTCAAAACTGAATATCTTACGGTGAAAGATCCACTTGAACTTTGGAAAAATTTGAAAGATAGATATGATCATCAAAAGACTGTGATTCTTCCAAAAGCTCGTTATGATTGGATGCATTTGAGGCTTCAAGATTTTAAAACCGTCAGTGAATATAACTCCGCACTTTTCAAAATAACTTCTCAACTAAAATTATGTGGAGAAAATATTACTGACGCAGACATGTTAGAAAAAACTTATTCAACTTTTCATGCCTCAAATGTACTCCTCCAGCAACAATATCGTGAAAAAGGTTTTACAAAATATTCAGATTTAATATCATGTCTTCTTGTTGCTGAGCAAAATAATAAGCTTTTGATGAAGAATCACGAGTCTCGCCCTACTGGATCTAGCCCTTTCCCTGAAGTGAATGCGGCATCTTATAATTTTGGGCGTGGACGAGGTGGTGGACGTGGACGTGGACGCGGTCGAGGAAATTTTGTGAGAAACAATCATTTTCTCAAACATAGAAAACCAAAATTCAACCCGAAGTTGGAAAAAGTGGAGAAAGATAAAAGAGGACAAAAGAATGCTGAGAATGTCTGCTTTCGATGCGGAATGCAGGGTCATTGGTCGCGTACCTGTCATGCGCCCAAACACTTGGTTGACCTATACCAAGCATCCCAGAAGGAGAAAGAAAAATCTGTTGAAGCAAACTTTGCTTTTAAAGGTGATGGACCCGAATACAACCCCTCTGATATGACACATTTGGAAGTGTCTGATTTTTATGAAATTCCTGAAGGAAACGGCAATGAATGATGCAATGAATTATATAAACACTTTGTTGAAAGACTTTTTATCTTAGTTATTATGTGTAAGACTTTGTCTGCTTAATTATTATGAAATTTCTAATTATGTGTGCTTTTATTTGAAGTGATATGGATATCTCCCATTCTCGCACTACTCATAAAATAGATGAAGATATTTGTCTCGTTGATAGCGCAACTACGCACACTATCCTTAGAAATGAAAAATATTTTACTTCTTTACACAAGTACGAAGGCAATGTTAACACTATATCCGGAAGTATTAATTTGATTGAAGGCTCTGGAAGAGCTAACCTGTTATTACCTGGAGGAACAAAATTTGTTATAACTGATGCATTGTTCTCTCCAAAATCACAAAGAAACTTGTTGAGTTTCAAAGATATTCGCAGAAATGGATATCATATTGAAACAATCAGTAAAGAAAATAAAGAATTTCTTTGTATAACATGCATCACTTCGGGTAAGAAATATATGAAGGAACGACTACCCGCTTTTTCTTCCTGATTATATTATACAAATATACGTGAAATTGAGGCAAATGCAATTGTAAACCAGAAGTTTACTGATACAAGCAATTTTATTGTTTGGCATGACCGGTTCGGACATCCGGGATCAACTATGATGCGGAGAATTATTGAAAACTCACATGGGCATCCATTGAAAAACCAGAAGATTTTTCAATCGAATGAATTCTCCTGTGCTGCTTGTTCTCAAGGAAAATTAATAATCAGGCCTTCTTTGGCAAAAGTTGGAACAGAATCTCCTATACTTTTAGAACAGATACAGGGTGATATATGTGGGCCCATACACCCATCATGTGGACCATTTAAATACTTTATGGTGTTAATTGATGCATCAACTCGATGGTCACATGTGTGCTTATTATCGTCTCGTAACCTGGCGTTTGCGAGACTACTTGCGCAAATAATTCGATTAAGAGCACAATTTCCTGATTATAATATCAGTACAATCCGTTTAGACAATGCAGGAGAATTCACATCTCGAGCCTTCAATGAGTACTGTGTGTCAATTGGAATCAATATTGAACATCCTGTTGCTCATGTTCATACACAGAATGGTCTCGCAGAATCATTCATCAAACGACTCCAATTGATTGCCAGACCATTGATTATGAGAACAAATCTCCCCACTTCAGTTTGGGGGCATGCTATTTTACATGCAACACCACTTGTACGCATCAGACCTACAAGTTATCATAAATTTTCTCCCCTACAATTGGCTTCCGGAAGAGAGCCTAATATTTCCCATCTGAGAACCTTTGGATGTGCGGTATATGTCCCAATTGATCCGTCGCAGCGAACAAAGATGGGTCCCCAAGAAGTTTGGGAATATATTGGTTATGATTCTCCATCTATAATAAAATATCTTGAACCATTGACAGGTGATATGTTTACAGCAAGATTTGCTGTCTGTCATTTTGATGAAACAGTTTTCCCAAGGTTAGGGGGAGAGAACAAGGTTATCTTTAAATCAGTGGGAGAAAATAAACAGCTGGAAAAAGAAATTACATGGAATGCATCAACATTAAACACTTATAATCCTCGAACAAACCAATGTGAACTGGAAGTTCAGAAAATTATTCATTTACAAGGCATTGCAAATCAATTGCCTGATGCATTCACTGATTTAAATAGAGTAACAAATTCACACATTCCAGCTGAAAATGCTCCTGCAAAAATAGAAGTCCCGGAAGGACAATTAATTAGAGCAAGTGAGTTAAAACCTCGCATGAAGCGTGGTAGACCGATCGGTTCCAAAGCTAAAAATCCTCGAAAAAGAAAAGGATCAAGGAGTGAAGATGCCCAAATAGAGGAAATAAAATCTCTAGAAGAGACTCCAGAAGAGTCATGTGACATGAAAGATGAAACCCCAGAAGAGGATCAGG
The DNA here is from genome assembly GCA_037693485.1 of Kitagawia praeruptora. Classification (NCBI taxonomy): domain Eukaryota; kingdom Viridiplantae; phylum Streptophyta; class Magnoliopsida; order Apiales; family Apiaceae; genus Kitagawia; species Kitagawia praeruptora. The sequence continues at coordinate 143,671,262 of CM075346.1, forward strand.
TACCTGAAAAGGAAAATGAAGAGATCTCAATTAATTATGTTGTCACAGGAAAAAGATGGAACCGAAATGATATCATCGTCGACGAAAATTTTGCATATAATGTAGCGCTTGATATAATGATTGAAAATGAGGATCTTGAACCAAAATCCGTCGATGAATGTCGACGTAGAGATGATTGGCCAAAATGGAAAGAAGCAATTGAAAAAGAATTGAGCCCACTTAATAAACATAAGGTTTTTGGACCTGTTGTCCGAACCCCTGAAGGGATAAAACCCGTTGGTTTTAAATGGGTATTTGTGCGAAAGAGAAATGATAAAAATGAGATTGCGAGATACAAGGCACGTCTAGTTGCTCAAGGATTTACACAAAGGCCGGACATTGATTATGAGGAAACATATTCCCCTGTAATGGATGCTACAACTTTTCGTTACCTTATTAGCCTGGTTGTTATTGAAAAATTAGATATGCGCTTAATGGATGTTGTGACAGCATACTTGTATGGTTCCCTCGAAAAGGATATATATATGAGGATCCCTGAAGGATTTCGAATGCCTGAAGCATCTATATCACATTCATGTGACCTTTATTCGATTAAGTTACAAAGATCCATATACGGATTAAAACAGTCTGGTCGAATGTGGTATAAAAGATTAAGTGATTATTTATTAAGGGATCGAACAGTACAAGAATGATCCTATTTGTCCATGTGTTTTTATAAAGAAAACAGAATCTTCATTTGCTATAGTTGCTGTATATGTTGATGATATAAATATTATCGGAACTCCTGAAGAGCTCCAAAAGACAGTCGATTATTTTAAGGCAGAATTTGAAATGAAAGACCTTGGAAAAACAAAACTCTGCCTTGGATTTCAAATTGAGCATCTATCGAGTGGAATATTTGTGCACCAATCAGCGTATACAGAAAAAAATCTTAAAACATTTTTACATGGACAAATCACATCCATTTAGCTCTCCAATGGTTGTATGGTCACTTGATAAGAAAAAGGATGTGTTTCGACCAAGAGAGGAAAACGAAGAAGTACTTGGTCCTGAAGTACCATATCTTAGTGCTATCGGTGCATTGATGTATCTGGCTAATAACACACGGCCCGACATAGCATTTTCTGTAAATTTGTTAGCAAGGCATAGTTGTGCTCCAACACGGAGACATTGGTATGGAGTTAAACATATTTTTCGATATCTCCGGGGCACAACTGATATGGGATTATTTTATTCTAATAAATCCAAAGCAGTACTAACGGGTTATGCAGCAGTACTAACGGGTTATGCAGATGCAAGATATTTATCAGATCCAGATAAAGCTCGATCACAAACAGGTTATTTGTTTACTTATGGCAATACAGCCATCTCATGGCGTTCTGTGAAACAGTCTTTGGCTGCTACATCTTCTAACCATGCAGAAATTCTTGTCATCCATGAAACCAGCCGAGAATGTGTTTGGCTAAGGTCAATATGTCAACATATTCGTGAATCATGCGGTATGCATTATGATAGGACAACCCCGACAGTAATGTTTGAGGACAACACAGCATGTATTGAACAGTTAAAAGGAGGTTACATAAAAGGCGACAAAACTAAGCACATTTCCCCCAAATTCTTCTTCACACATGACCTTCAAGAAAATGGAGAGATTGAAGTTCGACAAATTCGTTCCAGTGACAATCTTGCGGATTTGCTTACAAAGTCATTGCCCCCGACAATTTTTGAGAAATTGGTACATATGATTGGAATGCGCCGACTTAAGGACCTAAAGTAATTTTCAATATCGTTGTACTTTTTTTCCTTTACTAGAATTTTTTTCCCAATGGGTTTTTTTCTAGAAAGGTTTTAACGAGGCACGATTATTGAAAAATGGACATCCAAGGGGGAGTGTTGTGAATGGATGTCCTAGAAGTTTCTAGCACAAAACTTTTAGTCTTTCAAATCCTTAGACTCTTGACTTTACAAATCCTTAGACTCTTGACTTTTCAAGTTCTTGTAACATTCATGTAGTAGGCCTATAAATAGACATCTTACATGTCATTGTAAACTCACTTGAAAATAATACAATCTCATCTCTTTCTCCTCTCTAATATATTTTAGTTACTATAATATATTTCTAATACAATTAAAATTTTCTATTCAAATCTAAAGTTTTTTGGTAAGCTGGTAAATCAACATTATTGATTATTATATATTCCGATTCAAAATTCCATGTTGAAGTCAATGCATATTTATATTGAACTTGACCATGAGTCTATGACCTGTTGAACATTTTATATTTTGGACCTTGTGAGCGGGCTTGGATCCATGAAGGCACTTGCTCTTGCTCGTACAGATATGTATCAGATCACTTGGGGATTGGGGAGTGCTATTCCTGTCCCCGATCCTCGAATCCATACTTGTTCCCTGAACCTGCCTCAATCCTCAAACGAGGATTAGTTTGCTTCTTGATTCGAGGATCCCCGCTGATAATCGGGGATTTTCATTATTCTTTAAAAAAGAAATTTATATTTTTTCTAATATATATAATGATTAAATTAATTTGCTAAATCATGATATGCAATATATATTTTAAATTTAATGACATATTCTAAAAAATAATTCTAATTATTTTTTATTAAAAATAAAAATAAAAATAAAAGATATAATTAAATAATTATATTTAAATTATACTTTACTATTAAAACTTTGAATTTTTGAAATGAATTAAGAGTTTCAAAAAAATAATAAAACATATGAATACATTTATCTATATATATATACATATTTTAAATTTACATATATAAAAATGTTTTTTTCTTAAATATTAAAATTTGGGATGGGGGCGAGGGTACTCTAATCGCCAACTTTGTCCCAATTCCCAACTGTTTTTTGAAAATATTTTCCATTCCCTTTTCCGAATTTAAAAATTTCTCAAATCTCCGATTCCAAACAAGACAGGAATCGGATCGAAGTCGGGTGAAATGCCCATCTTTACTTGCTCTGCTCACATGTTATGAAAATGATTTACTACTGCTTAAGTTACAAATTACAATACAGTAATAAGTATAAGAATAGTGCTAGAGGCACCAAATTAGGTACTAAATGACATGGTCATGGTATGGTTGATGTGCCAGTATGGATTTTTTTAATTGGTTTTGTTGGTGTGAATACAGGGAGCCCATTAATTATTACAATAAATCAGAATTTGCCACGTATATTTGGGAAAAATTTTGGTGTCCGTAACATTATTCTAAGTATAATAAAGAGAATTGACAAATAAATGTCATGAATTTATATTTAAACTCCAATTAATATGTGAAAGATACAATTGTCTATAATCAATAAAAATTAATGAAATTTATTATTGAAATTTGAGAAATCATGTATAATTTGGTAACTAAAATGTTTAAAAGTTAAAACTGGAATTTTAATAGTAAAATAAAAGTTTATTTATCATTTTTATAACTGGAAAAGTTAATATTTAAGCCTTTTATAATAAAGTGGGTCTGTCAATGAATCGGTGGTACGACCCAATTCGATACGATACGTAGCTAAATTAACGGGTATGGATTCTCCTAAAAAAATCTGATTCGTTAATGATCGAATTCGATAAGGGTCCGATCCGATATGAGCGGATATGGATTTAGTATGATCCGATCCGATAACGATCCGATCTGAAAATATTATATTTATTATATATTTTATAAATTTATGTAATATATATCATTTATATTAATCATATATAAAACGTATAAAATATATTATATTTTATATAAATAATATTATTTTGAAACTTATATTTGAATTTGTCAATATGTATGTCATAATTTTAATTTTTATTTCAAAAAACTTAAAAATATATACGTTTTTTGAATTTAAAAATAAAAAGAATTACTTTTTAAATTTATTAAACGGGTGGGAACTTCGATCCGATAACCCGAAATTCAAACGGATCGAATATGAATTGACCTGAAAAATATCCGATTTCTGATTTGATCTGATCCGAACCCGAAAAAGTTTAACAAATTCAGATATAAATTTAGGATGATCCGATCCGAATTCGACCCGTTGACTACCCTACAATAAAGTATAGAACCACTTATATAGTTATACTAGCTTATACTCCGTGCAAAGCACGGATTACTTTTAATTTTTTTATAATTTATTTATAGTGTAATATGATATTATAAATATGAATTTTAGTATGTTTTTGGAAGAATTCGAACCTTAAATCTTTGTATATAACTATTTTTAATATTAAATATAAATTAATATGTTGTTAGCAGGAATCGCACTTTAGATCTCTGTATATAACAACTTTTAGTATTTTAAATCTAACGATCATGATCTATTTGAATTGAACATCTAACGATTGTGAATAGTTTGATTAACCAAATTACAAACTACAAAAAATCTCTAATTTACTTATAATAATATAGTATAGTATAGATATATTAAGCAACTTTTTGCTTAATGTTTTTGGACTATGGACTATTACTCTTAAAAATTATTTTTTTATAATCTGTGGTTGATATTCAACTAACCTATTGAGATACAAGCTGCGTTGTTGGCTGATTTGAGTTGATTAGTAAAATCTTCCTTTATAAAAAAAAATAAATAATAACTGCTTTAATTTGGACTTAAAGTCCGTTTGGCTGGGATTTAAAACCCGGCCTTAAAATGATTTTTTATTTTTGTTATTATGTTGAACTGAATTCAATTTGAGCCGAAATGTTTCCTATTATTTAGTTCGGATATAAAATCGGATTTCAATTATTTTTTACTTTCTCCGTCCCGCCAGGTAGTTAACATTTTAAAATAAGGTATTTGGTACGCATTTTAAGATGAATTTTAAGGATAGTTCCATAACTTATTTTTGAAATTTTCTTTTTTTTTATAAAAATAGAACAATCCTATTTTTATACAATTGTTTTTTTAAAAATAAGTTATAGAACTATCCTTAAAATTCAACTTAAAATGTGTAAAAAAAAAGTATTAAGAATTAGATGGGACGGAGTGAGTGTCATTTTTTGCCCATTTGGCCAGTTCTATATAACGAAATACTCCCTCCGGTCCATTATATAAGGCATTTGACTTTTCTGCACGTAACTTTAGGTGCTTTGACTATATAGCTAAAATTATAATTTTTTAATTTTTCCTTTTTTGAATAAAAATATGATACTTTAATTTTTATTTAAAAAAAGAAATTTTAAAAAATAATAATTTTAGCTATGTAGTCAAAACACCTAAAGTTAGGTGTGGAAAAGTCAAATGACTTATATAATATATAATGGACGGGAGGGAGTACTATGTATAAACCTCAAGACTTTACCTTATCTTCTTCATCTTCAAACCAGGGAAACTCCCTCCCTTCCTCAAATGGCTTCAACAAAACACGACCCACCAACCTTCACATGGAAACACATTCCGGGTCTTGACTCTTCTTCTTCTTCACACACTAGTGCGTGTAATTTAGGCACTAAATTGCAGCTTTCTACAGTGGTTAGTGGTGGTTTTGCTTGTGTTTCAATGGTGGAAAAGAGAGAGGAGAGAGAGTTTGCACCAACCATGACACAGCTTTTGAAGTATCCATTAGCTATGTTTGCTTTGGTGCCTAGAGAGGCTGCTCTGTTTGCTGCAGGTGCTGTTGCTGGAGCTGCTGCGAAGTCTTTCACTGCCCCTCTTGACCGTGTCAAGCTTCTTATGCAGGTAAAAATTGTATAAACATGTGTGCGTGTGTTTAATGTAAAAATGCAAGTACATGCAAATAATGAGATTACTATTTTTCAATATGGTTGTTTGTGTATATGGAGATTTTACATTTTCCCTGTTAATTTTTTTAATTTTATAACAATTTTTTTTTTGTAATCAAATTGAGTGTCATGCGCTCTAGTTTAGCCTTAATGACAATTTGGGCACAATTTTAAGTTCTGTAATTAAATATGATCAGTAAGTTTGATTGTTAGAGCAATGTGAAATTGGAACTATTGATGTTGAGTACTTAGCCACAGTTCGAGTTCATGTGCAATATGTTCACTAATTAGACTTGAAGCTTGAAATGCAGGGGTGTTAACGTATTAATTGTTAAAACTTAAAATGTGTAAACATCAGGGTTTACATATGCTACTATAATATAAGAAAGTTTTTTGTTGTCATCTACTCGTCTCCTTCGATTTACATGCTATATATGCTATCTTTTACTATATATTTTTATTGCAGACTCATGGACTGAGAGCAGGCGGAGAAAGTGCTAAAAAATCATTTGGATTTTTAGAGGTATCTTTTTTTCTCTTTAATTTCTGTATATTGAAATTAAGATTCTGCGTGTGCCGTGCTAAAGCTCACCACCAACGTACAAATTATGTTCATTTACCAAGTTTACAACATAATGTGCCTAATTTAAAGAATAGATGTATGTAGCTAATTCAATCTGTTTTGCATTCTCTTGCATTGTGCAAGTAATTCATTATACTTGTGGAATTTTACTGCAGGCCTTTGCAGTAATAGGGAAGGAAGATGGACTAAAAGGGTACTGGAAAGGAAACCTTCCGCAGGTCCTTCCCGTTATCACTTTTGTTTATTTTTAAGCTAGATGTTTTCATGCCCACAATTCAAAACTTAAATTGTGCAGTTTTGTTAGGTCCTGATTTTCTTTTAGCTTACTGTGTAGGTGATACGTGTCATACCTTATAGTGCAGTACAATTGTTTGCTTATGAAACGTACAAGGTAATGCTGAATCCAATGTACAAATTTTTCTAGTCTTACAATGGATGCATTTATTTAATCTGTCTTAATTTTGAACTTCCAGAAACTCTTTGAAGGAGAAGATGGCGAGCTCTCTGTTATTGGAAGACTTGCAGCAGGTGCATGTGCAGGCATGACTTCAACTTTCGTAAGTTATAATAAATCAGAGGGAAATGTTAAAAGTAAAAACACAAACACTTCAACTTATAGTATATAACAGTTAAATAAGTCATAAGAGTAGTGTCTGTTTTGTTGCAATTTTATGAAAGTAGAAGTTTTTGTGCTACTTGTTGCCTGTAGTTGCGAGTCAGTAAATAAGTAATTTGTTCATCTTACTTCTGTATCTTATCTTGAGTACTAATCGTGTCTGTGTATGGACTTGGATTTTAACATTTTCCTTTGAGTTTTCAAAGGTTACGTATCCCCTTGATGTGCTGAGATTACGTTTAGCTGTTGAACCGGGGTGCAGAACAATGTCTGAGGTTAAATAGTTTCTTAGTTAATTGTGATTATATTGAACTTCTGAAGAAACATATATTATCTAGAATTTACAAGTAAAATGGTTTTATTGAACTGATTTCAGGTTTCCTTAAACATGCTGAGAGATGAAGGACTAGCATCATTTTACAAGGGTCTTGGGCCTTCTCTTATTGGCATAGCCCCTTACATTGCTGTGAACTTCTGCGTTTTTGACTTGTAAGCTTATGCAGTCCGCGTATTGCTTGAAGTTGATTATATAATGAAAGACTATATCTCCTTAATTAGTAGTTAATTTGTTCTATGGATGTAGGGTGAAGAAATCATTGCCAGAGAAATATCAAAACAGAACTGAAGCGTCATTAGTCACTGCTTTGGTGTCAGCTACCATTGCCACTCTTATGTGTTATCCCCTGGACACAGTGCGACGTCAAATGCAACTGAAGAATGCACCATACAAGACATTTTTTGATGCATTTCCAGGTAAATGATGTTTAATTGAAATTATGGATTATTGATAAATTTTTCATGTCGTATATAGGGATTTTTATCTAGTTAAACATTTTCTTCTTATATTTTTTTTTTTGTTTCTCCCATTTGTATTTGCAAATTCCTCTAGATAAGGTTGTTTTTTATTGGCTTGAGATGAACCATTTAAATATGGAAATCTAGGCTTCATATTTGAATTAATTGTATTGGTGTTTGCATCCCACGGTGCAGGTATTTTAGAGCGTGATGGGTTGGCTGGATTATACAGGGGCTTTCTCCCAAATGCACTGAAAACTTTACCCAACAGCAGGTTTATGTGTCTCCCGCTCATCTAGTTATCTTTCTGCTATCATCACTATTTAATCATGCACCATCTAGTTCCCATTCATGTATGTTTAGCCTTTTGTAAGAATAAATAGGCCAAGTTAGTTCCAAGCTTCCTGCTAATAGTGCCTTTAAACTGGCTAACAATTTGCTTGATGTATAAAGTTGAACTTTAACTTGAACTTGTCGTTAAAAAATTAGTAAATACCCTTATATACAAGTGGCCAATTGAAGAATTACCAAGTGAAGAAGTTGTAAACTAAGTTGTACATCTTGCTTCTTGGATGGTTTTAATTTGGAATTAAGAATGGAGTAAGGGATTGCTGTTTTCTTTCACTGGGACAATTTTAGGTGGATGACAACAGGGTCATATATACGGAGTATTGAACTTACAATAGGTCAACTGACATAAAGGAGTGCTTATGGTGGTGTAAGCTGATTCACAACCCCGATATTAACCTAAAACGGAAGTTCCAGCTCAAAACAAAACTGAGCAGACTGCAAGCAGGAATTAGGGAGGAATGTTAGTTCCTGCATTACACAGAAAGTAGTCACTCCTTTCTCCTAGGAAAGCGAATTTTTTGACAATTTTGATTAAGTACTTCCCATATACCGATTTGCGATGTGGTCATAGCCGGTCCAGAGACCAAGCTGTTTATGCTAATAAATGGGGGTACCAAGAAAATATAGTATTTCAGGGACACATTTTTTCAAATAAACAAGCGGAAATAATAAAAATTACGTAGAGTCTCCATGAAATAGAACAGACAGGGACATAATTTTTTTGAAAAAGAAACATTAAAAACAACTAATTAAAGATACAAGTAGCACCAAAAGATAGTTTTTAATTTTGATATATTGTCAGGCACAAAATTTTATTGGCTTGGGGCATCTAATATTTCAGGCCTAGCTGGTCCTCGATGTTATTCTCAGGTTATATCAATTATATACCAGATTGTTTAACCTGAAACCGTTTCAAGCTATTGGTGCAAGTCGGACCAAAATAAACGATGAACTTTTTTTAGTCAAACTAAACACACTACTTGAAATGTTTACTAAGAATTAAAAAGATCCATCAACCCTAATGAGAGTCGACCCCCATAAGACAGTCACCTCATTTTTTCAAATCCGTTCCTTTCTTCATCATTTCAGCTATCACGTAATCATTTTCATCCTCTCATCTAAACCCCTTTTTTGTTTTATTAGTGTTTTTTATTTAATAAAATTGAGCTTTGTTCCCAAAAGGTCGGAAAATCCATCCGAGTTCTTCATTTTGATTCTCAAATCTAATTCGATTTGGAGTTGTTTGGGTCTATGTTTTGTCCCCTAACTTTTTGGTTTTTCATGTTTTGTTATATTTGGGTTGTATCGCTTTATGCGATCGTATCGCTTTGTGCGAGTGCTTGTTGGTTTGTTACTTTGAGATTGATTTACATAATGTATTGGGGGATCTGGAAAGCATGTATCGAGACTAGAGTAGTGGCGAATATTGCAAAAACTCACCTTTCACAATGAAAGATTGTTCATGGTAGGAGGACATATGCTTCTTCTGAATTTTTTGAACATCGGACTATCAATGGATTTTTGGGGAAGGTCAATTGTGATGTTACTGCTTCCAGAAATGATGTAGATTGGATTTCTCGGAAAACCTTCGTTTTCAATATTAGTTTAGAGAATGTTTAATATTGGTATGTTACATTTTGTTTGTTAAGTGATCTTCTAATTAAGTTGCTCAACGTTTGGTTTGAATCTCTTAATTGTCCCGTTGATTGCATTGATGTAATGTTGCTTAAATTTTAATAAAAATGTTTATTTTTAATCAAAAAAAACACACTACTTACTGAATCTGCATTCCAAACATTAATGTGGGTCTGTTCTGTTTCAACTGGTATTGTATATAGTAACCATCTTCATCCAATTTTCATTGCAGCATTAGGCTTACTACCTTTGACACTGTTAAACACTTGATCGGAACGGGCGAAAAAGAGTTGCAAAGAATTGTGGAGGACAATCAGAAGCAGCAAAAGCAGAGTGCTACTGATTACACATTGTAGATTATTGTGAAACCATTCAATATATTTACTCATTTTTGTGTGCATAGCTTGTTCTGCCACAAGCACTTGCATGCATGTAAGCATGTTATGTGCTCTGAGCTACCACTCTATCAATTGCCCAGCTCAAATTTTGTAGGACTACTGTTTCGGTAGTTTCAAAACTGTAAAAAAAAATTTAGCTTGACTCCTATATTTACCACTGATAGTTGATGAATTTCTTGAATACTATTTTTATCAATTTTGTTAGCTTTCTTTGTTAAAGGTTAATAACTAGTCCTTGAATCCTATTTTCATCAATTTTGTTAGCTTTCTTTGTTAAAGGTTAATAACTAGTCCCTCCGTCCCACCCAATAGTTAACATTGGGGGACGGGGATTTGACACACATTTAGATTTTAATGATAGTTACATAACTTATTTTGAAATTTTCTTTTTTTTGTATAAAAATAGAACAATCCTATTTTTATACAAAAAAAGAAAATTTAAAAAATAAGTTATGCAAGCATACTTTATAAAGAGCCTTAAAATGCGTGCACGCAAGTAAAAAAATTTATGTTAAGAAATGGATGGGACGGAGGAAGTAACTATAACTCAATATTGTTAGGATTCAAAAGTTTATTTTAGGGGTACACGAGTAATTTAGAGTGACACATAATGTTTTCAAATTTTTGTGAAAATAATCTTTTATGTTTATAAATATTTTAATAATGAAAAAAAAATTATCCTAAAATTAGACCATGCTTTTACTAGACAAGCCAATTAATTTGGCATAATGTATGGCTTGGAATCTCGTAATTATCTTTTGCATATTTTTGCATATGCATGTAAACATTATTATCCAACACATCAATGTAGGCTTTTATAGCTCATCTTCTTCCACTAGGTGATTATGTTGTGCATTTGCATTCTTGTACGAGGAAGGTTGAATATTTTAAAATTTAATTTTTAAATGTTTTCTTAAAGAATGATGCATCTATACGATTGAATGTCCAAAATACCTAATTTTAAGCAAAAATATTTATAAAATACTAATGTCCCATAATCACGGTGGAGTATCACTAGACCTGGCAATTCGTTCGTTTCGTGTACTTTCGTGTCGTGTACTTTCGTGTTTCGTGTACGTAATGCCAAATTCAAAACCGACCCGTTAAGGATTCGTTTCGTTTCGTGTTCGTGTACCTTCATTTCGTGTCGTGTTTCGTGTAATTTTTGAATAAAATTAAAAATATTTAAATATTAAATTTTTACAAGTCAAGTCAAGTCCATTTGTTATAAAGAATCAAGTGTGCTCAAGTATTGTGAAACTAAAATTTGAAGTTATTTTGTATTTATCTTATGTAAAAATTATATATAAAATATTATTTCAAAATATGTATTCATATAATTTAAATAAAATTATTTAAATATTTATTTATTTCGTGTATTTTCGTTTCGTGTCGTGTACCTAGGGGTAAATCCAAAACCGGCACTAAATTCATCCGTGTAATTTCGTGTTCGTGTACTTTCGTGTTCGTGTACTGCAAAGATCAACCCAAACCCGTAATTTTCGTATCATTTTCGTATCGTATTTTCATGTCGGGTACCAAATTGCCGGCTCTAAGTATCACGCTCCATTATTAGTTGAGGAGTGTGACCTCTAATACTCAATGCAATGGAGTATTTGACCAAAATGGTTTGGTCATTTTCTATATTTTGGTACAAAGATATTTTTAAATATTTTATTAAAAAGATAATAAGATATTAGTTTTAATAATTATGTACATAAGTATCTTCAGAAAATTTATAAACATATATATTCATATGAATTTTTAAATAAGAAAGTAAAATTTAAAATCTCACTTCTATAGACATATTTATGAAAAGAAATCATGATAGATAGATAAATAAGTTTTACTTCATCTTTTTAATCTATTAGCGAAAATTCTATGGTTTAAAAATAAAATTTACTTTCATAATAAAGGAAAATTGTTTAGAACTAAATATTATTCTCTCCATCTCTCTCATTTCTTTACACTTTTTTTGGGATTTCCCTTCCAATTCTTTACATTCCAAAACTTATAAAAAATAATAAACAAATTTAGATTATTTTGTATCGGCTATAAAAAATCTAATAAAATGCAATATGTTTATAAACAAAAATCTAAAGAAGAAAGAAATATCAAAATTATAATTTGATTTATTGAAGAATACAATGGTGATGTTTCCATCACAATATATATTTATCAACACACTAATCAAGTTAACTACACAAACAATTAAATAACAAATTTTAAAACTAATTTTCAAGTTAACTACACAAAAAATTAAATAACAAATTTTAAAACTAATTTTCAGTTATGCTAATAATTAAATGTTTTACTTTTGAAGATGGATGTGGTCTAGAATTTTTTTAAAAAAATTTATTTTCAAACGGTGCTACTATTAAATAATTTTTTTAAAGTATCCACTAACACTTATATCTATAATACGGACTAGTGACAGTCAAATAATTTAAATTTTTTAAAGTATCCAGCAACACTTAATACACGACAGTTAAATAATTTTTTAAAGTATCCAACAACACTTATATTTCATCTGTTGATATCAACCCCAGTTAAATATTTTTTTAAAGTATCCAACAACACTTATATCTCATGGATTTGTTGATATCAACCCGTCCTCATTAATTCGTTTCATTGAAAAAAAAGACTTCTATCCCTATATAACGTCACATGCAACCCCTCGACTCTGCATCTCTTTGTTAGCGAAGAGAACAGAAAGAGAAACAGTCCCATGGAGGGATTGTACTCTAATGTCCCTCAACCAAATGAAAATGATGTGTATACCAGTGATGGATGGACTTTCAAGGATAACAAGTTATATGAAACAATTATGGCAGAATTTGAAGATGATGGTTCTGTAGCATTTTTCCAAAGGGTGGCCGTTGTGATGCCATGGAAAACCATGGCATCCATCAAACTTCATCATCAGATTTTGATGGAGGAACTTAACTGGATTAAATCTTCAAATGGAGAATTTGAAGATATTATCTTGGAGGACCGTGGTGATTTTGATGATATTGTCACTGAGGATGCCATGGCAGAGGAGGAATTACAAGAGCAGGTTAATGAGCAGACTCGTAGGCCAAAGAAAAGAGGTATCCCATGGTCTTTGGAAGAACACAGGTGACGTTTTGTGAGAATTTACGAACAAGTTTAAAAATATTTAGTCTTTAATCATCACTCCATATTTATTTTTTTCCTTGGAAACATATAATCATCTTGTTAAACCTAAATTTAACATTTGGCTTGATAAAATATGACAGAGCATTTATGATGGGGTTCGAAATCTGTGGAAAAGGAGAGTGGAAGAACATCTCCAAGTATTTTGTAATTTCCAGGACTCCAACCCAAGTTGCAAGCCATGCTCAAAAGTTCCTGAAGCGCATGGAGAAAACAGAACTCGAGAAACGTAGGGCTACGATTAACGACATCCAATGTTTCTGCTGCGACTCTGCCCCGTGCATGTTTGGGTCCTCCAGGTCTTTGGCCTAGTCCTCTCGCAAATAAAGCTTCTTATGATTATGTGCACCAACAATAATAATACTGGGTTGATCTACGTGGATGCCCCAAGATCTAATAAAACTGGTGTTGTGGCTGTCTTGTGTTCTGTAACAGTTACATGTACTACTCATAATGATTCCCTGATTACAACCAGGCTATAATAATAAATAATAATGTTTTTATGATTATGATCATAAAAACAACACTTCATAATATAATGCAAAGGTATGTAAGATCGTTTAGCTACATACACAACTTAACAAAAAATGTGTACTTCATCACATAGCAGATATAATTTTTTTAACTAGTGTAAGCATTACTTAGTGATTTTGCCAGGGAAGTGTTTTTATGCTTCCAGGGCTTTTTAGTAATAAGACCAAAATACCCCTACATATTAAATAGAGTATATGTTCACTTCTTATTTTATTTTAATCTATTCTCTTATCTCTCTCATCAAACACAAAAACTCTCCCCTTTTCCATATAACCTAAGCGGCGGCTGTTCTGTTCTTCCATTTCTGAAAATTTGTAAGTTTCTTTTTCAACTATTCATATAATTTCCTTAATACGTAAATCGGTTGTTCTTCAAAATTTGACATATAAATCGAGTTTGGGAGTGGTTAATTTTTTTTGATTGTTTTCTCTATGCTGGTTTACATTATTGCAGGTTAAAATGGACGAAGGAGAAATATTCTTTAGCAAACATTTCAATACCCGATCAGAATTAATTGATGATGCAAAAAAGTTTTATGCGACAAAAGGGTATGCATTATCTATTAAATATTCTAGAAAAGATAAATATGTTGTGTTTGGTTGTGACAGAGGTGGTAGTTATCGGAATAGACTAATTATTCCAGTTGAAAAAAGGAAGAAAGACTCTAGTTCGCGACTTATTAATTGTCCTTTTGAAATTAAAGGGAAGAAATTGGAGGGTGGAAATTGGGTTATAGAATTGAAGAATAATTCTCATAATCATGATCCTTCTAATGATATGTCTGGTCATCCTTCGGCTCGTCATCTAACTAAGGAAGAAGTTGATAATATTGATAAAATGTGTAAGGCGGGAATTGAGCCGCGTGACATTCTTTCTTCATTGCGTGAGAAGAATGATAATTTAGCGGCCGTGGCTCGAACTATATACAATTTGAAAGCTAAACTTCAAAAAAATAGTTTGGGTGGTCGTTCACTTATTCAAGCTCTTTTTGAGGAATTTGAACATGGAGACTTCATATTTAATTATTTAAAAGATGAGTTTGAATTTTTGACGCATATTTTTTTTACTCATCCAAAATCAGTAGTACTTGGAAGGACTTATCAGTCGGTGTTTGTGATGGATTGTACTTATAAGACTAATAAGTATGGCATGCCATTACTTGACATTATCGGAATGTCAAGTTTTAACAAATCTTTTTATGCTGGTTTCAGTTTTCTACTACATGAAAAACAAGAAGACTACGTGTGGGCATTAAGAATGTTTAGTAATGCCATGGGTTTTGATGATTCTCAACCTCTAGTAATTGTCACGGATCGAGAATTTGCACTTATAAATGCCATAGATGAGGTTTTTCCTAGAGCTAATCATTTATTGTGTGTATGGCATATTCAGAAAAATGTAGTTGCTAAATGTAAACCATACTTTAGTGAACAAGATGATTGGGATGTTTTTTCATCCATGTGGAATTCAGTGATATATGCAGAAACAGAAGGAGAATATAATGAAAGTTGGTTTATGTTTACACTTGTTTATAAACACAAACAAGAGGCAATTACATATCTTGAAAATACATGGATTCCGCATAAGGAGAAATTTGTTAATAAAACATTAAAAAAAACCAAATTTCAAAAAGATATATAATTTGCAAATGAGGAGAGCAGATGGCATTAGTAGAGGTTGAGAAGTGATTGTGCGGCTAAATAAGAAGTGAACATATACTCTATTTAATATGCAGGGATATTTTGGTCTTATTACTAAAAAGTCCTGGAAGCATAAAAACACGCATTCAATTTGAATACGCAATTTGGTAGTTCTTTTTGCAAACTCTAGTTTTTACACATTTAGTATATGGCGAGAACTTATAAATGACAAATTTTTAAAACTTATTTTTGTTTATGAGACAATAAAATATTTCATTTTTAAAATGACAATAGTGTGAAAATTCTTTCTTCTATGAGATTGTAATAATTCATTTTAAAATGGCTGTAGTATGGAAATTCTTTCATTTATAAATTTTAATAATACGTTTAAACAATTTTTTAAAAGAAAAATGCTAGAGGTACCAAATTGGCTACCAAAAATTGTTACTAAATGACGTGGTATTGTTTTGATTGATTATAATTATAATGGGCCCGCCAGGACCATCCAATCAAAACATCCAAAATGTCAAGTAATTAGTGACATGTCATTTGGTAACAAATTTTGGTACCCAATTTGGTACCTTTAAAATATCAGGCAACATTTACATCTCCATCTATTGATATCGAGATGGATTTCCTTATTAACTCTTTTCTATTCATGTACGTCGCATTTTGTAAGAATATATAGGGTAATTTAATTAGCTAGGTTCAGGCTTCCAACTAATAGTGCCTTTAAATTGGCTAACAATTTGCTTGAAGGATTAAGGAGTGCTTATGGCGGTGAAAGCTGATTCACAACCCCGATAGTTAGCAATTGAGCAAGATTTAAAATAATTGCAAGCAGGAATTAGGGAGGAATGTTAGTTCCTGCATTACACAGATAGTACTAGCTTCACTCCTTTCTCTTAGGAAAGCCAAATATGTTTGACAATTCTGATTAAAGTATTCCCCATATTCCGTATTGTGATGTGATTCCAAGGTTATATCAATTATAAACCAAATTGTTTAACCTTCAAGACTACTTCTTTCAGCTGGTGCAAGCAGCTAGATC
This sequence comes from Kitagawia praeruptora, assembly GCA_037693485.1. Taxonomy (NCBI): domain Eukaryota; kingdom Viridiplantae; phylum Streptophyta; class Magnoliopsida; order Apiales; family Apiaceae; genus Kitagawia; species Kitagawia praeruptora. Next base: position 143,687,780 of record CM075346.1, read on the forward strand.
AAAATAAACGTGTGAACTTTTTATAGTCCAACTAATCACACTATTTGCCGGATTTGCACTCAAAACATTTCAGTGGGTCTGTTCTGTTTCAGCTGGTATTGTATATAGTAACCATCTGGTATTGTACATAGTAACCATCTTCATCTAATTTTCATTGCAGCATTAGGCTTACTACACTTGATAGCAACTGGCATTGTGGAGGACAATCAGAAGCAGCAAAAGCAGAGTGCCAGTGAATACACAGTGTAGACTATTGTGAAACCATTCAATATATGTACTCATTTTTTTGTTCATAGCTTGTTCAATATATTTACTCATTCTTGTGTGCATGATATATATGTGTTCAGAGCATGATATATTTACTCATTCTTATTTTCGATGGTTGCAGTTCATTTGGATCCTTCTTTATTGTTAATTGGTTTAAGATTCGTTTGAATTTTGAAATTTTTACTGTTCGTTGTTGGCTGACATGAATGATTCTTCTTCTCTTCCTGTTTGGATTTTCTGTTTACTTTGGTTTTGATTTGATTTGGATACACTTTTGTTTCTGTTTGCTATTGGATATTTGGACGACATGAATGTTCTTTTCCTTTTCTCTCTTATTTTGCGGGTGTAACTTTGGATTCGTTTGGAAGTGTTTGGCTCGCTTGTTTGGATACGTTGTGCCGTTTCTTGTTGGCAAACTCCCGATTTTCCATTGTGAGTTTGAGTTTGAGGGGATGTTAACATATATAATAGTAGCGTATTATTGGATAGTTATATTATTATGTTAATTTCCTTGTTATGATAATTTCCTTTGTTATTGTTGGAGGTTGGCAATATAATTAAGTCCATCTTCTATTGTAATTGAAAACAAGTTTTGATTATAATAAACTCTACTTTTCTCTTTCTCCCCATATTTTATCATGCAGGAGTACTATTTTGGTAGTTTCAATACTGTAAAAATATTTAGCTTGGATACTATTTGTGTTGTTGGAGGAATTTCATAACAACACGAAATCGGAGGTTTGCTGGAATAGTAGAGCCAATTTAGATGAATGTGGCTGTTTTTTTTGGGATTTAGGGTTATGAAAAAAGAGGGGGCTGGACTTGGCATGTGTCACAATTTGTCTCATGTATCGGATTCCATATGCCAAGATGCCTACGTACCTATGTTTATATAGGATCAAACCCACATAATTCTGTGAAATTGATTTGTGTCTATCACTTATAGACTTTAGGATAAACTTCGTTAATCTGGGTGATTACTGATTTTATCTGATTTAATCTTATCGTTGCGATATCTTCCTGATTTGAAGAATATCGTTTGGAGATATTTTCCGTAATTAATTAATTGAGATTGATTCTTTCCTCATTTCAGAGAGAGGATAAAACTTAGCGGTTAAGAAATAATTATTAATCAGAATTAATAATTATTAAATATTATAAATTTGGGAGATTATTAGACATGCCAAAATTATGGCATAACAATTTGTATCACTGATGGATAATGGATATCATGAGTCCAATTTTCATAATTTTTGTTAGCTTTCTTCGTTCAAGGTTAATAAAAAAAATATAACTCAATATTGTTGGATTCAAAAATTTATTTGAAGGGTACACAAGTAATTTAGAAAGACAATCGATGTTTTCAAATTTTTATGAAAATATTCTTCATGTTTTCAAATATTTTAATAATAATAAAAAAAATTAGGAATAGACCATGCTCTTGCTAGAACCTCCATTCCTCCCTATTCACCATCAACCATTTGATAAGCCGGTTAATTTGGCTCGTGATTCTCCTTTGCATATGCATATCAGCATATGTATAATATTACTATTGGCCTGTTTGGCATAGCTTAGTTATGCCGACTTATAACTTATTTTCGGGTAAAAATTTTATATTTTGATAATTTTTCTTATACAAATGTTTAATGTATATTTGAGATTCAATAAGTTGCAAAAGTCTTAAAATAAGTTGACTAAAAAAGTTCTCACAAACACTCCCTATATATCCAACACATGGGCTTTTATTCATCTTCAGTTAGATGATTATTCACATTTACATTCTTGTATCAATAAAGTTGAATATTTAAAAAATTAGTTTTAAAATATATTCTTTCATTTATATACAAATATATTTTTAAATATTTTATTAAAAGATAATAAGATATCAATTTAATAATTATGTACATAAGTGTCTTTAAAAAACTTGTATACATACATATTCATATATATTTTTAGATAAAAAACTAAAATTTAAAATCTCACTTGTTACAAATTTATTCAATAAATGCTTAAACAAGTTTAAAATAAGTGTTGAAACAAATTTATGAAAATAAATCATATTAGACATGTCAATAATTTTGCTTCATCTTTTTATTCTATTAGTGAAAATATATACCATGATCTAGAAATAAAAATTTATTTTCAGAATTGAGGAAAATTATTTAGAACTAAATATTGCTACTTTATTTTTCTACATGTATATTCATGGGGTATGTTAGTTTTATGTGAATCTTAGCTATTCATTTCTGTTATATAGTCTATAATATTATATGTATAACAATAAATGTACACTAATCCACCTAAATGCACATAATTATATAGCAAATTTTAAAAACTTATTTTCATTTATGAAATAATAATTTTTTATTTTAAAAAATAGACGTGGCATTGAATTTTTTTATAAATGTACTGTGACGATTTAAACTTTTTTAAAAGTATCCAACAACAGTTATATCTCATTTCATCTTAAAATTTACTTTTGAAGATGGATGTGGCCTTGAATTTTTTAATAAAATTTATCTGTAATACGCTGGTCGGTGGTGACTGTTTAATAATTTTTTAAAATATCCAACAACGTTGCTTATATCTGTAAGGCTTAATTTTTTAAAGTATCCAACAACGCTTATATCTGTAAGGCGTAATTGTTTTAAAGTATTAAATAATTTTTAAAGTATCCAACAACATTTCTCATCTTTTGATATCAGCTAGATTTCCTCTCATTTATTAGTTCATTGAAAAAAAGACTTCTACAATCCCTATATAACGTCACATATGCACCTCTCGAGTCTGCATCTCTTTGTTAGTGAAGAAAACAGAGAGAGAGAGAGAAACAGTCCCATGGAGGGATTGTACTCTAATGTCCCTCAACAACCAAATGAAAATGATGTGTATACCAGTGATGGATGGACTTTTAAGGATAACAAGTTATATGAAACAATTATGGCAGAATTTGAAGATGATGGTTCTGTAGCATTTTTCCAAAGGGTGGCCGTTGTGATGCCATGGAAAACCATGGCATCCATCAAACTTCATCATCAGATTTTGATGGAGGAACTTAACTGGATTAAATCTTCAAATGGAGAATTTGAAGATATTATCATGGAGGACATTGGTGATTTTGATGATATTGTCACTGAGGATGCCATGGCAGAGGATCAGGAATTACAAGAGCAGGTTAATGAGCAGACTCGTAGGCCAAAGAAAAGAGGTATCCCATGGTCTTTGGAAGAACACAGGTGACGTTTTGTGAGAATTTAGGAACAAGTTTAAAAATATTTAGTCTTTAATCATCACTCCATATTTATTTTTTTCCTTGGAAACATATAATCATCTTGTTAAACCTAAATTTAACATTTGGCTTGATAAAATATGACAGAGCATTTATGATGGGGTTCGAAATCTGTGGAAAAGGAGAGTGGAAGAACATCTCCAAGTATTTTGTAATTTCCAGGACTCCAACCCAAGTTGCAAGCCATGCTCAAAAGTTCCTGAAGCGCATGGAGAAAACAGAACTCGAGAAACGTAGGGCTACGATTAACGACATCCAATGTTTCTGCTGCGACTCTGCCCCGTGCATGTTTGGGTCCTCCAGGTCTTTGGCCTAGTCCTCTCGCAAATAAAGCTTCTTATGATTATGTGCACCAACAATAATAATACTGGGTTGATCTACGTGGATGCCCCAAGATCTAATAAAACTGGTGTTGTGGCTGTCTTGTGTTCTGTAACAGTTACATGTACTACTCATAATGATTCCCTGATTACAACCAGGCTATAATAATAAATAATAATGTTTTTATGATTATGATCAGGTTGTGGTGAACAAATTTCTTTTGATTATTCCATATTCTTTGTTTTAATTTTCCTGATTAAAAGTTGAGCTAGACCCCACCGTGATATGAAGAACGCAATATGCATGGTCAATGCAATGAGAGCACCGGGCAAATATTTTTTTTATTTTTTTAATTTTTGCTATGTTTCATTTTATATACAACACTTCATAATGTAATGCAAGGGTATGTAAGATCGTTTAGCAACATACACAACTTAACAAAAAATGTGTACTTCATCACATAGGGGATATAATTTTTTTAACTAGTGCAAGCATTACTTATTCAATTTGAATACGCAATTTGGTAGTTCTTTTTGCAAACTCTAGTTTTTACACATTTAGTATGGTTCTCTATACTTATGGCGAGAACTTATAAATGACAAAATTTTAAAACTTATTTTTGTTTATGAGACAATATAATATTTCATTTTTAAAATGACAATAGTGTGAAAATTCTTTCTTCTATGAGATTGTAATAATTCATTTTAAAATGGCTGTAGTATGGAAATTCTTTCATTTATAAATTTTAATAATACGTTTAAACAATTTTTTAAAATAAAAATGCTAGAGGTACCAAATTGGCTACCAAAAATTGTTACTAAATGACGTGGTATTGTTTTGATTGGTTATAATTATAATGGGCCCGCCAGGACCATCCAATTAAAACATCCAAAATGCCAAGTAATTAGTGACATGTCATTTGGTAACAAATTTTGCTACCCAATTTGGTACCTCTAACACTACTCTTTTTAAAATATCAGGCAACATTTACATCTCCATCTCAGTGTTGCAGATTTCGGAAATCGGAACTATTCGGTTGAGTTAACGATTTACGATTTGTCGGGTGATTCGGTTTAAAAATCAGCGATTTATCGGTGATTTTTGCAAAATCGGCCGAATCGATTCCAAAATTTTGACCGATTTATCGGCGATTTTTCAAAAATCGGCTGATTTCTACAACAGAGCTCCATCTATTGATATCGGGTTGAATTTCCTTATTAACTCTTTTCTATTCATGTAGGTCGCATTTTGTAAGAATATATAGGGCAAGTTAATTAGCTAGGTCTAGGCTTCCAACTAATAGTGCCTTTAAATTGGCTAACAATTTGCTTGAAGGATTAAGGAGTGCTTATGGCGGTGAAAGCTGATTCACAACCCCGATAGTTAGCAATTGAGCAAGATTTAAAATAATTGCAAGCAGGAATTAGGGAGGAATGTTAGTTCCTGCATTACACAGATAGTACTAGCTTCACTCCTTTCTCTTAGGAAAGCCAAATATGTTTGACAATTCTGATTAAAGTATTCCCCATATTCCGTATTGTGATGTGATTCCAAGGTTATATCAATTATAAACCAAATTGTTTAACCTTCAAGACTACTTCTCTCAGCTGGTGCAAGCTGCTAGATCAAAATAAACGTGTGAACTTTTTATAGTCCAACTAAACACACTATTTGCCGGATCTGCACTCAAAACATTTCGATGGGTCTGTTCTGTTTCAACTGGTATTGTATATAATAACCATCTGGTATTGTACATAGTAACCATCTTCATCTAATTTTCATTGCAGCATTAGGCCTACTACACTTGATAGCAACTGGCATTGTGGAGGACAATCAGAAGCAGCAAAAGCACAGTGCTAGTGAATACAGTGTAGACTATTGTGAAACCATTCAATATATGTTCTCATTTTTTTTCTTCATAGCTTGTTCAATATATTTACTCATTCTTGTGTGCATGATATATATGTGTTCAGAGCATGATATATTTACTCATTCTTATTTTCGATGGTTGCAGTTCGTTTGAATCCTTCTTTCTTGTTAATTGGTTGAAGATTCGTTTGAATTTTGAAATTGTTACGGTTCGTTGTTGGCTGACATGAATGGTTCTTCTTCTCTTCCTGTTTGGATTTTCTGTTTACTTTGGTTTTGATTTGATTTGGATACACTTTTGTTTCTGTTTGCTATTGGATATTTGGACGACATGAATGCTCTTTTCCTTTTCTCTCTTATTTTGTGGGTGTAACTTTGGATTTGTTTGGAAGTGTTTGGCTCGCTTGTTTAGATACGTTGTGCCGTTTCTTGTTGGCAAACTCCTGATTTTCCATTGTGAGTTTGAGGGGATGTTAACATATACAATATAACTTATTATTGGATGTTCTATTATTATGTTAATTTCCTTGTTATGATAATTTCCTTTGTTATTGTTGGAGGTTGGCAATATAAGTACATCTTCTATTGTAATTAAAAACAAGTTTTCATTATAATAAACTCTACTTTTATCTCTTCTCCTCATACTTTATCATGTAGTACTATTTTGGTAGTTTCAATACTGTAAAAGTATCCAACAACAGTTATATCTCATTTCAGCTGGATTTTTAAATTGTTTCCATCACAATATCAGCACACTAATCAACAAATAATTAAATAGCAAATTTTAAAAACTTTTTTTCAGTTATGATATAATAAAATATTTTACTTTTGAAGATGGATGTGGCCTTGAATTTTTTAATAAAATTTATCTATAATACAGTGGTAGGTGGTGACTGTTTAATCATTTTTTAAAGTATCCAAAAACGATTATATCTGTAAGGCTTAATTTTTTAAAGTATCCAACAACAAAATTATCCAACAACGCTTGTATCTGTAAGGCGTAATTGTTTTAAAGTATCCAACAATACGTTGACGGTTAAATAATTTTTAAAGTATCCAACAACATTTCTCATCTTTTGATATCAGCTAGATTTCCTCTCATTTATTAGTTTATTGAAAAAAAGACTTCTAAAATCCCTATATAACGTCACATGCACCTCTCGAGTCTGCATCTCTTTGTTAGTGAAGAAAACAGAGAGAGAGAAAGAGAGAAAAAGAAACAGTCCCATGGAGGGATTGTACTCTAATGTACCTCAACAACCAAATGAAAATGATGTGTATACCAGTGATGGATGGACTTTTAAGGATAACAAGTTATATGAAACAATTATGGCAGAATTTGAAGATGATGGTTCTGTAGCATTTTTCCAAAGGGTGGCCGTTGTGATGCCATGGAAAACCATGGCATCCATCAAACTTCATCATCAGATTTTGATGGAGGAACTTAACTGGATTAAATCTTCAAATGGAGAATTTGAAGATATTATCTTGGAGGACCGTGGTGATTTTGATGATATTGTCACTGAGGATGCCATGGCAGAGGAGGAATTACAAGAGCAGGTTAATGAGCAGACTCGTAGGCCAAAGAAAAAAGGTATCCCATGGTCTTTGGAAGAACACAGGTGACGTTTTGTGAGAATTTACGAACAAGTTTAAAAATATTTAGTCTTTAATCATCACTCCATATTTATTTTTTTCCTTGGAAACATAATCATCTTGTTAAAACTAAATTTAACATTTGGCTTGATAAATATGACACAGCATTTATGATGGGGTTCGAAATCTGCGGAAAAGGAGAGTGGAAGAACATCTCTGTTGGAAATAGGTTAATCTAAACTTAGTGTCTGAAGTGTTTGAATATTGTTTAGTTTGAATAAACGTGTGTAGTACTAGTTGAATCAGTCGTTTAGCTGTTAGAGTGTTTGTAGGAGAATAAGAAGTAGTCATCTAGTAGTGGCTTGCAAGTAGGAGTCTGTTAGCTAGTTTCTTGTAACCACCTGCGTGTGGTTTCTATTTATTCATGTACTTGTTTATTTGTTATTTCAAGGCAAAGGAAAGTTTTCGGTGCAAACATATCTCAGCTTTATCATTCAAACAGTTAGTATATTTATAATAGTACAGGTAGTGTCATCTACATTTGGTATCAGAGCGGGTTTACATAACGTATGCCCAAGTATATGCCAAGAATGACAACGGAGAAGACAAAGCTGAAGGACGGTGCTCTTGGTTTGAACTATCCCATGCTGTCCAGGAGTAATTATACTGCCTGGGCCCTGAAGATGAAGGCCTACATGAAAGCACACGGCGTATGGAACGCTGTGGTGGTGAGTGAGAAGGACAAAGCGACAGTTGATCAGAAGCACGATGAGATCGCTCTTGCCACTATTTATCAAAGCATACCAGAGGATGTATTGTTGTCAGTGGCTGAAAAGGAGACTGCGAGAGAGGCGTGGGAAGCGATAAGGACTATGTGTCAAGGTGCAGATCGTGCGAAGCAAGCCAAGGTTCAGATCTTGAGGAGTGAGTTTGAGAACTTACAAATGAAGGAGTCAGATCAACTGGACGAGTTTTGTATGAGACTGAACGGATTAGTGACTAATATCCGTGCTCTGGGTGAGACAGTTACAGAAAGTTGTGTAGTGAAGAGGCTGCTTCGTGCAATGCCAGATAGATATCTTCAGATTGTGTCAACGATCGAACAATTTGGAGATCTGAACAAAATGACCGTCGAAGAGACCGTTGGTTCGCTCAAGACGCATGATGAACGAACCAAACGACAGAGTGAAAGTGGGAAGGGGCAACTAATGCTCACTGAAGAAGAATGGTCAAAACGTGAAAACACGGGTGGAAAACTTCTGTTAACAAGAGAAGAGTGGATCAGTAAAGCAAACAAAAACGGAGGTGAAGGGTCCTGGACACAACGGACTCGGAGTGCTGATGCTCGAGGAAGGAATGGTGGTCGAGGAGCTCGTGACAGGAGCACATTGAGGTGTTACAACTGTGGGACGTATGGTCACTTTGCTTATGAGTGTCGCAAACCAAAGAAGGAAAGGGAGCAAAAGGCAGAGGTGAATATGAATCAAGTTGAGGAAGATGAGCCAGCATTGTTGTTGATGGAGAGTGATATTAAGGAAGGTGGTGTAGTTCTGTTAAACGAAGAAAGGGTGACCCCTACATTCAGCAAGAAGAATGGTGAGAGCAAAATGTCCCAGGTGTGGTACCTAGACAATGGGGCTAGTCAACACATGACCGGAGAAAGGGGAAAGTTCAAGGAATTGGATGAAAAGGTTACGGGACAGGTAAGGTTTGGAGACGGTTCGACTGTCACTATTCGAGGCAAAGGGGTAGTATCTTTTATGTGCAAAAATGGTGAGGAATGGAATGTGCACGATGTATATTACATACCAACATTGTGTAACAACATACTGAGCTTAGGTCAACTGTCTGAGGAGGGATGCAAAGTGATACTGGAAGAAGATCAATTGAGGGTGTATAAGCAAGGAGGAACATTGCTCATGAGAGTTCAGAGATCTGCAAATAGACTGTATAAGATCAGTCTCGAGGAAAGCAAGCCAATGTGTTGGTTATCAAAGGCAGAGGAGGAAACATGGCTGTGGCATACTCGCCTCGGACATGTTAACTTCCAAGCAATGGAATTGATGTCCAAGGAAGAGATGGCAGTTGGAATTCCTCATTTTATACAGCCAAAAAGGAAATGTGAGGGGTGCTTAATGTCCAAACAGGTTCGAAAGTCGTTCCCAACCCAAGCACTACTCACAGCCAAGAAGCCACTAGAATTGATTCATGCAGACATCTGTGGACCTATAACTCCTGCAACGCCAGCAGAGAACAGGTACTTCCTCTTACTTGTCGATGATTGTACACGTAAAATGTGGATATATATGTTGAAAACAAAAGGTGAAGCCTTCGAGTCATTCAAAAAGTTTAAAGCACTGGTGGAAAGAGGAACGGAAGATAAAATAAAGATTCTGAGAACCGATAGGGGAGGAGAATTTTGTGGCCTTGAGTTCAATTCATTTTGCGAAAGTATGGGCATTCAAAGGCACTATACGGCTCCGTACACTCCACAACAAAACGGAGTTGTGGAGCGTAGGAATCGTACAGTAGCAGCTATGATCAGGAGTCTACTCAAAGGTTCAAAGATGCCGTCCTATATGTGGGGTGAAGCCGCACGGCATGCAATATATATTCTGAATCGTTTGCCAACCAAAATGCTGAAGGGGAGGACTCCGTATGAAGCTTGGTGTGGACGAAAACCGGACATTGGTCACATCAAAGTGTTTGGTTGCGTTGCATATATGAAGATACCAGCGGTACATACCAAGAAATTGGATGATAGAAGTAAACCTGTGGTATACTTGGGTAAAGAACCAGGAACAAAGGCAGCTCGTTTGTATGATCCTAGCAGTGGAACGTTACACATAAGCAGAGATACGGTGTTTCAAGAAGAAAATTTCTGGAATTGGAAGGAGCAAGGGAATATAAGTGAAGTAAGCTTCCCAGACCATGTTGCAGGGAATCTTGTGATCACAAGCACTAGCAGTGAAACGGAGGAGCTTTCTGTAAACAACTCAGAGCCAGCAACACCTACTCAATCGGGTACGTCACGAAACTCTGAGATGTCTAGTGATTCAGAGGTATCTACTGGGAATGAAAGCACTAATGGGAGTGAAAGTACTGAATCATCAGCAACTAGTAGTGCACCAAGAAGGTTCAGATTGCTTAGTGAGATATATGACGACACGGAACAAGTAGAGATTGCAGATGATTTGTTGCTACTTAGTATTGAGGAACCTAGCAGCTATGAAGAGGCAACACAGGAAGTTGAATGGAAACGGGCTATGGATAGTGAACTGAACTCGATTGAAAAAAATGGAACTTGGATTCTGACCGATTTGCCACCAGGACACAGGGCAATTGGTTTAAAATGGGTATTCAAAATTAAAAGGGATGCAAATGGGGTGATTACAAAGTACAAAGCGAGGCTCGTCGCCAAGGGGTATGTCCAGAAACAAGGTATCGATTTCGAAGAAGCATTTGCACCAGTTACCAGGATGGAAACAGTGCGTTTATTGTTAGCATTGGCTGCGAAAAACGAATGGGAGGTCCATCACTTGGACGTTAAGTCAGCCTTCTTAAATGGTGACATACAAGAGGAAGTCTACGTGAAGCAGCCACAAGGATACGAAAAAGAAAATGAGGAACACAAAGTCTACAGGTTGATAAAGGCGTTGTATGGCTTGAGACAGGCACCACGAGCTTGGTATGCTCGGTTAAAAAAATTCCTTGAGGAGCTGGGATTCACTAAGTGTCCGTACGAACATGCTGTCTACACAAAGCGGGAAGGTAATGAATCTCTTATTGTTGGCGTTTATGTTGACGATTTATTAGTAACTGGAACAAGTGTTGCTAATATAATCAAGTTTAAGGATCAAATGCGAACTGAATTCGAAATGAGTGATATGGGGAAGTTGGTATATTATCTTGGGATCGAGGTTGAACAGAGGAAGGGGTGTACTGAGTTGAAGCAAACGGCCTATGCGAAAAGGCTGCTTGAAAAGGCAGGAATGCAAGATTGCAATGAGACGAAATATCCTATGGATCCAAAGTTGGTTTTGCATAAGGATGAAACTGGGAAAACAGTCGATCCAACTATGTTTAAGAGTTTGATTGGAGGGTTGCGGTATCTGGTACATACAAGACCTGATATCTCATTCTCTGTGGGATTAATAAGTCGTTTTATGGAGAAACCTACCGTCTTACATCTGAATGCAGCAAGAAGGGTACTACGGTATGTCAAAGGGACGTTGGAGTATGGTTTGAAGTACATGAAAGGCACTGGTAATCACATGTTGATTGGTTTTTCCGATAGTGACTATGCGAGCAGCTGTACTGATAGGAGAAGTACAAGTGGGATGGCGTTTTATCTTAATGAAAGTTTGATAACTTGGATCTCGCAGAAACAACGGTGTGTGGCGCTATCAACCTGTGAAGCGGAGTTTATGGCTGCAACTGCAGCAGCATGTCAAGGTATTTGGTTGCAGAAATTGTTGAGTCAAGTCACAGATACAGTTCCAGGGCCAGTGACAATCTACATTGATAATAAGTCGGCCATAGATTTGGCGAAAAATCCTGTCTTCCATGGACGGAGTAAGCACATTGATGTGCGTTATCATTTTATCCGTGAATGTGTGAATCGTGGGGAGATCGTGATCAGTCATATACGGTCTGAGAAGCAGTGTGCAGATATCCTCACAAAAGCTATGTCAACAGCAAAGTTCGAAGAGATGAGAAGTCTTTTGGGAATAAAGAATTTGACCAAGCAAGTTTAGATTACGGGGGGAATGTGTTGGAAATAGGTTAATCTAAACTTAGTGTCTGAAGTGTTTGAATATTGTTTAGTTTGAATAAACGTGTGTAGTACTAGTTGAATCAGTCGTTTAGCTGTTAGAGTGTTTGTAGGAGAATAAGAAGTAGTCATCTAGTAGTGGCTTGCAAGTAGGAGTCTGTTAGCTAGTTTCTTGTAACCACCTGCGTGTGGTTTCTATTTATTCATGTACTTGTTTATTTGTTATTTCAAGGCAAAGGAAAGTTTTCGGTGCAAACATATCTCAGCTTTATCATTCAAACAGTTAGTATATTTATAATAGTACAGGTAGTGTCATCTACAATCTCCAAGTATTTTGTAATTTCCAGGACTCCAACCCAAGTTGCAAGCCATGCTCAAAAGTTCCTGAAGCGCATGGAGAAAACAGAACTCGAGAAACGTAGGGCTACGATTAACGACATCCAATGTTTCTGCTGCGACTCTGCCCCGTGCATGTTTGGGTCCTCCGGGTCTTTGGCCTAGTCCTCTCCCAAATAAAGCAGCTGCTTATGATTATGTGCACCAACAATAATAATACTGGGTTGATCTACGTGGATGCCCCAAGTTCTAATAAAACTGGTGTTGTGTCGATCTGTCTTGTGTTCTGTAACAGTTATATGTACTACCAATAATGATTCCCTGATTACAACCAGGCTATAATAATAAATAATGTTTTTATGATTATGATCAGGTTATGGTGAACATTTTTTTTTGAAAGTTGAGCTAGACCCCTCCGTGATATGAAGAACGCAATATGCAACACAAGATTTTGTTACGGAGTATTTTTTTAATTTTTGCTATGTTTCATTTTATGTACAACACTTCATAATGCAAACTTGCAGCGGTATGTAAGATCGTTTAGCTACATACACAACTTAATTAACAAAAAATGTGTACTCATATAGCAGATATAATTTTTTTAACTAGTGTAAGCTTTACTTATTCAATTTGAATACGCAATTTGGTACTATCTGTTTGTTATTCACCATTATTTAAATATTTGAGTTCAATAGAAGTATAATTATTGTTCGAGAGATGAAATTGAAAGTTATGTACATATTAAACATCCCTTATAAAAAAAATTCATTTTTATATTTATATAGTTGATATTCGCTCTTTGAAATACATTTTGAGTTTTCTTTTACTCTTTTTTTTTAATCTCTCTAGCGAATTACTACATGAACCATGTAATTATAATTATGATTCTTTTGTTACAATTTAGAATAAAAAAAGACTTTGGCAAAAAAAAAAGAATAAAAATATTTCCCCTTTTGTTTTTTGAAAAATTGAAAATAAAAATTTATTAGGATTATAATTCCTTTATTTCAAATTAAATAAAAAAAGACTACCAATATGTAACATGCATTTATGATATTTATTAATTACACTACAAGAAAACAGCTTTAAACCGACCGTCACAAAACCGACCGTCACAAATCCAATGATTATAACCGACCGCTGCCGTAGGTAGTCGGTTTTATGATAAAACCGACCATCTAAAACCGACCGGTGCGGACCCGGGCCCGTTTTGCTACTCACATTTTCGGTTTCTGTGATACGTCATCTAAAACCGACCGATACCACTGCGGTCGGTTTTAGGTGGTCGGTTTTATAAATGACGGTCGGTTTTAGGTGGTCGGTTATGCAAATTTCTAAATTTCGAAAATACCGCCCAAATGAAAATTTCAAATTTTTGATCAAACTCATAACCGACCACATATCGGTCGGAAATAAGCCTTGATTTCACAAAAATTTTAAAAATGGAGCTCAAACTAATTTTTTTTCGAAAATACCGCCCAAATGAAAAATTCAAATTTTTGATCAAACTCATAACCGACCACATATCGGTCGGAAATAAGCCTTGATTTCACACAAATTTTAAAAATTGAGCCCAAACTAAAAAATTCAATTTTTTTGCCAAATTTCATTTAAACAAACCACTTCACCAAATTTCATCTCTATCCCTACATCCACTTCACCAAAATTCCTCTCCCTTTTAATTTTCATTTTCGAAATTTGGAGTAAAAAAACTCTTTCTCCAAATCATCCCCCTTATACATGGATCAATGGTTTTGGATTTCGAATTTTTTTATACTTATCATTGTTATCGTTGTGTTTTACTACATGGAAATCCTACAATGGTATCCTAACTACTTGCATCAAATAATGATTTGGTTATATCTTTGGTGTATTTTGATGATAATGACTGTTTAAGAAGAAGAAGAAGGTGAAGAAAATGAAGAAGAATAAGATCGTATTGTCTGGTGATGATGAAGACGATGATGGTTTTGACGAAATTGAATAATGTTTGTAAACTTAGTTTTGATGCTTTTCACGAAGTTGAGTATTAATGTTGTTTGTGAACATTAAATTCGTAGCATTTATGTTTGTATGTTTAATTATGTTTTTATGAAGTTGAATGGTGTGGTGAATCTGTAGTTTGTTAATGTTGAATGGCTTGGTGGTGATTGTAATATTGAAATGTAATGAAATGGAATGACATAACCTGCAATTTTTTCTTTAAAAACCCAGAAAACCGGCCGTCTTCGTATAAAACTGACCGTTTTTTTACCATTGCAACGCCAGAAAACCGACCGTCTTCATATATAACCGACCGTTCTTAAAAATAAAAACAAGAAAACCGATCGATTCTATATATAACCGACCGTTATCGCTAGTCAAAATACTAGTTGACTGTTAAATTATCCAATCAAATAATTTATTTTTTTCTGAAATTTTGGCAATAACATTACAGTTGATGGTTCTTGACATAATTAAGGTTCGATCATCGAATAAATCATTAAAAAAAGTTATTCAGTAAATCTAGATCGTGCCCTATTATCGGAAGATGCACTTTTACTACATTTTTGTTAAAATCCCCTACCACCAAACCTTTTTATTTTTTGATTATTTTTTTCCAACAATAAAATGAGTGTTTATTAACATTCGTACGGCTCGATCGTCGAATAAATATTTCAAAAAATTTATTCAGTGAATGTAGATCGTGCTCCGTTAAAGGAAACAACACTTTTACTACCTTTTTATTAAAATCTTGAACAAACCGACATTTTTATTTTTTGATTATTTTTTCCCAACACTAAAATTATTGTTTATTAACATTCGTACGGTTCGATCGTCGAAGAAATCATTCAAAAAAACTATTCAGTGAATCTAGATCGTGCCCCGTTATAGGAAACAACACTTTTACTACGTTTTTGTTAAAACCTTGAACAAACCGACCTTTTTATTTTTGACTATTTTTTTCCAACACTAAAATGAGTATTTATTAACATCCGTTTGGAATATAGAATTGTACATCATCCGTAAGTTTATTATCTTTTATTCCATTAAAAAAATGCAATTTATATAGTTTTCTGAATTTTAATTTTTAATGTTGTCACTTGAAACCAAATTGATTTTAAGATTATTTGTCCATTTAGCCATCCTTTATTTATGATATGCCAATATGCAGAGTAGAAATATGGTGCCGAGCTAGGAGTTAATGTAGAAGTCTATATAATAATTTGGAGGAGAATTACCACCAGTCAAAAGGGACAAAATGCACAGCTATAGTAACTTAGGAACATATGTTATTACAACGTAGTGGTCTAGAAAGAAGAGTAAAAAGAACAACAAAGCCCCTTTTAATATCCTCCTGCTAGGCTATTAATATGAATTGTGATTGTAATAACATGAATGTACCTATATTAAAATTTCAATTATCAATTCAGGAGGCTCACAAGTTGCTGCAACTGGCTGACAAGATATTGCTATGTATAAAAGAAATGGTAAACATGCAGTGATTGTGAAGCAGGACCCTGAATATGAAGAAGAAGCTGGACCAGAGGATGCACAAGTGCTGGATATGAAAAAGAATGAGTTCTATTACTACACCCTCCGAACTATCAGGTCTATCATCAGAACCGTCATAATCATCACACTCATACCCTCCTGCACATTGCGGTGGCCTTGTCTTGGGTATCTCTTGTCTTTGCCTATCAAGCGTCACATTAAATATTTATTAGATGCTTGCATTCTGAATGACTAGATATATTTTTCTTTGCAGGCATACTTTATCTCCAATATGGTGCCTATCAAGATTTGGGAGATTATGTCGTCAATTCTTGACGGACTTGGCTATGAAAGGTACCATAGTTCTCCATTCAGTGGCAAGATGTGGACTCAGCCTACCACTGTTAAATATACATAACTTGTAAATAATAATATTTTGTATTAGTGGTGGTTTTTATATTTGTTGGAATGATCGAACTTATGAATTTTTTATGTTTGTATGTTTGATTATGTTATTATGAAGTATAAAGGTGTGGTGAATTGTTAATGTTGAAATGGAATGGCAGGCTGCAATACTGGCAAAACCTGAATTTTTTTTAAAAAAAAAAAACCAGAAAATCGATCGACGAGCCTTAGAACCGACCACTTTTTACCTTTCAATTCCCAGAAAACCGACCAGAACAAGACATAACCGACCACTTTTTACCATTCGATCCCTTTGAAGTTGGTCGGTTTAGGTGGCCGGTTATATTATGGTGGTCGGTTATACAAATTAGCACAGCTACTGGCATTAAACCGACCGATTGTGCACTTTTGACTATGGTCGGTTATGTGTGCCAGTCAAAATGTATTTTTTTCTTTTTTGAAGTCATAACTGACCGTTGTCGGTCGGTTATGTGTTGCTGACGTCTGTTGACAGCTGTCGCCACGTGGTGACACGTGGTGCCACATGTCCAATTCGGACCCCACATTAGAGAATTTGTAAACACATATAACCGACCAAATTATTGGTCGGTTATGTGTGTTAAACCCGACCAAATGACATAACCAACCAGGCTTAAACCAACCGATCGATTTTGGTCGGTTTTAGTCGTTAAACCGACCGATTCCATTTATAACCGACCGATTCCTTTTATAACCGACCATTTTTTACGGTCGGTTTAAAGCTGTTTTCTTGTAGTGGCAAAACTCCATGTATATATCACTTCACATAATATTTTGGTTTTAAGTCCATATTCCTATTTTCCATAAAATTTTGTATTATTTTGATTTCGGTCTTATATTTCTATGTTGGTTTTTTAAGAAAAATAAAAAATAAAGTTCACATTAAAATTATAACGCTTTAATTACAATTTAGAATTAAGAAAGATTACGAATATTTTCCCTAGAATTCTATGTTATTTTCTTCTAGAAAAATAAAAATTTCATTCTAATTATAATTCTTTTAGTTTTAGGGTAACATGATTATCTATAAGAAGTGAAATTCAGTTTCAATGATACTTCGATACCAAATTTGATTTCACTTTTATTTTATTTCACCTCCACATTCCTATTTCTCTTAGGATTTTATATTAATTTATAATAAAATACTAAAATTACACTATTAAAATTGTAATTTTTTTTATTATACCTCTTTTGAGTTCACAAATAACATATATACATATTTATATAATGTATGTTTTTTTCTCAATTTTTTTATTAAATTTAAATAAATAATAAATAAATTGATATTTATTAATAAGTACTGTAAATTCTTTGTAACTAATGCAATATTTCTATAATAAATTAACTATCAAATTAGAAAAATATTCTCGGGTCCATAATACCATAATATATACCAAGATTTTTGTTTGAGAACAATTTGTTTAGAAAGATACTAAGATACTCACTTTAATAAGTATATAAATTTAATTGATGTTAGTAAACTGCTCAAAATACTTGCAATTTATTCAGCTCAAATCCCATAATCATTCCAGTCTCCAGATTAAAAGTTAAATCATTAGTTAGTAGACATGTCGAGGGATTAAAAAATTATATAAATTAGATCTGAGTTGTAAGCTAAAAAGCTTAATAAATTAGATTGAGATAATGTATGTGATTTTTTTGTGACAAAATAATTATAGAAAAAAATATATTTACCATACTATCACTACAAGAATCTCGGCTAAAATCGACTGCCATCTTGCAGTCGAATTTAGCTAAATTCGACAGGTTACGGTCGAAGTTAGCTAAAATCGACTGCAAGATGACAGTCGAATCTAGCTTAGTGGAATTTAGTAAAAACCGGTCGAAATTAATAAATTCGATCGCACAAATTCGACTGCACAAATTCGACTGTTAAAATTCGGCTGCATAAATTCGACTGGTCAAATTCGACGGAATAAATTCGACTGGAAACAGTGCAATTTGCCCCCTGGTAAAATTTTGAATTTTTAGCGAAAAATTGAATTTCCCGCCTTGCGATTTGACTGTTTCCAGTGGAATTTATAAAATCGACGGATCGATTTTGTGCCGTCGAATTTATAAATTTGACTACGTTTTCAGTCTAATTTATAAATTCGACTGCATTTTTCAGTCAAATTTATTTACCACCAAGATTTCTTGGATTGCTAAATTCGACTGCATGGAGTCGAATTAACATGCCATAAACAGTCCATATGCATACTGTATTTTTTCCAGCCTGTAATAACTAATCACAACCTGATTTGCAAAACAATTAGGGGAAGGGGCAGAATACCAAAAAATCTAAACAATTAAAATATATAAACATTCAACCTTCCATAAGTTTAACATAAAAGTTACATTATCTTTTACATTAGAAATTGGTCCCAAAAGCTTACCATAATAATTCTAATTAATGTAGCTAACAAAATCACTAGTAGAAAAATGGTCTTTTACGTCGGTTAAATAGGTCTTATACGTCGGTTAAATGGCGACGTATAAGATCAGAGTCTTTTACGTCGGTTAAAAAGGCGACGTATATTGTATCCTTTTACGTCGGTTCTTCTAAACAACCGACGTATATTGTATCCTTTTACGTCGGTTCTTCTAAACAACCGACGTATATTGTACCCTTTTACGTCGGTTCTTCTAAACAACCGACGTATATTGTACCCTTTTACGTCGGTTCTTCTAAACAACCGACGTATATTGTACCCTTTTACGTCGGTTCTTCTAAACAACCGACGTATATTGTTATCCTTTTACGTCAGTTCTTCAAAACAACCGACGTATAAGGTCCAAAATATTAAAAAAAAAAATATTTTGTTTTTCTGTACAACCCAGAAAATTAATTAAAAACCATAATTCCCGAAATCAACCAATAATTTTACATCCATAATTTTACAACCGAACAATATCCATAAAATTAATTAAGAACCATAATTCCCACCATATTTTTACACATTCGTCCAGCTACAACAATAACAATTTAACAACATATTGACAAATACATTTTGCATCTTGTTTTTACATATTCTATAAAAACAAAATAATGACTGAAGTATGAATGAAGAGGTAAATTCTGGTCTGGCAATTCTTTCATCTACGACAAACCTCAGCTTCTTTTTTTAGTTTTCCAGCGTAAGCTTCGTCATTCTTAAATACTAATGATGCCGCTGAGAATGCTGCAACAATTTCCCCGGCTAAATCTGAAGCAGTACTATCACAAACCGATACATGCCTTTCGTATCTCATGTCTTCTGGTCTTTGCCAACAGTTTATATCATTCCCAACCTTAGAATTATTACTAGCACTCCCAACCTAAGAAAGGAAAATAGAAAAATACAATATGTTAACATTATGTTTTAAGTTATTATATGTTCTAAAGTAGAAAAATACAATATCGTATATTAACACCTTTTGATAGCTAGCTGAACTGAACTGAATAATCAGTACAAAAATGACAAGATCAAGATAACTCCGTATCTCTCGCAGCCGAGCATCCAGTCCCTTTAAGGCTAGCTGCAAGTTTTCCAGTAACCTGCACAGGATAGTTACACAACATTAATAGTCAAGTCACAGTAACAAGAAAGGCTAATAGAACATCTAAATAAGTAAAAAAGAATAACCTCCACTTAGTGTTAGCCTGATTGGCAAAACAGTCACTAAGTTACTACTGAAATCTTAAGATGTTCAACTAATTAAAAATTCAGATAATAAACTCGAAACTCACAAACTGACCTTGTACATCATATCTGCTATCTAAACGAAGTAATAAACTCGAAATTGACCTAGGTACCCAGAAACAAAAGCACATGCAAATTCGTAGTCCTCAAACAAATATAAATTTACTGCATATTAAAATTCTGTGGATGAGATGTTAAGCAATCAATTTTGTTATGATAGCACCAGATGAATTCAAGATAATAAATATGGTTGTTGAGATACCACTACATAAATAGAACACATAAAAAGTAAGCTTATGACACTAATCTGGTTATTTAAGCCGAAGTATAAGTTGTACTTACAGAATTCGCAGGTGAGCAAGTTTTCCAAGATCAGGTGCTAATATTCCTTCCAACGAAAGCCCATTGAGATTCCTTTGGTACAATAAACAATTACAATTAAATAACTAGAACGCATCTTAACCTGAAATATTGGTGCATCTGCATCTTTGTTTACGGCGACACTGACTTTGGAATCTCTCATTCCTGCCAAGTGCTGAATGGCTCCAGAAACACCAAAAGCCATGTATAGTTCTGGGGCTACAATCTTTCCGGTTTGGCCAACCTGACATAAAAGCAAAGTATTAAACAGGGGTACCAAAATAACTAGCACACGTGCCAAAAAACTAGTTACTAACATGGTAGATCAGAATGTAAGCAAATTACTCTTCAAGGGAACAACTATTTAATAGAATGAAATAGTTAGAAAGAAGTGTTTTCAAAAGTTTGACCAAGTTTGATTTATATTATACAGACTAGTTTCAAAAAAATACTACCAGTACACAAGTAACAGACCTTCATCTATGGCGGATAGATCGACCTCGTCAATTGGCGCAGCATTAGATTTTGACTCAGCTGCCATAGAGGTCACTGGAAAAGAAGTAGACCGAATGGACAACATACACGGGTTGGAACCAACATATCGAACAGTACAAAGAGCATTTCCTGCATATATTGGCCTGGAACATGTAAAAATATATATCACCAAACTGGAAACGTGGCAAGTGAATGTCACACAGAATGGTTCTGATGGTTTCTTGTAGAGCCCAATTTTTATGATATAGAATCACAAAACATATATATGTGTAGAAAAAGACTAGAACTGGTAAGACAACAAAGAAACTTCAGACAAGGAGCTTAAGTGGCTTTGTCACTAGACTTGTGAGGGCTTCATTCAACTAAAAAACAGGAATACACAAGGACTTCAACAAAACTGTGGGAGTAGCAGTCTAAATTTCTACGGGAAATGACTGCGAAGATACACAAACATATTGTTCTAGCCAGCATGGCCTTAGGACTCACCTCTTAGCTGAATATCAACCCCATGTTTCCTCTTTGTACTCACTACTCAGCATGGCTTTCATTTGCATCCTTTGACTATTGGAAATATATGCTTTTCTATCAAGTATGATGAGACTTTCCAAACTTGCTAATGGAAAAATTAATTAAAGTTAGCAACAAAAGAATGCTATTCGTTCCGAAATCATGTTTTTATTTTTCCTCGGCCAAATCTGTAACTTGGTTCTCATTGTCTCTGCTCTCTGAGTGGCTTTGCATTTCAAGGAGCTTCTGTTGTTCCTCCTCCCTCTCTTGTACCTCGACAACTTTTGCAGCCTTAGGCTTGGTGCTACTGAACTGCTGATACATAACTCCACCCAACATGCAAATTAGAAGCCCTATTGTTCCCACAAATGTCGAATGTTTATCCCAGATAACAAGATTTATAACTACTGTCAAAAGCTTGTTCACTATTCCTAAAACAGTAAATCCTGTGGCAGAAATTGCCTTCCGACAAGAAAAACCAAAGAAGGAGATAGCTAAACCAAACAAACACGATAGACCTACAGGCAAAAGCACTTGAATGGAATGCCAATCTGACTCATCAGATATTTCATGCTTTATCTTCTTCAACTCTCCCATTACAAGCAGCTCTAGTGGAAACAATAGCAAAGCCTCAAGGTTGTTGTACAGCACAAGACCCCATGTGTTCAAACCAATTGTCATAACCACATGCTTAATATAGACAAAATCTATGGACATGCTTATCAGGTAAGCCAGTGCCCAACTATAAGCCATGAGAGTGAATTGGTAATCTGTCATGACATATAGAACACTACCAGCGAAGATTGTGGCCAGTGAAAACCATGTCTTCATTGATGGCCATGGCTGGTGTAAGTAGAGGGACTCGCCTATTGCAACAAAGATTGGAACCGCTGAACGGAAGACAATGAAGGTGTCGACATTGGCGTGGAGAAGAAGCTCGCTGTTTGTGAAGAGTGACAAATAGAATATAAAAGCTGCTGGTAGGAATCGCCACATTGTCATTAGATCAAGTTTATCGTGCTCTAAGATCTTGAGCGAACCTAAAATGAGGACGCCAGCTGCACTTGGGAAGTACTGTAATGCAGTCAATGCTCCAGGATAAGGAAATTTCATTACAGCCCATTTATTGATGATGGAGAGCAGTGATGCTGACAAACAGTATCCAGCAGCTATTCCATAAACTGATACATGCTGTAGAAAGCTACTATACCATGTTGATTGAAATTCAATGGTAGGGGAAGATGAAGTAGCAGCTGAACCTTTTTGCGCATCACCAATGGGGTTTTCCACATCATCGGACATCTAAATCTGGGAAAATAAAAGTTTCAAACATCAACTATTTGTTACAGGACCATAATCATTTACCACCAAAAAAGGGAAAAAATGTTCTTCTGCATCAGACCAGGAGCCACAAATGACTGAGCTAAAAGCTTTCTTATCAAAGCATAAAAAATTAGCAATGCATAAGGCCATAAACAAGGACCCTTTATTTAAGCAGATTATCTCATGCCACAGCCAGAGAAAAAATTAAAGTTGATGGAAAATATTAACAATTTAACATAATCAACCAAGAGAGGACAGTTTGTATCCTGGGATCAACAGGAGTGTAACAAATATTCAAAGTGTTCTGCTAACTAAACAACTTCAGATTTGTTTCAAGTTCTTCACCTATCAGTTCGAGTCTCTTCCCGAGAGGGAATACACATGTGATTCAATGTATGTTTGTGTATGTATGTATATAAATACATACACAAACATACATTGATACACAAAAATACAGATAAATTCAAAAATCAACATACACACACACACACACAAAAACACATATAAATTCATCCAAAACCCTAATATCTCAAACATAACACAAACAATCAATCATCAAAACCAGCTTTACAGCACCCCCAGTTTTTAGATACTTATCTGCAAATTTAATTGGCGTTGACCCGCTTAATCGGAGAGATTGGGGTGGGAGAGAGTCGAGGGCGGAGAAAGATGAGGGAGACGGAGAGAGATTTGAGAATGACGATAGAGAGGCTGAAATCACACATCTTCGTGTAGAAGGAGGCGCCGCAGGGAGAGAGGCGAGAGAGATTAGGGTAGATTGGAAATAGACGCGGGTGTTCGATTAGACGTTATATCTTTTAAAGGTTTTATACGTCGGTTATATTAAGAGCGACGTATATAATAGCATTATATACGTCGCCTTTTCCTCAACCGACGTATATAGTAGCATTATATACGTCGGTCATATTAAGAGCGACGTATAAAGTTGTATTATATACGTCGCCTTTTCTCAACCGACGTATAAAGTAGTATTATATACGTCGTCTTTTTCTCAACCGACGTATAAAGTAGCATTTTATACGTCGCCTTTTTTCAACCGACGTATAAAGTAGCATTTTATACGTCGCCTTGTCCTCAACCGACGTATAATATGATCTTATACGTCGGTGTTTTCTTCAACCGACGTAAAAAATGTTAAAAATTGACCTTATACGTCGCCTTTATGCGGAACCGACGTATATAACTACTTTATACGTCGCCTTTGGCCAGAACCGACGTATAAGAGGCGACGTATAAGGTCAGTTTTGTACTAGTGAATGAGCAATGCTCTACAAAGCCCAGTCTAATTATAAAGTGGATAATTCCTCGCATCTTGATCTTCATCATCGTCTCCATCTCCGTTTCCTCCGTTTCCTGAGTTAGTGGGATCAATCGGTGCCTTTTCGATACTTGTACCCTGCAATTGAATATATTAGTACAGTGATGAAAAATATACAACAAATATCACATTAAGGCATCATAGGCGATGAGACTAAATCAAAGAGAATTTGTATACGCTAATATAAAATAAACTGTTATCATAAATTTAATCGAATTCATATATATATGGTGACTGCACATTGAAACTTATGAGTTGATTGCCAATAGTTTATACTGCACTTATCAGGTCTGTATACCAGAACATTAGTATTTAATCGGACCACCGGACCATTTGTTTCTTTCTTCTAACTTTTCTCTTTTACTTTTTACCAGCACAAAAGTCCATCCAAGAAAATAGCTAGGAAAATATATTCATTCTTTACTACAATGAGAAAACCACAGATGGCATATATTATGGCAAAGGTCAAACTTTATTTTATTACTTTGTAGTTTATTCAGTGCAGCATACATTTTTATGAGAAGACAAATTTAATAAGATTCAACATGAATCAAAAAAAACTTTGTTCAAACTAAGGAACAATTTTGGAATATTTCAACTTCTCAATGCAAGATATGAATGTGGATTTAAAATTTTAAAACCCTAGAATCCATGCTCCTTGCGGTGCACAAGTTAAAATTAACAAGAAGAATTACAAGACTGCTAGTGCACAAGTTCAGCGCAATTAATTTTGTACAAGTAAGAAGCACAGAAATCAACGAACTACTCAGTTCGGATGTGAGTGAAGAGGAAAAAGTGAAAACAGGAGGCAGACAATTAACTCAACATTATAGTCTGGTGATAGATGTATTTAAAACAGACTATCAGAACAAAGACTAAATATCAAAGTCAATTTAGTTTAATTAGAAAAAATATGACATTTTTAATGTCCAGGTGCAGGTGCTTAATGCAATAAAAGGACTAAAGGAGTATTATAAAGGGCATCAACAGTTACCTCAAGGATGACCTTTTTGTACAGCACCATGGCTTCAGCAAAAAGGACGATGCTAGCCGCATATACTCAAACCATGAATCCTGCTCATTACGGTCATAATCTCTGTTTGGAAAGGCTTCATTTGCTAATATATGCATGCGTTCATTCAACAAGGAACGTGGCACCTCCTGCATTTCCAAGGAATGGACCAACCTATTCATATCACCTGAAACCCTTAACATAAATTGCAATGAATCATCAGATAAATGGCGGGGAGGAGCATGCGAGTTTTGTGTGGACTGAGATTCCGTCCACTGTGATGCCTCGTACGATCCAAGAACCTCTGGCACTGTATGTCGAGGAAACAGAATGGTCTTCCCCTTCTTTGGGGGTCTCACCTGCAGTGCAAGAGTAAAATTCTTCTTCAATTCCAACTTCTTCTGGCTACGTGGTGATAGAGGTGGATCAGTAGTTGACAAGTTCTCGGGTGTGGATTGTGTAGCCATCACTCTTTCCATATCTTCATGCATTTTTTCCATAGCTTCCTGCAATATGCAACATATAAGCAAAAATACAATTCGAAATTTAGAATCATAATTATGTTCCAGGTCCTGCATAGATAAAAACTATTGACCAATACAAATTCGAATAGTTAGTGCCTCTCAATAATGTACAAGCTTTATCATATATTCATATCATAGCGCACACCAAGTTGATGCGTAGGCACTTATGTGTGATTATTTATATTTCTGTAATAGACCATAACCCAAAAGAGAAAAGAAGTTTCTTTTACATGTAGATATTTGAATTCATAGATAACTAAACCAAGAAATGTCTTGTGAAAATGACCCTAAAGTCTTGATGTGGAAAATGTAAACAAATAAAAAAAGTAGTGTCAAAAGTGTGACCAAACAGATGCTACTTAGGGAAATTGGTTCATCCCCCATATCATACGAAATTCATTTGATCATAGATATCCAAGTCTGAATTAAATTGAATCTGCAACATTATACTACTATTAACTAAGGTTAATTGTTATGATATATCAAGAAAATATGTTGATAGATAATACTGAAGACAGTACAATATAGAGCGTGCTATATAGGTAGGCAAGCTATATATTAGTATGGTTGCTATCAAAGTAAAAGCAAATGAAATTGGAATCGATTATTGTCAAAGCACACATATATACTAATACATTTTCTTTTAACAATGATCGATTCCAATTTCATTTGCTTTTACTTTGATAGCAACCATACTAATATACTTTCTTTTAATACTAATTAATCTAATTACTTATTTGGGTATCCCAAATGGAACACTAATGACATGTAAACAGATAAAAATAGAATATTTTTATAAAAAAATAGATACACCAGGGATAAGACAAACCTTAAGTTTCAGATCTTCTGGTTTGTCAAAATGATAGACAGTATTCATAAACTCAAGATTGGAGACAGGTGCTTGCTTCTCAATCTCCATATCCTGTTTATTAGAAAAAACTAATATGAATTTCCTAAGTTATACAAATATGCATACATGTTTTTAGAAGGTGTTTATTAGGATTTCTTCTTTATCAGTACATAAACTTGGAGAGGGCGGCTAGGATAATTTTCCAAGCAAGTTTTAAGGTAGTTTATAAAATTATTTTGAAATTGTAAAAGTAAAATACCTCTCGTTTCTGGCTGAATGGTATGGCACCGCTGTGGTGGGCATGTTGTTGATGACTACGGGCATTCTTGGCAATTTTTTATTTATGCTTAAACACATCTCCTTCCCAGTAGGTGTTGAGGCTATCCCAGGTCCGCTGGTTGAAGTAGTGAGGCTTGCACGAATGTCGAGTAGCTTGAATTCCAGAGTTCCTCATTTCACTTGCCTCTAATTCTGCTCGACGCTTCTCCAAATAAGGAAGATTTGACCAATTCACTTTCATATGTTCTTTCACAGCTCTATCCACTTCTGCTTCATCCATTCCTTTTGGATAATCGTAGTATTCCTAGAAAACAGGATCACATAGACAAATATCAATAAACTATAACAAGTAGCTGCACTTGTAGCTGGTTGAAGTATCATAAATTACATACCTTAAACTTCTGAAGAAAGTCGTCATAAAATTTTTCACGCTCCGATCCCTTCGATTGATGTGTATTTTCATTCCAAAGCACTTTAATAATGTACCCGAGAGTCTTCTTTTTCCTAGGTTCCCTTATACTACAACAAGTAACATACAATTAGTAAATAATTAATATATATATAAACATTATATTGAAATTACATGAAATAGACAAGTAATACCATTTTCCATCAACAAAATGAACAATAGCTTTCGGCTCCCCAAGAGTTGGTGGTTTTGTGTAATCACCAGTCGAGCAACTTCGCCTTGCCCTTTCATATGTGATTGTTGCCATGTTTTGACAAGTAATACCATTTTCCATCAATAAAATGAACAATAGCTTTCGAAAAGTTTAGAAACCTACGATCAAACCGTTTCCACTCGTCTCCATCCGCTGGGTGAGATAATTGACCTTCAACTATGACTCTATCGTGGTGCCACCTCATACATTCTGCGGTCTTCTCATTCATAAATAAACGCTGCAACCTTATGGTAAGATTAAAGTAGCGCAAGATCTTTCGCGGGATCTTCATTTTGTTTGGATCTTTTTGCTCCTTGTATCGGCTTGTATTGCATGTATCACAGTGAGTTTTGTTGCTATTTTCCTTGTAAAACAACATGCAATCATTCTCGCAAGCATCAATTTTTTCGTATCCCATATTCAATCCTCTAATCATCTTTCGCACATCGTAATAGGTCTTAGGCAAGCTGTGATTAGCAGGTAGTACTAATCCAATGAGGTGAATCAAATCATCAAAGCCATTGTTACTACAATTATGTCTGTGCTTCCAATGTAGTAGCTTGTTTACAAATGATAATGTGGTAAAATCCTTATTGTCTGGATAAAATGGTTCCGAAGCTTTTTCCACCATATTGTAAAAATCTTTTGCTTTTGGAATCGGTTCTTCTTCAAAATTCTCAAAATGTTTATTTGCATCCACTAAATCTCTTAGCATATCACGAGCATCATACATATCAACATCAATATTATCGGAACTCGTTCCGGTTTCAAATCGTGGCACATCCTTCTCCCCATGCAAATCCCATTTGGTATACCAATGCATAATACCATGTAGATACAAATGAATTCTCACATCACTAGGATCCATGAAGTATTGATTTGCACAAATTTGACATGGACATCTTATGAGTCCTTTATCTTCATTTTCACGATGATTAATAGCAAATTCAAGAAAACTATTCACCCCATTTTTGTACTCCTCCGTTAAGTATTTCGATTCATCATAACGATTATGACCAACCCAACTACGATCGGATGTCATCTACAAAGTTCATATACATTGGTATAAGTTGTGTGCTACTTTAATTGGAAAAAAAAAATTCATTACTAATTTACTACTTTAATTTTATCAACAAATTTAAGATACTTGAACATGCAATAACATAAATATTAACATCTATTATGAGAAAAAACATCAATATTACAAGGATTAGTGATACTTACTTCATGATTTAGATGAACTCTTCAAGGAAGCAAAATGAATGTGGGAGAGAAACGAAAGTAATATTGGAAAGAGGAAAGTGAGAAAAGAGACAGAAGACGTCCTGCTAAAACAGATCTGACAAGGCTAAATTTGACCGAATCCGGTCGAATTTATAAATTCGCCTGACAAGGCAAAAATTGACCGAATCTAGTCGAATTTATAAATTCGACTGGATTCGATCGCTTTTGTAAATTCGACGAACTAGGTTTTGCCTTCGAATTTACCATTCAAAGTTCACAGCTTCCAGTAAATTTTATAAATACGACTGCAGTTGGTC
Organism: Kitagawia praeruptora; assembly: GCA_037693485.1. Lineage (NCBI taxonomy): Eukaryota > Viridiplantae > Streptophyta > Magnoliopsida > Apiales > Apiaceae > Kitagawia > Kitagawia praeruptora. Next base: position 143,716,725 of record CM075346.1, read on the forward strand.
AAAAAAAAGTCAACGTATTTTTTTGACCATTATAATATTTAATATGTGTCATTTTTTATTCATTATTTTTTGTACAAACTTTTAAAATATAATAATCTTAACATCCGTACGGTTGGATCGTTCAAATTTTAATTTTAAAATATCTAAATGACTAACCCTATATATGAAATGACTAACCCCTAAACTTATACATTAAACCCTACATTTCAATCATTCAATAACAAATTGTTGTATTGATAAAGGTTTTTTTGTAAGTCACACTATTACGGTCTCTCGTCATTTTTATTGAATACAATATGTTATCAAAGCGTACTATAAAAAAAATCACATTTTTTAAAAATTGTTAAGTATTTATTAAAAATTTCCAAACTTCTTAACAATTATAGAATCAACACTTTATTTACATTTGTTTTAAACAAAATTGGCATAAGTGGGTAAACAAAATTGTAGCTTGTATTTCATGTTATGAGTATATTGTGGTAATTTTTTTATAATTTAAGGATTAATTTTAAATTTTCCTTCTAATAATGACTGATAACAGTCAAATTTATAAATTCAACTGTATCCAGTCGAATTTTGAATTTATAAATTCAACTCGGTTCGGGCGATTTGAAATTTAAACAATTAAGAAAAATTTAGGCGGGGATTTTCCCACTCAAATTAAATTCGACTGCTCTTTAATTCGACTGCGTCCGGTCGAATTTGATGCCGCGAAAAATTTTGTTGAGACAAAATCGTTCCCGTCTGTGTAACCAAACAAATTCGACTGGCTAAATTCGACCGCATATATAAAATCGACTGCTTAAAATCGACCGGTATTAAATTCGATCGGCAACGGTCGAATTTAAGTCTGACCAGAAATTAATTGAGATTGACCTTAAATTCGACTGGAACCCGTCGAAATTCTGGCAATCGAATTTAACCAGTCGATTTTAGCCGAGTTTTCTTGTAGTGTATATTTTTAATGAAATTTAATAGAGTTCATGCATAAAAATCACTACATAAGCTAATAAATTTGTCCAAAATTAATACTCTCTTCGTCCCAATTTATATGAACCTTAAAGTCTCAAAAAAAATGAACCTAATATACTTAGTATTTTTTAACACTATTTTTCACTATTATACCCTTTAATTCTCTATTTTATACTCTTTTTTATATCAAATAAACACTATTACACCCACTACTTTCTCTACTAACTCAAATCTAATTATTAAATATTGATAGATACTTTACCCACTTTTCAACTAGCTTTAATCTTTTTTTTTTATCTTTTTTTATCACATTTTTTTAATCTCCGTGAAAGTCAAACAAGGTATGGGACGGAGGGAGTATCACATAATCAAACTAAAATGAATTAAATATTTGTAATTAATAAGTAGTAATAATAAAGATCAATAATGAATTGTAAAATTTAAAATTTTCGTATTGGGTTATTTTGTACTTCTTCTTTAAAATTCAATTATACGGAGTATTATATTTGAAAGATACCTAATTTTATTTAAATAAAAACTTTAAGAATAAAGTAAAAGCAAAATTATAATTTTATTTGTTAAGAACCGCAATTTATATACGTGATGTCGTCAAGAGAAATGACAAAGAAAAGATTACTAGACACAATATAAATAAACAACAAAAACAATTAAATAACAAATTTTTAAAACTTATTTTTGGTTATGAGATAATAAAATATTTCATTTTTAAAATGGCAATAGTGTGGAAATTCATTTTTCTATGAGATGAAATAATTCATTTTTAAAATGATTGTAGTGTGGGAATTCTTTCATCTGTACATTTTATCTTAATATTTTCTCAGTCCCAAAATATATGTCCTTGGAAAACAAATTTGTCCCAAAATTACATGTTCTTTTTCTTTTTTCAATGCAAAAGGGACATGAGATGGAAGGAGTTAATACGTTTAAACAATTTTTTAACATACCGGGCAACATTTACATCTCCATCTATTGATATCGGGCTGGATTTCCTTATTAACTCTTTTCCATTTATGTACGTCGCCTTTTATAAGAATATATAGGGCAAGTTAGCTAGGTCCAGACTTCCAACGACTAATAGTGCCTTAAAATTGGCTAACAATTTGGTTGAAGTATTAAGGAATGCTTAAAATTTGGCTAATAGTGTTAGCAACTGAGCAAGATTTAAAATAACTGCAAGCAGGAATTAGGGAGGAATGTCAGTTCCTGCATTACACAGATAGTACTAGCTTCACTTAGGAAAGCCAAATGTTTGACAATTCTGATTGATTATTCCCCATATATATTCCGTATTGTGATGTGGTTCCAAGGTTATATCAATTATATACCAGATTGTTTAACCTGTTTCAAGACTACTTCTTTCAGCTGGTGCAAGCTGATAGATCAAAATAAACGTGAACTTTTTATAGTCTAACTAAACACACTACTTGTTGGATCTGCACTCAAAACATTGTGGTGGGTCTGTTCTGTTTCAACTTGTATTGTATATAGTTAGGGGTATAAATGAGCTGAGCCGACCATAACTCTAAAATGTTCATATATCGTTTGTTAAGAAATTATGGAACTCGAACTTGAATCGAGCCTAAAAATATTTTTGAGCTCGATTCGTTAAGATAAAATGTTGTTCACGAACATATGTGTCATGAGCATACTCACGAACTTCTGCTTTCGAACAACTCATTAACCTTGTTCACGAACTTGTTCTTGAAATTATGCTCACGAATAAATATTAAATACTGCTCGCGAACTTATGCTCACAAGCTCATTTACGAACTTATTATTATTATTATTATTATTATTATTATTATTATTATTATTATTATTATTATTATTATTATTATTATTATTATTATTATTATTAATATTATTAATATTATTATTATTATTATTATTACTACTACTACTACTATTATTATTATTAATCGAACTGAATCCGAATCGAATTTTTTTTGAACTGAACATCAACCATTGGCGAGTGTATGAGCTCATTTACAGCCATACATATAGTAACCATCTGATATTGTATATAGTAACCATCTTCATCTAATTTTCATTGAAGCATTAGGCTTACTACACTTGATCGCAACGGGCATTGTGGAGGACAATCAGAAGCAGCAAAAGCAGAGTGCTAGTGAATACACAGTGTAGACTATTGTGAAACCATTCAATATATTTACTCATTTTTTTGTTCATAGCTTGTTCAATATATTTACTCATTCTTGTGTGCATATGATATGCGTTCAGAGCTTCCTCTCAGTCAATTACCCTGCTCAAATTTTGAAGGAATACTATTTTGGTAGTTTAATTCAATGTTGTAAAAAATATTTAGCTTTGACTACTATTTGTATCACTGATAGTTGATGGTCTTGAGTCGTATTTTCATAATTTTGTTAGCTTTCGTTGTTGAAGGTTAATAAAAGAATTATAACTCAATATTGTTGGATTCAAAAATTTATTTGAAGGGTACACAAGTAATTTAGAAAGACACTCGATGTTTTCAAATTTTTATGAAAATATCACTACACCATAAACAGCCTACGGTAACACCAAAAAAATGTTACAGAAGGTACATTATATGTTACCTTAGACCCATAAAGTAGCTAAGGTAACATTTTTCTGGTGATAGCTCTCAGCATGTTGCCTTAGGTGTCTAAGGTAACATCTTTGATCCCTAAGGTAACATGCAGTTTTATCTTGCCTTAGGTGTCTAAGGTAACATATTTGATCCCTAAGGTAACTTAATATATATGTTACCTTAGAGACGTAGATTCTTTTTAAAAATAGTGGGATCCACAGTGGGACCACAATGGGGACCATAGTGGGGGCCACAATGTCCCCACTGTGGGACCCACTTTTGTTGGTAACATTGTATGACCTAGTGTAACATCTTTTATGTTACATTAGCTTTTATGTAGCAACATTTCCATTAGCTAAGGTAACATCTTTTCGAGAAAAAATTTAACAAAATTACACACAAATGTTATGCATCCCAAATTAAACCTGCTATTCATTTCCAAATACAACACATTACATAATCCTAAATAGGTCACTAGCCAATACATATTCCACCAACTACATTACTACTAACGTCTCCAACTCAAAACATCATAACTACATCATAACGTCTCCAAGCTGTGTAGTTCCCAACTCGGACATCTTCGATTAAAAAGTACCCTTCATCATCAATTTGTGTCCAAAATTGGTATCCCTGTATATATGTTGTAGATGAAAATAAACATTAAATTTTTGTATGTAGATTTATTATGATCAGCATGCTATAACAAATGTAATAAGCATCTGAAATTTTCAGTTTCTATGAGCATATGGAAATCAAAGTTTCTATGAAGATTTATTAAGAAATGGGACAGGACTATTGAACAAGGTTAATCCTTACAAGTTATTTAAAGGCATGCATAATAAGAATTAAAAATTTACGCACACGGTTTAAATAACAAGATTTGTATCAATGACATAGGTCTTTTATCACTAATGAAAATCCTAACCATCATCTTTTATCATAAGAATGATAAGGAAGTAGCAAGTTCTCGACTGTGCAAGTATCTATGTTGCAAAAACATAATAAGAAAATGGCCTACATGCTACAATACAAAGAAGTTACTTGCAGATGGTGTACATATGACTGCAGATGGTGTACATAATATATATGCACGATCAAAGTATCCAAGTACTTAAATTTAAAGCCGTAATTAACTTTATATTTCAAGTGCTATTTGGATAAAGATAAAGTCTTAAAACTTACATGTTTGTAAAGGCAAAAATGGTTCCAGAAGGTCGATAATGGCTGAGAAGGATAGCCATGGAACCAGTTCTGGTGAACACCACAATCGAGGCCTTCAGATTGTTAGACATCATTGTGGCATGAAATGCAAACATTTCACTTGTATGGTTCTGTCCAAAAGCACAGCATTGAGCATGCAACTATGCATTAGTACTGCTATCAAATATATTATAATTTAAATAGGTGCTGAGTTATGTAAAAGAGTGGAAGTGACAGCAGAAAACAGACTTACCTTAAATGATTTTCCTAGATTAGGAGGTGTTTCCCCACCAACAATAGTTGCTTCAGTCCGCAGGGAAACTGCATGCATGACTTGGACAGCTTTCAATGGAAATCTTTAGACAGTAAATTCGTGAATTGTGTAACTTCAGTATTAGAAAGGTACATTTCTTTGCATTCAAAATTCAATGAATTCAAAAAAGTCGAGACTCTCCAAAGTCCCTGGCTGTTTAAATACGATTGTAGAAGTAGTAAGAAAGATGATCAACAAATGCAACGTGGAAGAATCTCTGGTCATTAAACACAACGGTAGTACATATCTTCTAAACTAACCTACCAATATTTTCATATGTTTTTTTCCACATGATTAGGATCTCATGAAACCCAGAAATTCCTCATATGCATGATAAAGATTACAAATGAAGAAAATTCAATCAAACATAGTATGGTAGCTTCTATTATATTGGTTTCCCCTGGCTTGAACAGGTCTAGCAATTACAAGCAAATCACTGTCCCAACAATGAGAAGATTCATACAAAGTGACTTACTTCCCATGGGCGGTTTCACCAGAAAGCATAACTGCATCAGAACCCTCTTTAACAGCTATCGCAATGTTTGATACTTCAGCTCGCATCGGCGTCGGATGAACAATCATGCTTTCCAGCATATTTGTTGCCACAATAACCGCTTTTCCCATACTACGACACAACTTAATTATCTCTTCCTGTGGTACAGAAAAGTCAATTTATGTGTATAGAGTGAATTTAACATGTATCACTCTATATGCTCACTTCTAGCCATTAAACCTAGCAACTGTAGTTATACCTGCAATGATGGGACCTCCTCAACTGGAAGTTCAGCACCAAGATCTCCTCTAGCAACCATGGCCTAAAAGAGCAGCATAATAAAACTTTATCCCAGAGAGTTAAGGAAATGCACAAAAGGGTAAACATTAACACAAGAGATCAAACAAGGTGCTTAATATATTTTCTTATAAAGTGATGAGTTACATGAGTGTATTGTTTATGCACTGCCAGCAAAGCCCCCATGCTAAAAAGTTTCAGCTCAAAGGCAAATTTAAACGATGAATATAGAATATACCCCATCAGATGCAGCAATTATAGAATGCAGGTTCGGTATGGAATCTGCACTTTCAATCTTTGGAATAACATGTATATCCGCACCACAACCTATCAAATAATTCATGAAAATATGAGTTTAGTTAGAACTGAAATAGTATACATTGGTTTGATGACGATAGTCTGAGTTCCTAATTTCATAAAAAAATTACTTTTTAAGTAGGCCTTCAATTCATGCACCACCTCAGCATCTTTAACAAAGGAAACAGCATAGAAGTCAACTTTATTGTCCACTCCAAACTTGATATCATCCCAGTCTTTTTCTGTTGCAATGCACATTAGTAGAACTAGTTAGCCTCGAGACAGTATATTTTTTGTAAGAATTCTGCTATTAATAAATCTTAATTTGTAGCTGGTTCGAGACACTGCTGGTGGATTCTAAATTTTGAATCAGTGCATGTAGAAAAATGGAAGTATGTAGTTGAAATGGCACTCTAACCAAATTATGACAATAACATATGCAGCATGACACTGAACATCCGTACTCAACAAAGATAGTACTTAAAAGCAAAGAACGGGCATGTTACCTGGAAAACAAGGGGTTTATTCAAGTCCATAGTATAGTCTTCCGCAACCATCTTGGCACACCAAGTACAACTGTTAACAGTAATAGTACTATCGCTCATATTTCAAGATAATTATCAGAGAAAGATGGACTTCCACTAGGTTGTTATATACATATAATCACTAAGCTGTGTAGCTTGTTTTATAATTAGTTGCAATCCAACATCATCTTTTTACTAGAGTTAAAATTGGGTCACACAGCTCTAGAATATTTTTTAACCCTCAGGGTTTCAAACTCCAGTTAAAGATGTACATGACTACATATTTTGAAAATTAGAACCAGTGCAAAAAGTAAAAAGATGTCCAATATTCTAATCCAATTTAAGTGACCCCAGAAAACTGAAGGTTTAGATTGCATATTTCTAATGGTTATTTATACTTTTATCCTAAAAGTATCCAAGTTTGTACATATAAAGTACCTTCGTGCACTCTATGTTGATCAAATAAAGTACCTTGGTACACTCTATGTTGATCAAATGTAGACATCAATCCTCTTTCCCATTTTTATCCGAACATACCCTTAAGCTTGTAAATCATATGTACCATTCCCTCATTCCTTTCTCATACCTCTCAATTTTTTCCACTCAGGCCTCGATTCCTTTGTTTTTCCAGCGGAACTCACTGACTAAATTTTGTGCAGAGAGGTAGAGAGATATACCAGTATGAAATAGCCTAGAGGATACCTCGTGTTCTCAAGCCTTTAGTTGTAGCATGTGTGTGGGAATCATGCTTGCCTGGAAATATGAAAAACAAATATAATCTAACCAGTAATACAACACCTCCTTCCACAGCCACATAACAGCTTTGAAAACCTTATATATTTTTTTTAAAAAAAGAAACTAAATAATTGAAAACTAACACCACAACAGATACATACAAACAGATGCATGCATACAAATAATCGAAGGATGAAGGAGAGAAAGTGGGTAATACTTACGAATCGTAGCCCCAAATCCACTTAATCGAAGCCCTAAATCGAAAGCCCAAGCTGGAGAAGGTCTGAAATTGAAAGTAAACAACAATTAGTTGAAGTAGTGAACCAATTGAACTCAAAACAGTGAACAAATTCAAGAAAAAACCCTAAATTGAAGAAGCCCAATTTGAAGCCTCAAACCGAGGGATATATTCAATTGAGCACCGACTAATTTAGAGAAGATTTACGAGAGAGAGGTTTAAAAGGGAGCTAGGGAGAGAGAGAGAGAGAGAGAGGGGGGGAGAGAGAGAGAATGATAGTAATTTAGACAAGATTTACGAGAGAGAGCGCAAGAGAGAGAGAGAGCCAGAGAATGAGAGTGTGAGGCGGCGAAAGATTATTTTGTTTAAGTGTAAAGATTTCAGACAGGCGGGACAATTGGCAGCTAAAACATTTCAATGCGAACCGCAGTTTTATTTTACACAAAATAATTTCCAGTTTTTACTTTACAATTATTTTTCTGTTTTGTTTTTGTTTTTTATAATATCCATTTTACATTTAATAAATAAATAAATAGAACCTAAAAATTTATAACAATTAAATACCTTGATATTTAAAAAGACCTCATTCGATTGGTAAACTCTTACTTTTTAAACAAATGAAATATAATAAAGGTAAATGTGATTTTTAAATAATTAAACAATTTTTTGGTTAAAAAATTCAAAATTGAGTTTATTAATGATCTAAGGTAACATATCATGTATGTTGCTAACATCTAACACTTTAAAGCTAAGGTAACATCACATTTGTGGCTAAGATAACACAAAATACAAAATGTTATGTTAGGTCCAAAGTAACATGCTAAGGTAACATATTCTAGCAACATCCCTGAAAAAAATGTAACGATAGCCCATTTATGGCGTAGTGTATTCTTCATGTTTTCAAATATTTTAATAATGAAAAGTAACCTTAGGAATAGACCATGCTCTTGCTAGAACCTCTCCACTTATCCTTATTCACCATCAACCATTTGATAAGCCGGTTAATTTTGTTAACTCGAATAACTTGTAGAAGGGGGGTTGAATACAAGTTAAGTAATCGTGTCTGATTTTTGCTCAAATTAATAAACAAGAACAATCAATAAATCAAACTGTTTGTATTAATAAGATCAAATACAAACTCTACCAAAGGTGTACAAATAACTTTAGCAGCTGGTCTCAATACAAATCTCTCTCTGTTTGTACACTCGTATTCTTAAGATTACAAACCTCACGAACGAACTCTTTTTACAATGATATATAGAGAGAGTATTTATATTGCTACCTATCAACTAATAACAGAAAGTTATAATCTTTACATGGTAATCTTCTGCCGTCCAGTTGATAGTTTCCATCAATGCCTTGATTCTTTTCTTCATGCACACTTCTTTCTATCTTCTGAATAAAAGATCCTAAGTTATAGCACTTTCCAATTCTGCAGCTTCGATACAGTCAGGGTCTGTCATAGTCCCTGAAAATTCATAGTTCGTGACTCCAGTCTCTGATTGAGTACTATTCACAGTTTCTGCAGATTTTGAAGAACTGATATCTCCTTAAACAAATGCTAAACCCTTTATAAGATCAGGGTATTACAAGAAGTGTAATGATACTCTATTCTACACATCACAACTCATGAATTTATTCCTAACAATCTCCCCATATTTATGCTTTATAAGTGAAGCATAAATCTGAGTTGTTTATGTCAAAACCTCTAACAATGCAATTAGAATAGAATATACATGACTTTATTATTTGCATGAAGTTAAATCACACAAGTACCTCAATTACTCAATCTGCCTTAATTCTTCTGAACTGTGAATTGTCTCTGAGAAATTCTTCAAGCAAAGCATCTTAAGTTTTAGCTAAGACTTCACCAACACTCTGTTTTAGATCTAACATGTCACCATTATCAGTAATGATTTGATAATGTAGAGCTCTTAACTTGTTCGACCTGTATCTGAAGTGATTAATTTTATCAATAGAAACAGAATCATACTTCCCTTCCATAGCTTGATACAAGACAAATGATCCCCCTTCATCAGAACTGATCTCCAATGATTTATACTCAATCTCTTTGTCTTTACCATTATCATCAACATAATGCAATTTGAAAGGTGGTACATTCTCCTTCTTTGCTCCAAACAATCTCTTTAACAATTTATCAATTTCACCAGTCTAACGCACAAGTGATGCATTATAATTCTAAGTAACTTCGGCATTTTTGTGTAACAAGAATCGAACATAAGCTAACTCTTCTTCCTTCTTATGATATAAGAATGTAGCCAAATACATCCATCTCACTCTACCATCAGATAAGAAGTATACAAGAAAAACTTATGTTTCTTCTTTATCAACCAATCCTCTTCTTCTTTCATATTCTTGATATGTCTTCAATCTATGAACAAGATGTGCAGAAATCAATTTATTGAGATGTCTTTGAGTCATTAGCTCTCCAAACTTATCCAAAAGTGAATGAGGATCAGCTTTCAGTTTTGCAACATCTGTGGTATTCATCTCACTATGACCAAGTCCACTCCTATCACAAGGAACAAGTGACTGTAAACTTTGATTCAATGTCCAATAAGATGGTTCCTTTTGTTCTTCAACATCAGAAGTGGTAGACTGAACATTTTGTTATTTTATCACCTCATTCTGTGTTAATCCTACATTCTTCAAATTTATTGTAGTCCCTGATACTACATCTTTTGAATTTTGAATGAGCTGCAAATGCATGAAACATTATGATTGCTTCTAATCTTGCTACCGGTGTAAAGGTTTCATCATAGTCAATTCCTTCCTCATGAGAGTATCCTTTGGCCACCAGTCTTGCTTTATTTCTTACAATCATACCAGATTCATCTAGCTTGTTTCTGAAAACCGATTTTGCACCAACAATAGATCTATCTTTAGGTCTTGGTACTAATTTCCAGACTTTGTTCCTCTCAAACTCATTTAACTCTTCATGCATTGCAATTACCCAATCAGGATCCTGTAAGGCTTCTTCAACCTTCTTAGGTTCATTCTTTGAGAGAAAACAACTATACAAGCATTCATTCTGAATTGATCTTCTAGTTCGAACACCACTATTTGGATCACCAATTATCAAATCTTCCGTATGATCCTTTGTCCATTTTCTAACAGATGGTAGATTTCTCCTGCTAGACTCTCCCCCTACTTTAGTGGTATTTCTTGTAGAAGAGTGTTCATTTCCTTCAAAAGCTCCCCCTTGATCAGTAGAGTCTATAGACTCCATACTGCTGCCAGTTCCTGATTTCCTTCAATAGTCTCTGAAGGATCAATTCCTGATGGAGTAGACTCTGAATAACTAGTCTGCTCCTGATGAACACTATGTTCTCCTTGATTAATTTGATCCCCCTCAACAGTAGCATTCCTTTGAGTAGCAATAGAAATTTCTTCTGGAGAACCTTCATCATCAATGGAGAGCATCTCAAATTCCTTAAGATTTTCAAATTCTAATTTGTCATGGCTTTCATCAGTTTGCATAATTCCAAATTTCTTGTCATCAAATGCAACATGAATTGATTCCATAACAATGTGAGTTATGAGATTATAAACTTTGAAGGCCTTTGATGCAGAATATCCTAGAAAGATTGCTTCATCCGATTTAGCTTCAAATTTTCCAAGTTGTTCTGGATGAACTTTCAGGACATAGCATTTGCATCCAAAGATGTGAAAGTATTTCACACTTGGCTTCTTTCCTTTGATCATCTCATAGGGAGTCTTTCCATGACTATTTATCAATGTACAGTTTTGAGTGAAACATGCAGTGTTGATAGCCTCTGCCCAAAAATAGGTTAGAAGCTTTGCATCTACAAGCATGGTTCTTGCTGCCTCTATGAGAGTTCTGTTCTTTCTTTCTACTACACCATTCTGCTGAGGTATTCCAGGTGTAGAAAACTGTTGAGTGATTCCATTTTCTGCACAATACTCCTCCATTGTAGAATTCTTGAATTCTGTTCCATTGTCACTTCTAAGTACTTTGACTTTGTACTCAGAACTATTCTGTATGTTCTTGACAAGATCAATGATTTGCTTAGGAGCTTCATCTTTCTTGTGTAGAAAGAATACCCATGTGAACCTTGTGTAGTCATCCACTATAACTAAAGCATATCTTTTCTTGCTGATAGACATAATGTTTACTGGACCAAATAAATCAAGATGCAGCATGTGAAATGGTTCAGTAATTGAATTTTCTGTCTTGCTCTTGAAAGTGGTTCTTCTTTGTTTTCCAAGCTGACAAGCATCACAAAGTCCATCTTGCACAAAATTCACCTGAGGTAGGCCTCTCACCAGATTGTGCTTAACAAGTTGATTAAGCTTCTTAAAGTTGAGATGTGAGAGCTTCTTGTACCAATTCCAGCTTTCATCATTTGTTGCTTTGCTGTAGAGACATCTAACAATTCCTTTAGATGTATCACTCAAGCTGGCTTCATATATAGATGTTACAATGTCTCTGACCAGTTAGAACAATGTCTCCATTCTTCATATTCAAGATTTTGGATCCTTCTCTGTCAAAGATTGATTGGTAACCTTTATCACCCAGTTGACTTATGCTTAAAAGTGTGTGTTTCAAGCCTTCAACCAGTGCTACATTTTCAATAATGACATTCCTCAAAATAATTGAGCCATATCCCAGAGTTTCTCCTTTGTTACCATCTCCAAAAGATATTACTGGGCCAGTTTTTCTCTAAAAATTTGTAAGCAGGGACTTCTTTCCAGTCATATGTCCAGAGCATCCACTGTCCAAGATAATTGAATGCTTCTTTCCTGTGCCCTGCAAACAAAAAGTGACTAGTTAATTAGAAATTTTTGTGACCCAACCTAGATTGGATCCTTTCATACTAGTTTTAGAAACAACAGGCTTTAAAGATTTTGCTTTTGATTTACCTGTTTCAGAATCACCCTTAGACTCTGATTTCATAAACTATTTGTGACTAGGAGTTTCAGATTTCAGAGAATAATAGTCAAAATACAATTCATGATATTCTCTACACATGTAGATGGAATGAAGTAAACTACCACAATGATAACAAGCTTTTTGTGGTTGATATTGAATTTTCTGAGTCTTGGGGAATCTAGACTCAGTTTTCCAAGAAGGTTTTTGATTGCAGTCTAGGGCCAAATGATTATGATTTCCACACTTATAGCATTTCTTCCTAGGTGCATCAGGTACATTCTTGTAATTATTCTCTTTGTTAATACCTTCTTTTCGATTCCTGTTCCTTTTGATTTTGCTAGACTCTGAAAGACCATCTAGTCTCTGTTTCAACTGAGACTTAGACAGAAAACCTATATTGACATTCTTAGGTTTCTCTAACACTTTCTCATCTGAACTACTATTGTTAATTCTCTTGTGTACAACAGGGGTATCTTTTGAATCAACAAATTTAACATGTTTAGGTTCAGAAACTATCTTCTTACCTTCAGATTTTGATGTGCTAGTTTCTAGTTTACTATCATCTTTAAAAATAGCTACAGTCTCTTCTTTTCTAGCTTTATCAAACCCTAAACCATTAACTTTACCAAGAATTCCACTTTCAAAGATTTCTTGAGTCTTTTTACCAAAATTGTTAATGGTCTTAATCACATCTCTCTCTTCTTCTAGTTCTTTTCTGACATAGTCATAAGCCTCAAGAATAACACTATAATCATGCTTAGCTTTATCAGAACTTAACCTATAATCTTCCATTTGAATTAACTCAGATTCAAGAAAATTATTTCTATCAACTAACTAATCATTCTTAACCTTAAGATCATCTCTTTCACTAGTAAGAATTCTGAAATTAGTCATAAGATTCTTAAATTCAGCATGGATAGATTTAATATCATCAGAATCTAAGCTATCAAATGAATCAAGAGAGTGAAGTGATACCTTAACAGAAGATGGAGAAGTTTTCTTTGGAGATCCAGGTTTGTCTAAAGAATTTGCCATCAAATCAATGTTGTCATAATCCAATTCATCTTCAGAATCACTTGAATCTGCCAAATCCTTCTATGTGACCATGAGTGCATTACCCTTCCCTGAATTTCTAGTCTTCTTACACTCACTAGCAAAGTGTCCAAGCTCGCTGCAGTTGAAGCACTTGATCTTTGCCTTATCAAGCTTGACAATTGTGCTTTTGCCCTTGTCACTATTCTTCTCATCTTTCTTTTGAAAAGGTCTTTGCTAAATCTTCTCCTGTTGAATCTTCCTTTCTTGAAAGCTTTAGCAAACATAGCAAAAAGTTCCTGCATCTCTGATTCAGAATCACTGTCGTCAGAGTCTATATATGTAGTCTCTAATTCAGAACTTTCTTTGCTTTTCTTCTTCCTTGAGTCTTTTACAGTAGACTCAACATCCTGTTCTTCTGGAAGCTTCACTACACCATAAACAGCCTACGGTAACATAAAAAAAATGTTACAGCAGGTACATTATATGTTACCTTAGGCCCATAAAGTAGCTAAGGTAACATTTTTCTGGTGATAGCTCTCAGCATGTTGCCTTAGGTGTCTAAGGTAACATCTTTGACCCCTAAGGTAACATGCAATTTTATGTTACCGTAGCTTGCTATAGCAACAAAAGTGAGGTCTAAGGCAACTTAATATATATGTTACCTTAGAGGCCTAGATTTTTTTAAAAAAAAGTGGGGACCACTATGGTCCCCACTGTTTGAGCCACTTTTGTTGGCTAATGTAACATTTCTATTAGCTAATGTAACATCTTTTACAGAAAAAAAATTGAAAAAAATTGCACATATATGTTATACATCTCAAATTAAATATCCTGTTCATCTGAAATTGGTAATTTTCCAATGTCATAAGTATCACCCCAATATCTTCACATTTGACAAAAATAAATATTTACTAGTTTACTAGTTTACAAAAATAAATAAATTGCCCCATGCTTGCTTACTAGTTTATGTCAAAAAACTTCGCCGTAAGACCAAATTTTACAAGTGCCTTCAACAACATAATAACTTACACACATCCGTTGATCAACTATGATAAAAACTTGATTATAAAAACTAACCTGTCAAGTAACCCTGAATTGTGCTTTTTAAAAATTTGTACTCCTTTGCGAGTCCATAACCAGTTGCAACAGGAACTACAGTATCAATCATCCATTCCTTGCATAGTTTCCAAAGTTACAATTAGTGCTTGCAGAAAGTTGTTTTTTAAATCTTGGAAGAAATAATAAACCCCAGGGATTAAATTTACAAACAGGGTGAGTTTACTACCCTCTTCCCCTGGATAGGTCATAGATGTTTATATATAAATGGTGAATTTATACCTAGAAAGGGAGAGTGAGATTAGTCGATTAAGAATAAGGCCCTTTTTGATAACGTTGTTGACACATAAATCAATCGTTCCAATATTTCTGCCTAGATAGTTCTGAAATCTCCACATAACACAATCATATCTAGAAAATCACTCATAAGTTGCTTTAGACCTGATAATGAACATACCATTAGGCAGTAACACGAAATCCACACAGAAAAAAGTAACTATTGCAGTCAAGTTCCACATACAAAAAGAGGCAAATATCCCTCTAAGTTTTGCAACTATCCCTTTTGCAAATATGGACCTTATGACTAAATAAGGGGATCAGTAGATGTCACAAAAAAAGTTTGTGACCACTTTCAAAAGCAGTTAGTCTACCATGTAAAACAACATGTATTTTTGGTTGGAGGGAACATGCTTTGGTGCGAAACCAGAATCACTATATGCCTTTTCAGTCATAGGAGCAAGCTTTACCAATTAAAAGAGGCAACACGCTCTTAATGTTCAAAAGATAAAATTGCACAACTGATATTTATGGAAACAAAACTGAAACATCTTTAAAAAAAAATATAGGACCAATAGAAAAAATATGAGCGCTTTGATGAGGACAGATTTGAAGTTTCAGTGTTGTTCTATTCTCGACAGATTCTTCAATTAAAATGTGATTAGTAGTAAAAATATATACCCAACCACGAATATCCATGGCAATTTCTTTCACTGCATCAACAAACTATTGTGTAGAAGGCGCAGGCATGCACATTCTTTCAGCTCCAATTTGCATCCGAATCGCATTCTGTTCAGGTCGAAATAAACAAAGCTGTCCATTTCCCCCTAAAGGCCTTTGTTCCTTCAAATAATCCCTGTTGAAATATTTATATAGTAAATATGTATAATACATCTTTGTACTCGTACCATACAAATTATCATAAATAGGGATATTCTCTAAAAACACATATAAAAAGGCTACCATAATTAATAAGTCGGTTCCTGTCCACACTATCACCAAAAGCCCATACAGCCATACATTACATATGCAGAAATATAATAGAAGCACACATATGCAGTTATTATAGATACTTCTCTCGAATGTTCAGTACAGTCTGTCAAATTATCAAGATTTCTAATCTACACATATCCAAATTAAAATTAGTCACTCACTAACATAATTTTATGACCATAAAATCAGATACCCAATACTATCAAGAAGTTAACATAAGTAATAAGTTTCCGAATAGTTCCATGAAACAACATTATACAATTATGAATCAACAATCAGGAATCCTGCAAACATACTTTAACGAGTAAACGTTGCATACATTTCAACAAAACGAAACTAAATGATTACATCTAAAAAAGGCACAAACACAAAATCAACATTGACTTAAATTCTCGCAACACAATCACACAAAATCACATTGCATAACTAACTGAATAAGCCTGAAGTGCATACCTTGGAAGGCGAATTAGTAGTTAACACAGTTCTCGACATAACTAAACGATTCAAACTCATTGGTCTCACAACATTCAAGCGAAAATTGGTAGATAAATGCAGTTTCGTCATCAAGAAGTGGCTTCAACTGGAAACAAAGTATAATTACCAGATGATATGCAAGGAGAAGTATTAATTCTAGTATGATGCTCAAGTAACCTCTGATTAATCAAATTCGATCCAATTGTATTGCTCATTATATAATCACAATCAATGCCTTCAAATCCTCTACATACAAAACCAAAGAACACGAATTCAGGACATAAACACTCAATTTGTGCACAAACTTTGTTACAGAATTATGATAGAGTGTAAATAAAATAAATAATTGTGAGATTAATGAAGTAATTATTATGTGATCAGTGGAGTTAAATTAGTGAATTACCTGGTTAAAGTGGGGTTGAAAAACAGAGCTCTAAATAAACCTTCATCCCTGTAGGAGCCAGAACTTCAAGATTTATATCAATCAATCTCTATGTCATTCATTCAGTAATGAAATAAAATCATAAATTACATATACATTACTAAAATGTAAGATAAGTTTTATATTAAAATGCAAACTTTCAAAATAAGAGAAACGATAAATTTAGCCTCAATTTCCGACATTAGTACCTACAAGACAAACCGTCCTGCCAAATCCACTGGAAAAGCCCCAAATCCAAAGTCCAAACTAGAAAAGCCCTAAAATCGAAAAGAAACCCTATTAGTTAAAGTTTAAGTGAATAAATCGAATTAATTCAGCCCAAAATAAAGAACCCCTAATTTGAAAAAACCATAATTTGAATAAGCTCCAATTTGAAGAAACCAAACCCTCAAACCGAAGTCATATTCAATTGAGAAGGCCTAATTTGAACAAATATGTAATAATTAAAGAAAAGTAAGGAAGAATGAGTGTGAGAGAGAGTTTTACCAGAGAGTTGAAAATGAGAGACAGAGAGAGAGAAGCAGCGAGAAAGAGAAAGCAGCCAGAGAGGAGAATGTGAGAATGAAATTTCAATTTTTTGTTTAAGGCTTTGAGTTTTCAGAGAGCGCGCAATTTTGGCCGCTCTAAATTTTCTCCAAATTTTCACCGGTAATTGTGCCTAGCTATTTCATATTTCTGTATTTTCTTTTGAAAGAATTTCTATAAATGTTTTTAAAAATTACATTTTAAATTTAATAAAATAAAGAGAATTTGAAATATTAATAAATAAATATCTTAATTTTTATAAATAGTAACTCATTAATTTAATAAACTCTTAATTTTTATTAAAACGAATTGATTTCATGGTAAATATAATTTTAATATATTTTTTTAAATTTTTTAAAATATATTTTTGTGTCATATTGGTAAATGTTGTTATTTACAATAAAAAAATTAATTTTTTATATAATTTTTTAACTTGTTATTTTTAGAAATGTGTTAACAATTTTTTTGGAAGGCGTTAACCAATCAACCTACTAACCAAATATACCTTGTATTGCATAAAATAGTATTATATAGATTATTCCAAAATATTTATGAATTTTTATTTTAAAAAAAATTGTACATTTAACATTTAATAATAAATAGAAATTGAAAAAATTAATAAATAAACACTCTTAATATTTAAAAATAATAACTCATTTATATGGAAAATAAAAATGAAATATTTTAAAGGTACCTGGGATTTTTAAATAATTAAACAATTTTTTGGTTAAAAAATTAAAAATTGAGTTTATTAATGATCTAAGGTAACATATTATGTATGTTGCTAACATCCAACACTTTAAACCTAAGGTAACATCACGTTTTTTTTTTTTTTTTTTTTTTTTTTTTTTTTTTTTTTTTAACATGGGAACCCGCAGCCGCTACCCTTCGGGCGCGCTCTGGGTAAACCCATGGGCTCACGCAATAGCCTGCAAACCACGTGATCCAAGGCAAACCGCACAAGTGCGACAGGCTCTGCCCCAGGATGGCATAATCACAAATCCGCCTCCCATGGGAGTCGAACCTGTGACCAAGAGGTAAGATGACCTCTCTTTAACCAACTGAGACAACCCTTGCGGGCTAGGTAACATCACGTTTGTGGCTAAGGTAACACAAAAAAACAAAATGTTATATTAGGTTCAAAGTAACATACTAAGGTAACATATCAACATCCATGAAAAAGATGTAACGATAGCCCATTTATGGCGTAGTGCTTCTTGGTTTCAGATTGAGCAGTAAGTGCTACAGTTTTCATATTCCCTTCACTTCTACTCTTCTTCTGTTGCCTATCGAGTTCATAAGCCCTAAGTTTCCATAAACAGCTTCTAATGATATTTCATCTAGATCATTATCTTCATCAATTGCAGATATCTTCTCATTGTAGAAATCAGGCAAGGATTTCATGAACATAGTATTCATATCCTCCAAGTCATAATATTTACCATGCATGGCCATCTCATTGATAAGTTTTGTAAACCTATCAAAGGTATCAGTAAGTGACTCACCAGACTTGGATTCAAAGTACTCATAATGTTGTATAAGTATTGCCCTAATATTCTTCCTGACAAGTTTTGTACCTTCATAGTGAACCTTAAGATTGTCCCATATCTCCTTAGTAGTCTTAGAAGAAAGAACATAGTTAGTGAGAACAGAATCAAGACTATTAAATAATATATTTCTCACTTTAGCATCCTTAAGAACATTCTCCTTGTCCTTATCTGACCATTCAGACTTAAGCTTTTCTGCTGTGTGTTCTGGATGAACTTTACCATCCACAGTTGTTTGACCAACAACCTTTGTTGGAACAAAAGGTCCATCTCTTATTCTGTCAAGATGTTGCCTCCAGGTGATGCAACATCTTCACTTCCCACAGAGTATACTCGTTTCTCTGTAATCGTGTCTGATTTTTGCTCAAATTAATAAACAAGAACAATCAATAAATCAAACTGTTTGTATTAATAAGATCAAATACAAACTCTACCAAAGGTGTACAAATACCTTTAGCAGCTGCTCTCAATACAAATCTCTCTCTGTTTGTACACTCGTATTCTTACGATTACAAACCACACGAACGAACTCTTTTTACAATGATATATAGAGAGAGTATTTATATTGGTACCTATCAGGCTATCAACTAATAACAGAAAGTTATAATCTTTACATGGTAATCTTCTACCGTCCAGTTGATAGTTTCTATATTCTTTTCTTCATGCACACTTCTTTCTATCTTCTGAATACAAGATCCTAAAGTATAGCACTTTCCAATTCTGCAGCTTCGATACGGTCTATCATAGTCCCTGAAAATTCATAGTCCGTGACTCCAGTCTCTGATTGAGTAATGCTCACAGTTTCTGCAGATCTTGAAGAACTAATATCTCCTTAAACAAATGCTAAACCCTTTATAAGATCAGGGTAGTACAAGAAGTGTAATGATACTCTATTCTACACATCACAACTCATGAATTTATTCCTAACAACTCATAATTCTCCTTTGCATATGCATATCAGGATATGTACTAAAAACACATCAATGTAGGCTTTTATTCATCTTCCATATATTAGATGATTATTTCCATTTACATTCTTGTATCAATAAGGTTGAATATTTTAAAAATTAGTTTTTTAATTTATCATTTCAATTATATACAAAGATATTTTTAAATATTTTATTAAAATATAACAAGATATCAATTTAATAATTATGTACATAAGTGTCTTTAAAAAACTTGTATACATAAATATTCATACAAATTTAAGATAAAAAACTAAAATTTAAAATCTCACTTGTTACAAATTTATTCAATAAATGTTTAATCAAGTTTAAAATAAGTGTTTAAACAATTTATGAAAATAAATCATATTAGACATGCCAATAATTTTGCTTCATCTTTTTAATCTATTAGTGAAAATACCATGATTTAGAAATAAAAATTTATTTTCATAATTGAGGAAAATTATTTAGAACTAAATATTGTTACTTTATTTTTCTACATGTATATTCATGGGGTATGTTAGTTTTATGTGAATCTTAGCTATTCATTTTTGTTATATAATCTGTAATATTATATGTATAACATACTTTTGAGATTATTTTGTATCGAGATAAAAATTCTAATAAAATGCAATATATTTAAAAATCAAAATACAAAAGAAAGATCAAAATTATAATTTGATTTATTAAAAAATACAATATTAATGTTTCCATCACAATATCGTACACTAATCCAGCTAAACGCAGATAATTAAATAGCAAATTTTAAAAACTTATTTTCCTTTATGAAATAAAAAATTTTATTTTAAAAAAGAAAAATGTTAGAGGTACCAAAATTAGGTACCAAAATTTTTTACCAAATGATGTGGTTTTGTTTTAATTGGTTATAGTCCAATCAAAATATTTTAAAATGCCAAGTGTTTTGTGCCAAGTCATTTGGTACCCAATTTGTAGCACTACTCTTTAAAAAAATAGACGTTGCATTGAATTTTTTTTTATAAATGTACTGTGCTGAGGATTTAAAATTTTTTAAAAGTAATATCTCATTTGAACTGGATTTTTAATTTTTTTTTTCCATCACAATATCAGCACACTAATCAACAAACAATTAAACAGCAAATTTTAAAAACTTATTTTCAATTATGATATAATAAAATATTTTACTTTTGAAGATGGATGTGGCCTTGAATTTTATTTTAAATTTTTTATCTATAATAGGATGGTCGATGGTGACTTTTTAATAATTTTTTAAAGTATCCTACAATCCTTATATCTGTAAGGCGTAATTTTTTAAAGTATCCAAAACGCTTATATCTGTAAGGCGTGATTGTTTTAAAGTATCCAACAACACTCAATAGTTGACGGTTAAATTATTTTTTAAAGTATCCAACAACATTTCTCATCTGTTCCTCATTTATTAATTTCATTGAAAAAAAGACTTCTACAATCCCTATATAACGTCACATGCCATGCACCTCTCGAGTCCGCATCTTTTTGTTAGTGAAGAAAAAAGAGAGAGAGAGAGAGAAACAGTCCCATGGAGGGATTGTACTCTAATGTCCCTCAACAACCAAATGAAAATGATGTGTATACCAGTGATGGATGGACTTTTAAGGATAACAAGTTATATGAAAAAATTATGGCAGAATTTGAAGATGATGGTTCTGTAGCATTTTTCCAAAGGGTGGCCGTTGTGATGCCATGGAAAACCATGGCATCCATCAAACTTCATCATCAGATTTTGATGGAGGAACTTAACTGGATTAAATCTTCAAATGGAGAATTGAAGATATTATCATGGAGGACATTGGTGATTTTGATGATATTGTCACTGAGGATGCCATGGCAGAGAAGGAATTACAAGATCGAGCAGGTTAATGTAGGCCAAAGAAAAGAGGTATCCCATGGTCTTTGGAAGAACACAGGGTGACGTTTTATGAGAATTTACGAACAAGTTTAAGAATATTTAGTCTTTAATCATCACTCCATATTTATTTTTTTCCTTGGAAACATATAATCATCTTGTTAAACCTAAATTTAACATTTGGCTTGATAAATATGACAGAGCATTTATGATGGGGTTCGAAATCTGCGGAAAAGGAGAGTGGAAGAACATCTCCAAGTATTTTGTAATTTCCAGGACTCCAACCCAAGTTGCAAGCCATGCTCAAAAGTTCCTGAAGCGCATGGAGAAAACAGAACTCGAGAAACGTCGTAGGGCTACCATTAACGACATCCAATGTTTCTGCTGCGACTGTGCCCCGTGCATGTTTGGGTCCTCGGGGTCTTTGGCCTAGTCCTCTCGCAAATAAAGCAGCTGCTTATGATTATGTGCACCAACAATAATAATACTGGGTTGATCTACGCGGAAACCCCAAGTTCTAATAAAACTGGTGTTGTGTATGTCTTGTGTTCTATAACAATTATATGTACTACTAATGATTCCTGGATTACAACCAGGCTATAATAATAAATAAATGTTTTTATGAATATGATCATCAGGTTGGTGAACAAATTTCTTTTGATTATTCCATATTATTTGTTTTAATTTTCTCTGATTAAAAGTTGAGCTAGACCCCACCTTGATATGAAGAACGCAATATGCATGGTCAATGCAATGAGAGCACCGGGCAAATATTTTTTTTATTTTTTTAATTTTTGCTATGTTTCATTTTATATACAACACTTCATAATATAATGCAAAGGTATGTAAGATCGTTTAGCTACATACACAACTTAACAAAAAATGTGTACTTCATCACATAGCAGATATAATTTTTTTAACTAGTGTAAGCATTACTTAGTGATTTTGCCAGGGAAGTGTTTTTATGCTTCCAGGGCTTTTAATAATAAGACCAAAATATCCCTACATATTAAATAGAGTATATGTTCACTTCTTATTTTATTTTAAAACTATTCTCTTATCTCTCTCATCAAACACAAAAACTCTTCCCTTTTCCATATAACCTAAGCGGCGGCTGTTCTGTTCTTCCATTTCTGAAAATTTGTAAGTTTCTTTTTCAACTATTCATATAATTTCCTTAATACGTAAATCGGTTGTTCTTCAAAATTTGACATATAAATCGAGTTTGGGAGTGGTTAATTTTTTTTTGATTGTTTTCTCTATGCTGGTTTACATTATTGCAGGTTAAAATGGACGAAGGAGAAATATTCTTTAGCAAACATTTCAATACCCGATCAGAATTAATTGATGATGCAAAAAAGTTTTATGGGACAAAAGGGTATGCATTATCTATTAAATATTCTAGAAAAGATAAATATGTTGTGTTTGGTTGTGACAGAGGTGGTAGTTATCGGAATAGACTAAATATTCCAGTTGAAAAAAGGAAGAAAGACTCTAGTTCGCGACTTATTAATTGTCCTTTTGAAATTAAAGGGAAGAAATTGGAGGGTGGAAATTGGGTTATAGAATTGAAGAATAATTCTCATAATCATGATCCTTCTAATGATATGTCTGGTCATCCTTCGGCTCGTCATCTAACTAAGGAAGAAGTTGATAATATTGATAAAATGTGTAAGGCGGGAATTGAGCCGTGTGACATTCTTTCTTCATTGCGTGAGAAGAATGATAATTTAGCGGCCGTGGCTCGAACTATATACAATTTGAAAGCTAAACTTCAAAAAAATAGTTTGGGTGGTCGTTCACTTATTCAAGCTCTTTTTGAGGAATTTGAACATGGAGACTTCATATTTAATTATTTAAAAGATGAGTTTGAATGTTTGACGCATATTTTTTTTACTCATCCAAAATCAGTAGTACTTGGAAGGACTTATCAGTCGGTGTTTGTGATGGATTGTACTTATAAGACTAATAAGTATGGCATGCCATTACTTGACATTATCGGAATGTCAAGTTTTAACAAATCTTTTTATGCTGGTTTCAGTTTTCTACTACATGAAAAACAAGAAGACTACGTGTGGGCATTAAGAATGTTTAGTAATGCCATGGGTTTTGATGATTCTCAACCTCTAGTAATTGTCACGGATCGAGAATTTGCACTTATAAATGCCATAGATGAGGTTTTTCCTAGAGCTAATCATTTATTGTGTGTAT
Organism: Kitagawia praeruptora; assembly: GCA_037693485.1. NCBI lineage: Eukaryota > Viridiplantae > Streptophyta > Magnoliopsida > Apiales > Apiaceae > Kitagawia > Kitagawia praeruptora. The sequence goes on from CM075346.1 coordinate 143,740,672, forward strand.
GGCATATTCAGAAAAATGTAGTTGCTAAGTGTAAACCATACTTTAGTGAACAAGATGATTGGGATGTTTTTTCATCCATGTGGAATTCAGTGATATATGCAGAAACAGAAGGAGAATATAATGAAAGTTGGTTTATGTTTACACTTGTTTATAAACACAAACAAGAGGCAATTACATATCTTGAAAATACATGGATTCCGCATAAGGAGAAATTTGTTAATAAAACATTAAAAAAAAACCAAATTTCAAAAAGATATATAATTTGCAAATGAGGAGAGCAGATGGCATTAGTAGAGGTTGAGAAGTGATTGTGCGGCTAAATAAGAAGTGAACATATACTCTATTTAATATGCAGGGATATTTTGGTCTTATTACTAAAAAGTCCTGGAAGCATAAAAACACGCATTCAATTTGAATACGCAATTTGGTAGTTCTTTTTGCAAACTCTAGTTTTTACACATTTAGTATATGGCGAGAACTTATAAATGACAAATTTTTAAAACTTATTTTTGTTTATGAGACAATAAAATATTTCATTTTTAAAATGACAATAGTGTGAAAATTCTTTCTTCTATGAGATTGTAATAATTCATTTTAAAATGGCTGTAGTATGGAAATTCTTTCATTTATAAATTTTAATAATACGTTTAAACAATTTTTTAAAAGAAAAATGCTAGAGGTACCAAATTGGCTACCAAAAATTGTTACTAAATGACGTGGTATTGTTTTGATTGATTATAATTATAATGGACCATCCAATCAAAACATCCAAAATGTCAAGTAATTAGTGACATGTCATTTGGTAACAAATTTTGGTACCCAATTTGGTACCTTTAAAATATCAGGCAACATTTACATCTCCATCTATTGATATCGAGATGGATTTCCTTATTAACTCTTTTCTATTCATGTACGTCGCATTTTGTAAGAATATATAGGGCAATTTAATTAGCTAGGTTCAGGCTTCCAACTAATAGTGCCTTTAAATTGGCTAACAATTTGCTTGAAGGATTAAGGAGTGCTTATGGCGGTGAAAGCTGATTCACAACCCCGATAGTTAGCAATTGAGCAAGATTTAAAATAATTGCAAGCAGGAATTAGGGAGGAATGTTAGTTCCTGCATTACACAGATAGTACTAGCTTCACTCCTTTCTCTTAGGAAAGCCAAATATGTTTGACAATTCTGATTAAAGTATTCCCCATATTCCGTATTGTGATGTGATTCCAAGGTTATATCAATTATAAACCAAATTGTTTAACCTTCAAGACTACTTCTTTCAGCTGGTGCAAGCAGCTAGATCAAAATAAACGTGTGAACTTTTTATAGTCCAACTAATCACACTATTTGCCGGATTTGCACTCAAAACATTTCAGTGGGTCTGTTCTGTTTCAGCTGGTATTGTATATAGTAACCATCTGCTATTGTACATAGTAACCATCTTCATCTAATTTTCATTGCAGCATTAGGCTTACTACACTTGATAGCAACTGGCATTGTGGAGGACAATCAGAAGCAGCAAAAGCAGAGTGCCAGTGAATACACAGTGTAGACTATTGTGAAACCATTCAATATATGTACTCATTTTTTTGTTCATAGCTTGTTCAATATATTTACTCATTCTTGTGTGCATGATATATATGTGTTCAGAGCATGATATATTTACTCATTCTTATTTTCGATGGTTGCAGTTCATTTGGATCCTTCTTTATTGTTAATTGGTTTAAGATTCGTTTGAATTTTGAAATTTTTACTGTTCGTTGTTGGCTGACATGAATGATTCTTCTTCTCTTCCTGTTTGGATTTTCTGTTTACTTTGGTTTTGATTTGATTTGGATACACTTTTGTTTCTGTTTGCTATTGGATATTTGGACGACATGAATGTTCTTTTCCTTTTCTCTCTTATTTTGCGGGTGTAACTTTGGATTCGTTTGGAAGTGTTTGGCTCGCTTGTTTGGATACGTTGTGCCGTTTCTTGTTGGCAAACTCCCGATTCTCCATTGTGAGTTTGAGTTTGAGGGGATGTTAACATATATAATAGTAGCGTATTATTGGATAGTTCTATTATTATGTTAATTTCCTTGTTATGATAATTTCCTTTGTTATTGTTGGAGGTTGGCAATATAATTAAGTCCATCTTCTATTGTAATTGAAAACAAGTTTTGATTATAATAAACTCTACTTTTCTCTTTCTCCCCATATTTTATCATGCAGGAGTACTATTTTGGTAGTTTCAATACTGTAAAAATATTTAGCTTGAATACTATTTGTGTTGTTGGAGGAATTTCGTAATAACACGAAATCGGAGGTTTGCTGGAATAGTAGAGCCAATTTAGATGAATGTGGCTGTTTTTTAGGGATTTAGGGTTATGAAAAAAGAGGGGGATGGACTTGGCATGTGTCACAATTTGTCTCATGTATCGGATTCCATATGCCAAGATGCCTACGTACCTATGTTTATATAGGATCAAACCCACATAATTCTGTGAAATTGATTTGTGTCTATCACTTATAGACTTTAGGGATAAACTTCGTTAATCTGGGTGATTACTGATTTTATCTGATTTAATCTTATCGTTGCGATATCTTCCTGATTTGAAGAATATCGTTTGGAGATATTTTCCGTAATTAATTAATTGAGATTGATTCTTTCCTCATTTCAGAGAGAGGATAAAACTTAGCGATTAAGAAATAATTATTAATCAGAATTAATAATTATTAACACTACGCCATAAGTGAGCATACGCAACCCTTTTTACAAAGCGTTGCACAGAAAGCGTTTCGTTAGATAGAAATTTTGGGTCTTTTGCAACTGAGCTGAATTGGTGTTGCGTTAGATATAGATTAGCGTTGCGTATTACCCACAGTGTTTCACATTATGCAACACTAACTGATGGCGTTGCGTTAGATAATTTTTTATTTTTATAAATGGTGACGTGGCAGGAGTGGGACCCACATGTGCTGACGTGGCATTTGCTGATGTGGCACATGTGGGACCCACATTTGCTGACGTGGCAGAAGTGGGGCCCACATTTGCTGACGTGGCAAAAAACGTTGCATTAGATACCAATAGTGTTGCGTTTGCTCTTTGAAGTGTTGCATTAGATATATTCATATTTTTTTAAAAAAATATGACGTGACAGATGTGGGCCCCACAATTGCTGACGTGGTAGTGTGGGACCCACAAGGATGACGTGGTAGGAGGCCCGTCATGCTGACGTGGCAATTGTGGGACCCACAATTGCTGACATGGCAGAAGTGGGGCCCACCTTTGCTGACGTGGCAGAAAGCGTTGCATTAGATAACTGTAGTGTTGCATTTGCTGTTTGAAGTGTTGCATTAGATAAATTTATATTTTTTTAAAAAAATATGACGTGGCAGATGTGGGACCCACCACTGCTGACGTGGCAGTGTGGGACCCACAAGGGTGACGTGTAATATCATTATATTAGATATATATTGACATCCGTACGGTTGGATCATTCAAAAATATTTTTTAAAAAATAGAAATAATAATCCGTAACAAATCACTAGTTACGAGACATATTGAAAATAGTAGTGATCTACTAAGATCTCCAATCAAATTAATTTTTTATTTTCTGAAACTTGGGGAATATCATTATATTAGATATATATTGACATCCGTACGGTTGGATCGTTCAAAAATATTTTTTAGAAAATAGAAATAATAATCCGTAACAAAGCACTAGTTACGAATGTTCTCCATGAAAATATATGTGATTTTATGATATTATCTTGGTTAAGCTTTCGAATTTATTGATATGACTCTCTGTATGAGTTCGTGTATGGTTGAATGACATTGTTTTAATTAGTTGTTACAAAGTACTTGATATATCTGATATTTTGTGATGTGGTAAGTCTATTACAGTCCTTGGTTTTCTTGAAAAGAAGCATTGTTGTTTAATAGATACAGCTGGTATATGGAATTTGTGTTAATTGACCTGGTCAATTATATGCCCTGTCTAACCACTGGTGGAGAAAGTGAGTCTGGATTATCATTCTTGTATTGATTGAATTAATTTCAATATATGTACCATATGGGAGATAATAAGAATGGTGATCGACTATGTGCAAGAACTATTTGTAATGCTTAAAATGACTTATTGAACCTTGTTGAATGGATACTTATATGAGTGAAGAATGCATTTGACTATGTTTGTACTCTAAGTGATTGTAACTTGACTGATTAATTCTTACAATAGAATCTGGTTAAGATCTCTACAATAGCTTGTAACTAGATATATTCATATATACACTCACACAACTAGCCCTCACTCAAAGACTTGGCTGGGAATCCCTTAGAGAGGTCC